>OX578140.1:20398364-20958364 GCA_951213105.1 Amaurobius ferox
CAGATTTACTTTTAAAATCATTAATTTTAAAATTACTTGCATGGTTTACAGTTTTACTTTAAAAAATATTTGAACCTTTAATTCGGCTGCCATTGGTATGATAATACATGTTTTGTTTACTTAATAATGTCTAACAGCCTCCCTGCTGTGTCATATGGTCAGGGTTGCAAAAACGCCGGCTAAAATTAATAGAAGCCATGTCGGTGGCTTTTATTGGTTTTAACTGGCTTTTTTTGGCCAAAATTGGCCTTTTCTAGCCAAAATTGTCTTTTTTTTTTGTAAAAAAGTGTGAAGGATTTTAATTTTAAATTACACATTTTTAAGTGTTCTTTAACTAATTTTAAAGGCATTTTATTGGGTTAGAACATAATAAATAACTTTATTTCTCAATATTGAAAACATAGTGATTTGTTGGTTGCAAAAAAGCCAGCTAAATTTTAAAAAGGCATACAACTGCTTTACTTGGTTTACATTGGCCTTTAACACATTTTTTTTTAAATGTTATTGCTTTAAATAATGAAATATTTTATTTTAGGACAATAGTTGCTTAGTGATATATTTTATTAGTTAACTAATTTTAAGGACTTTATTGATATGTAAGAGTCTTATTTTTACTCATAAATATTTAAAATCATGCATAAAGTCATTTAATAAAAAACACTATCACTATTGAAAACAGTATTGGAAATAACATATGCATGAACAACTCTTTTGAATAGCATCAAGCTTTTCAAAAATTTATTTTAACAAGTTTTAATTTGAGAATCTTTTTTGATTGCACTCTTTTGTTCTGAACTTAGATGCACCAAAATTTCTTCAAATATTATCTCCTTCTAAATTCCTTTTTCAACATTGAACATTCTATGATTTAATCCCAACCCCAAATCTTTACAGCCAATTAATACTAAAACAAAACATCACACTGAAATGAAATGAAAAAAGAAGCACTCTTATTTAGAAACTGAAGTGAAATAAAGTTAAGAACATGTGTTTAGTTTTGGTTTAGATCAAAGTGATGTAGTGCTTGAGCTAGCTAGCTAAATGGTTAATTAAGTTTAAAGTGTTGAAAAAATGGCCCCAGGATCAGGGAGAAAGCTTTGTCCTGAGTGGAATGAAATAATTGATTGTGGTGATAAAGTAAAATGCAAACATTGCAATCAAATTATCAGTAAAAGAGTACAGAGGATCAGGCAACATTTACAAAAACGTAATAAAAATGTTGCATGTATGAAATCTAGCATAAGTGTTGTCAGTGATTTGGAAGTGCAATTTGAGCCTTCTTCAAAGATAGTTAAATTGGATTCGAATTTAAGTACTAGAATTCTATCTACTGACCACTCTCAACCAAAACCATCATCTTCAGTAGATATTGATAAATCCATAGCAAGATTTTTTTATGCGAATAACATTGCATTTAATGTTTCAAGAAATAGAGTTTAATGAAATAATTCAAAGTCTGAGACCAGGATATAACCCACCAAATAGAGAACAATTGGCAGAAACATTATTGAATAATATTCATGATGAAGTAGAGGGAAAGCTAAAGAGCGAATTATAGAGTGAAGTCAGTCTCAGGCTTATTATAGATAGATGGTCAAACATAAAAAAATTATGCGATTATTGCTTGCAGTTTTCATACAGGAACAAAATCATATCTTTTAAAAAGGCACAGATTGTGGTGCGGAAAAAAAGTCTGCAGAATATTGTGTTAATTTTATCATAACAGCGATTGAGGAAATTGAGAAGAAATATAATAAGAACATATTTGCTGTCTGTAGCGATAATGAAAATAAAATGATTGCAATGAGAGAAAAGTTAAAAATAGCACATTCAAATCTTATTACATATGGATGTTCTTCCCACATATTAAATTTGTTTGCTAATGAAATAACACCAAATAATTTGATAAAACATGTGATTGAAGTGCAGAAATATTTCAGAAATAAGCATAATGCTCATGGGTGGTTGAAAGAGAAAGAAGGCCTTATGCCACAAATCCCTAATGATACGAGATGGAATTCTCAAGAAGAATGTTTAAGAACTTTTGTAAAACACTTTCATAAGTATAATGAAATACGATTGGAACGTACGGAAGAGTTTCACATCCAAATTAGTAATATTTTAACAAATGCTGAAATTTTTGCTGAGGCATCACATTTATTAGAACAATTAAGAGTAGTTTCAGTTGCCATTGATAAACTGCAGAGCGATACGGCAACATTATTAGACACTGTAGAAATATAGCTAAATATATTGCAAGACCAAATCTTAGAATCCTACTATGAACAATCAAAGAAAAGATTTCATCAAACCTTTGAACCATTCCATTTTCTGGCATATATGATTGATCCTAAATATTTTGGTGAGAAATTAAATGTTGAACAAGAAGTTGCAGAACAGTGGCTTCTCGACAGGCATCCTGATTTTTTGCCATATATATTGAAATTGAAAATAAAAGATGAAGATATGTTTTCAGCGAGCATGTTTTCATTCTCAGAGGAAGTAATGGCACAATTTACAGCTAAAAAGTAGTGGCAATTGATGAAAATAAAACTGAACAAGCGAGAAGAAAATACAATATCCCAGAAATTTTATGACTTTCTGGTGAAGCTTCACAGTTGTCCGCCAAGCTCTGCTGTCGTAGAGAGAATTTTCTCTTCATATGGACTTGTCTGAAATAAATTACGAAACCGCTTAGGAGCAGAAAAACTTGTTAAAATATATCGTTTTTATAAGTCATCAGAACCCAATGATTAGAACTAAAATATGGATGTTCTCAAATATGTCAGATAATTTCATTTATTAAATACATATAAATTAATTTGCTGTAATATATATTAAAAGTAAATAGCAGTGTGCAAAAAAATGTTTTTCCTTTTTGAAGTAAAATTGATTTTTTTTTCCTTTTTGATGTGTGGTGATTTGTCTGTTTAATTAATTATAGTCTAAAATGTGTAGTATATGTAATGTAGAGCTATGCCTTATGTAACAGATGCTTTCAAAACACCATCTTGGAGTCTAATTTAATGCATTCTCCTCAATGTATATATATTTTTTCTTTTAGACATATTATCTTCATAGTATTTTTCTAGTGGTCATAAAATCTTATGTACTTTGTAATATTTAATAGAAGTTTATAAACATTTTAGTAAAAAACATTTAGGAGTGCATCAAAGATAAAGTAATGCAAATTTAATGTGAATTGGCTGTAAACCACCTTTTTTTAATAAAAGTCGGCTTTTTTTAAGCGGTTAAAACCAAAAAAAGCCGGCTGGCTAAAGTCCAGCAACTCTGCATATGGTCCCCCCTCAAAAGTAAGGAAGACCCTTCCCTTTGTTGTGCGAATTTCTAGTAATAGAGCAAGGGCACGTAAGGTCTCGGCAACCGATTTGGTTGATTTTGTTGGAACTTCGACAAATGAGAAGTCGTGAAAAATTGCAAAAAAATGGAAAAAAAAAAAATTAGTCTGAAAAAATTCGTTATATAGAAATTATCTTTTGTAATATAGAGAGTAAATAATATGTAAATGTTGTTCAAAGTCAAGGTTCTGTAGAAAATTTCGTTAAATAGAAAACTTTGTCAAATGGAAATTCCTTGAATGAAGACTCTACTGTATATCTAAATTGCAGTTATAAAATAATTTTCTGTTTCATTTGATAACTTAGTTATTTTAAAATACATCAGAACACAAAAAATTCAAAACAAACTAAAATATCTCAAGAATAGTTTACTAGAGTAATGGGGTTAGTCTTAGTCATTTTGCAGACAAAAATTACATTTAATCAATATATGTAAGCATAAGTTTTTTATTTCAGATTTTGACAATTTTTAGAGCCATTTTACAAAAAAGGGTTCTACAGTTCTATTTTTCCATATCCACAAGGACCATACCCTCTTTCCCCTACCACCAACCTCTTGGAAGGACTTACGGACCCACATGTTTAACGTGATCATACTCCGTATGAACACAGTGGCCGTTTTGGCAGTGGAGGGAATCGAACCCGTCTGACCGTGGCGAACTCGCTGGTGCGACCTACCAGAAAGGTGTAAGATAACTATTTGGACGGCCAGGAAGTGCCACCCAATTTAGACCGGAACCCAGTGGGGGAGGCATCCACAGGGACCGTACCCTCCTTCCCCTACCAACAACCTCTCGAAAGGACTTATGAACCCACATATTTAATGTGATCGTACTCGGCGTGAACACTGTGGCAGTTTTGGCACCAAAACCACTGCCAAAACTCTTGACACTGCCCGCCACTGCCAAACTGCTACGTTAACACTGCGGTAGTTTTGGCAGTAGCGGGAATTGAGCCTGGGCCTACCGAGTGCAATTTCAGAGTGATAACCACTGGGCTACCGAGCCCTCCGTGACAATCTCCATAACTCTTTTTATTTTCCCAATTTAGACCGGAACCCAGTGGGGGAAGCATCCACAGGTACCGTACCCTCCTTCCCCTACCACCAACCTCTTGGAAGGACTTCTGATTCCATCAACCTCATTCCATCGTTCCATCATTTAAAATATCCATAAATTAAAATATACATTTAAATATCCATTTAAAAAATCCGTATCGTTCCATCATTTAAAATATAAATATAATAATTTCACTCGATGTATACAATATATCACCACAATTCAATCCACCATAATTCAATCATTTAAATTTTATAACGACCACATGCTAAGCTCTTAATTCCATCACTTAAAATAACCCGATCCGATTCACAATCTCCATGGAAACGGCGTGACGACCCCGGTTGCGTGCACAGGGTAAGTGAGAAGTTGGTCGGAACTTCCCGAGAAATTTAAAACCGTTACTTCTTTTAAATCAGGATCAGGCTGCTAGTTATAATTATTTCTTGACCAGATTGGGCTTGTAAGAAAGCCAGATCTTTGAGCTTTCTAAAAATGTAAATTATTAGTCAAAAGTCTCGGAACTTTTTCTGATGCGAGGATTTAAAAACGAAAGTTCATTTTTTTTTTAGCCAAAAGTGGCTTTTGTTTTAAAATCTTTAAAAAATATTAGAAATTGAAATTGAGATTTGAAATTGATATATCTTTACTCGCAATTGGCTGCTCTTTCCGGTCATGTGATTTGCTTTTTTCTACGACGTCTGGATGGTGGAGAAAAATGGGGGGAAAATGGTCAAAATGGCATAAAACATTAAATAACAAAAAAAAAATTTAATAGCAAAAAAACCCAGTGGGGAAGGCATCCACAGGGACCGTACCCTCCTTCCCCTACCACCAACCTCTCGGAAAGATTTACAGACCCACATGTTTAACGTGATCATACTCCACGTGAACACGGCAGCAGTTTTGGCAGTAGCGGGAATCAAAGCCGGGCCTACCGAGTGCAATTCCCGCACACTAACCACTGGGCTACTGCATCCTCCGCGATAATCTTTATAACTTTCTTTTTATTCACCTAATTTAGACCGGGACCCAGTGGGGGAGGCATCCACAGGGATCGTACTCTCCTTCCCCTACCACCAACCTCTCGAAAGGACTTACAGACCCATATGTTTAATGTGATCGTACACCGCCTGAACACGGTGGCGGGAATCGAACCCAGGCCTGCCGAGTGCCATGGGCTAACTTCCCACGCGCTAATTTAAATTTTATAATGACCATATGCTTAGCTCTTAATTCCATCATCCTAATTCCATCGTTCCATCATTTAAAATTATTATTTATCATTATTATTTATCCATAAAATTAAAATATCCATCATTCCATCATTTAAAATATCTATAAATTAAAACATCCATTTAAAAAATCCATATCGTTCCATCAATCATCCATATCGTTCCACCAATCCATAAATATAAGAATTTCAAATACATCACCACTATACAATACATATGCTACACTCTTAATTACTTTAAAACTGGAAGCTTGGTCTCAATGGAAATGGGGGAAAAACTCCTTTAGCGGATTGCCGAGAAATTTAAAATCATGACGTATTTAAAATTGCGATCCTGCGGGCAATTTTCATTATTTCTTGACCAGATTGGACTTGTAAGAATGCCAGATATTTCAGTTTTCTAAAAATGTAAATTATAAATTGAAATTATGAGTACTTTTTACTATGCGAGAATTTAAAAATCAAAAATCGTTTTTTTTGAGCCAAAAGTGACTTTTGTTTTAAAATCTTTAAAAAAAATATTAGAATCTGTCCCTCAGATTTGAAATTTATATATTTTTACTCGCAATTGTCTGCTTTTACCGGTGGTGTGATTTGTTTTTTTCTACGACGTCTGGATTGTGGAGAAAAAAGGGCAAAAAACGGTCAAAATCGCATAAAACATTAAATAACAAAAAAATTATTAAAATTTAAAAAATCTGTTTTCACATGTCCCCTTCCCATCCCCACCCTTAGTCTCCGATTGCCAAATTTCGTAGCTCTCCGACGTGCGGTCGCTGAACGTATAGTGTATAAGACACAGACACAGACATTGCCTTTTATTATATAAATAATAAAATGTATTATCTGTATTACCCGATAAATTTTAATAAACATTTCTCTACGAGAAAATGTATTATCTATGATTTTAATAAACATTTCTCTGGGACAAAATTACTTGTCTACTTATTGGATACAAACAACACGTATTAAAAGCAGTATTTCTTTCAGAAACATATCTAGAGGGGAGGGCTTTGCCCCCCCCCCCCCCCCAGACATTTTCTTATCCTAGTACTTATTTATGTGGCAGTATTTAGTTATATTTATAAAGAGTAAATAAAAGAAAACTTGTCCCGCCCCCCAGGCCAAAAAGTCCTGAAAGAAACACTGGCTGTAAGAGTCTCTTTGGCATCAAGAAAGAGAATAGAACAGATATAGAGTTCTATGAAGTATCAGCTTATACTTATAATTTGAGAATTAACTTGTATGGTGTCACCTTTCTTTCAGCACCATTTAACTACCAAATGACTGTGGGTGAAGAAGGAACACATCCACACACGAGATTTATAATTACAACCAAATTAATCTTTTTAACAATGTGGTTCTAATCTACAGATTTATCAAAAGTCCTCAAGAAATTCAAGACCACATATATAAATGCTTTACTCACACCTCTCTCCAACACTGCAATAAAAGTCAAGAAACTGGTTAATAAAATTGTCTCATACTTCATTTACAAGCATAAACAGCATTTTTAGCTATACAGCTGGAGACAAATCCACTTCTGATTCAAATTTTAGCATGTTTACCATCTATATCAACAATTACCATATATAAATATCAAACTTTAAAAAGAAGTGAATTTTAATAACAAAGTGTAAATTCATGGCATATTATTAGTCAGGACCTACTGCTCATGTAATGCATTTTTTTCTTCTGTCACTATATTGATATATTCAAAGAGCATTCTGCTAGTAGAATGTATTAATTTGTGAACTTAACAAAATTACAAGTAAAATTAAATAAATGGATTATTTATCTAACATTAAGACCCATATATATGTTGTTAAATTAGTATAAAAAGTACATTAATCATATTTTACTTAAAATGGAAATTTACTATCACCGCTACATTCCTATCCTACTATGCTGTCAACTAGAATAATTGTTTTTTTTTTAATTGCCCGAAATGTTAAGAAAGCTTTGCATTCAACAGGCACTAAAAGTTGGTGTAGTTCATTTTGTAAGTGTATAGGTATCAATTTGTAAATGTATCTGCACCTTCTTTGAATTAAAATTATTTCCATGTTCCAGTTTCAAATAAGTTGCTCGCAACAAATAACACAAGCTAAAAGAAAATACTTTATTCAAAAGAAACAAATTAATACCTGGGTTAAAGAATCTCCAAAAAGTATAATTTTTGGCCAAACAATGTCGGGAGAACCCATCTTACAAAAACAAATCAAATAGACTCTTCCTTCACGTGTAAATGCAAAACAATACAAGAACCTTAACTTGACTGTCGAAGAAAGAGTTTTGCTGCGAAGTTTCTGAAACGACTAGCAGACGACAAAATATAAAAATAAAATAATTGTTTTTACTTTTTCAAATATTCTGGCATGATTTTATCATATATTTATAATATATGTTTGTTCTGTTTTAAATTGTTTATAGAATGCTACGAGCTATAAGACAAACACGAAACAGCTGTTGTACTATTTATTTACATTCGTCCTAATGCATCACATGAGAAAAATAGATTTTTGGTTCATTTACTTGAAATCACTATAGATTAATGATTTTTTTATTAAATTCGTATCATAAAATAGTATTTACGGTACGAAGATTTTATTTCTTTACTCGTAATCAGAAAGGGTTAATTTATCTTAACCTTATCCGTAGCTATGACTGACAATCCAGTCGATGTTTTCTCTTGCTATATAAATAAAACATTATTTAATGTACACAAGCTTTTGTTAATATTTTAATTGTGAATAATATTAATAATTTTTTTCGCACTTGATGTATATTCGTATAAAAAGTTTGACTTTCCCAAAGATATTAAGCTTGATTAGCATTTTTATACTCCAATCTGCACTGTGTTTTCATTACTGAAATCAAAATTTTCTGTTGTGTTAAAACAAGTGGATTTATTTTATATCTCTACCTTTGCAATTTCGTTTTGTGAAACAACTAAAATTACTTGAAAGTGCTGATGGAATTCTACAAATCTATGCACTTATTAAAATTAACGGTTCGTGTTTACTTATATATTGAAGTAATCGCAAATTAGAGGCATTATTTGAATTCCAGTATGTAAACCTGGATACTTTACTTTCTCTTTGTAAATAGGATAGCATAGAAAGATTCAAATTTATTTCTAAAATATTTTTCAGGCAATTTTAAAATCGCCTGCAATATATAATTTTAGCAGTGGCGGAAATTCAGACTGAAATTACTGATATGTTTTAAACCATCAGTTTGTTGCATATCGTAAATATTTAGAACTTTTTATGTGCTTGAACAATTCTAAAGGATTCTAAGAAGTTCAATGATTTACAAAAATTAATAAACTATGCTTCATATAAAAGATAATTTTTTCTTTTTAGTAAATTTTTAAAATGCATGGAATTAAAATCAATTCCCCTAAAAAACACCCAGAGAAAATTGCACCGCAGGAGAAAATCTCCACTTCTGCAAAAAATGAGGCTAATAATTTGGTTGGAATGGTAGTAAAAAGTGTAAAACCAAAGATAAGTCCTAATTTAAGTGTAAAGTCTCATGATAAAAATGGTGAATTAAATTTTGTACAGAAATTACATATTGCATCCAATCGGGGTCAGTTATTGATTAAGAATTCTGTTAAGAGAAAAGATGAAAAGAGTAATCGCGTAATTCAGAAAAAAGTCAAAACTGAGGTTTCTATACATAGCTCAGATGAGCCTGAAAATTTAACGGCAAAAAAGTTAACCAAGTATAAGTCTGCATACCCTAAAACATATATATGTAAGTTTTGTTGCCGTCGCTTTTATACTGTAGAACTTTTGAAACAACATAGTGTAAATCATGGCAGCAAACCGACTCATGTTTGTTATCTATGCAATCATCAAACTGCATCATTTTCTGCTTTAATGACTCATTATTTAAAGCATTCCAGTACTAAAGGTGATAAAATTGAAAAAATATATGCCAAAAGTAAAGCAGACTTTTCTAATATTCAGTTCAATATTTTTTCTCGGCCCAAGTCATCATATCAGTGTTCTAACTGCAAATTATCATTTAATATCAAATCTAAATATGATTCTCATACCTGCTCTTCAGTTATTAAAAAAAATGAGTATAATTGTGCCTATTGTGGACATATATCTTTATCAATTGAAGAGTATCGTACACATGTACAAAGTCATTCAGAGACACCTTTTATGTGTTCACACTGTAAGTACAAAGTTCAAACAAAAAAACAACTAGATAAACATCAAGAACAGTGTAAGAAACGCCTAAATATGAACAATAAATTTAAGTGTCACAAGTGTTCAGTGTTTACTGGCAAAAACAAAACAGAATTAATTCTTCATTTAAAAACTTGTCATATAGCTGATTCCAGCTACATTTGTTCAAATTGTCATTCTGAGTTTCAAGAAAAGGAAAATTATGATGATCATTTATCAATATGCCAATCGGCCAAAAAAGAAAAAGCTTGTGTTAAAAAAGTTGTGAAGCAGAAAAAGAAGTTAAAAAAGTCAGTTGAGTTAAATGAAATTTTATGCGATACCTGTGGAAATGCATTTAAATCAAAATCAGATTTTGAAGAACATGAGAAACAATGTGTAACTAAGATGGCTAATGCAACAAATGAAATAAATAAAAATTTATGTGATGTCTGTGGAAATGCATTTAAATTAAAATCAGAATTTGAAGAACACAAGAAAACATGTTTAGCTAAAATGGCCAATGCAACAAACAAAGTTACCTCCAGTCTATTTTCAACAAATGATAGCTCTATAGAGACTACTAAAATTGATAAACATGTTGAAACTTATTCAAATCAAATTGAGGCTGCTAATGAAAAAAAATTAGATATTGCTGTTGCTGATAATTATACAACAAGGCGGAGTACTAGATTAGTGAAAAGAAAAAGTTCATTTATTGATGAGGAGGAGGAGGAGGATACTGTAAAAAAGAAACCTATTAAGATTAAAATTCCAAAAAAGCAAAAACTTTTGCTTAGTCCTACATATAGAAAAGGCAGACAGTCTAAAAATCCAAATAATTCTTTTCTCTGTAGCTACTGTGACTTTACTTTTTGTAGTAAATCTACTTTATTGAGACACAAAAGAATGCATTCTGGAAATCCTTGGTACATTTGTCAATACTGTGGTAAATTCTTTTTTCGTAAAGATGTGTACATTCGTCATGAGATGAATGTTCATAGTAAAGGTTCAAAAACTATTTTTTGTTGTTATTATTGCAAATTATGTTTTGAAGAGTCACCACCTTTAAAGGAACATGTCCTTGAAATACATAAAGATTCTGCTTTTTTGCCAACTAAACACAGAAGGCCCAGAAAAAGAAATATGCAAACTCCTAAAATATCAGATTTAAGTGAAGAAGAAGAAATTAAAAAGTCTGAAATAAATTATAATTACTTGGATGAAACCATAGAAACTGTTATTGCATCTGCAAATAATGTTCCAGAAACTTTACCATCGTACAAGTGCAGTGTTTGTTCACAAACTTTCAAAAAAGCATCTGACATTGAAATCCATATGCTTACTCATCCTGATACTTTAAAAAGGGAAAAATGTGATGAAATTCTCAATATCTCAGGTCCTCAAAATGTAGAACTTTCTCCTAACACAAATGAGTCTGTTTCAAAAGTAAGTTCAGAAATATTTGTATCAGCAGGACCTTGCCCTAAATCTACTTTTATACCTGATTCAACAGAATATGCTGTTTCTTCAGATCATGATAATGCTGATGTTTTAGATAACAATGTAGAAAGTAATAGTGTTATTAATGAATTTTCAAATTTAGATAATCTAGTGCCAACTCCAAATTTTTCTAATATATCAGAATCTCTGGCATGTAAACTGTGTTTAAAACAATTTTCTAACAAAAAGCTTTTAGAAGCACATAGCAAAACCTTACATAGGTTAGTTGATTGGTATCAGTGTTTGGTTTGCTCTGCTTGTGGGCCTAAACAAGAAATGCAAGAACATATGTTCATGCACATGTTTAAAGTTGGGACATTTGTTGTGAACAGCAACAGTAGAAACTTTGATGGTATTATATCTTGTTTACAGTTGGAAAATGGGCAAAAGAAGATAAACGAAAATACTATTGATTTCACACAAGATGCTATATTACGAAATGAAACTTCGTCAGAAACTACGAATTTGATTCATGAGGATGAATTGCCACCTTTGAGAGAATTTGGAATTTGCTCTTGTATTGAAGGTAGTCTTAAGCCAAATCAAGAACAGGATAAAATATACCCTGAAGAAGAAACCACCTTAGAAAATGAATCAAATAAGGTTGAAGAAATCAAAGACTCTCAAGAAAAGTCGAACTCAGATAATGAAATAAACATGTCATCTAATGAATCTGAATTACTACAAACTACCATAAGCTGTTCAGTTGATAATTCTACTGCTGTGGGTGTAGGAGATATTTGTAGTAAAAAGTCTGAAGACATATTTGAAGTAAAAGAATCTTTAAAAATTGATGAAACTAATTCATGTGAAATTTCATTTTCTAATCAAGGTAAAGAGGATCAGTCATCAAGTTTTCAATCAGAAGAAAGTGGTAGTGATGAAAATGAAGGTGGGAAGTTTTCACAACTAAGATATTTATTACAAAAACCTAGTGCATTGAAGTCATCTGAAAATAAGATAACATTGTATCCCTTTTCACAAACACAAACTCCAGGTTTCACTTATGAAAGTTCTAGCCCACTTGTCAAATATTCTTGCAGTATGGAAGATTCTAATATTTTACCTCTAAATCTGGTGAATCCAAGCTTAAATTTAGTTAATACAATACCTGACAGACAAAGTGATGTTGATCTGTCAAATAAAAATAATCCTATAACTAACTTAACAAACTTTAAAGCACATCTTTCACCAGATACTAGCCAAAGTATCAGTACATGCCTTAAATTTGATATAAATCAATCTCGTAGTGAATTTTCTGAGAATGTAACAACTTCTTCACAAAATCTAAAATCCGAAAACTGTGAATTAGACAAGACAGAAAATATTTTTAAGTCTTGTCCTTCCCAAAGCACAATTTTGGATTTTTCTGATTTGATACAGCATTCTTTTGAAAATTCCAGTCCTTCTGAAGATAACCTATTTGCATATTCAACTCCAGTGAAGCAAGTGGATGTACAAAGTAATAATAATCGAGAGGGGGTCCGTACTCCAGATTGTTCTGACATGGCAAATTATGACTGTTCAGCTTTCAGCAACTCTGTGAAATGTAAGGATTGTAATGTTCTGTTTGAAGACTATGAGCAAATGAATCATCAGTGTTTTGCTTCTAAATCTGATGCAAACTCTCTGTATGTGTGCAAGTCTAAAGATATTTTCCCTTCATTAAATTATCCAGATATTCCAAATCAAAATAAAATCCCTTGCATTGACAGTGCCACAGACAGAAAATTGAATATTCTGTCTCCTCAAAAATCGTCTGAAACTTTTGCTTCTTCATGTGTTACAGCAAGTACTACTTCTGAAATGGAGCTTGAAAGGCATCCAAGTTCTGAGTATGTTCAAAATGTACTGAATCCTGTATTGAACAATAGTAAATGTACCAAATGTCACAGAACTTTTAGGGACCTTGGCGAACTTATGAAGCATTCTCTAACTTGTCTTAAATCATTATATTTTAAAACTCCACTTACAAATGATAGTGCTGCCCCATCAGGATGTTTACAGTCATTGCTAACAAATCGAACAATTCAAGATTCTAAATCAAGTTTTGATTTTTCTTTAAATTCACCTTTATCATTTAACACAGTATCTGCAGAATTATCTCAAAGTTCAGAAAACTTACTAAACCATTCATTTGATTCATGATGGAAATTAATGTTTATTTGTATATATGTACATATGTATAAACTTGATTCACATATTTATATTCAAATTAAGAAAAGTAGCCCCATTTTCACATAAATCCATTTACAGCCAGTTTATATAAATAGCAGAATAGCTTTAACACACTGATGATTTTCATTTTTTCTGTATTTTGTCAATTTTTGAAATTAAATATTAAAGAAAAAAGTAGATTGAACAAAGCAAAGTTTATAGTTTGTGAATTATAATTTATAAATAATGAATTCTCTTATACTGTTATCAACTGTTAGTTTTATATTCTTTTATAAAAAGAAAAATCACAGGAATCCCACTAAATAAGAAAACCCATTCTATTTTATTACAAATTATTAAATATGCAATGTCAAAATTGAATATTTAATTTTAAATTATATAGATGCTAGTATTTAGTTATTTATAGGTTAATATTACATTTTTATTTTAAAATAAAGTATATATTTAACCACTCACCTTAAGCAAAATACATTTTAATTTGACTTAAGCAAAAAACAGTAACATAACCCAGGACGAAGAGGCAGCAGTCATAAAAATAATTCAACAATATCTACTTCCACTATAAACAGTAGTAATCCCAACTGTCTAAAATCACCATAATTTTATACATAAATGATATATTTGTCATGTATCTCCTAAATTTATTTAAAATTTTTAATTACTATAAGAAACAATTTGTTCTTTTTGAGTATTTCTGCTTACTAACCAAAATTAAAAAATTATGTTGTTTACCTTATTTTAAACTTTCAACCCATATAAAGTCAATGCATAGTAATAATTTTTTACAATTTATAACCGAACAGTCGCATAGTAGAGATCAAATTTCATTGTTTGAGTGTTAAACATTTTTTGACAAGAAGCTAACTAGTAGCATTTGTAGTCTATTTGTGGTCTGTGACCAGAGTTAAGTAAAAATGAAAAATATCTGTATATACATGAAAGTTAAAATAATTGCTGCAACTTTTTGGAGTGTGTAATAATGAAAATTGATCCAAAAATTGTTGAAACAAATATTTTACATTTAGGCTCCAAATACAACAAAATTAGCATATTGATTACATTATTCAAAGATGGACAATATTTGTATTTTGAAAATTATATGTAAATTAGCCACAATTTGGAAAGTATCCATGTACACATGTATGTCAACATTATAAAGCTTTAGATAACAACATTGAATTTTCTCAAAATTATTGTCATATTTTAATTTACTAAAAACATTAGATTTTTTAAATGCAAATTAATTTAGCTCCTCAACAAAAATTCCTCCTGTATGTAAATACAAAATTCTGTATGGTATTTAAATTATATACTGCTTTTTATCAAATAGTCACCAAAACTTGTGACCTAGTCATAAAATTTATAGATTTTTAGCTATATATATTTATAGCATTTCATATTGAAATGCTTTTGTACTGACATGTGATGTTTAGTAGCTTTGAAAAAAGGATGATTCCCTAAATTTGGTATGCTAAAATACTGGAAAAATTAAAATAGGCAATCTAGAGACATTTTTACAGTATTTTATCTAAATGTTTTAGGTAAATACTCTGAATTTAAAACTTTGTTAAATTCAGTTGGTAATATTTAAATATTTTAGACAAATAAAAATAACATGATAGCATGATTTTGTAAAATCCACAAAAATCAATAAATGAGGCAAAAAATAAATTGTATTTGGTCTTTCAATTAAGAAACAACTAAATTTAACTAATTTGTAATACCATTTGCTTCTGGTATGTGAATTAAAAAAAGTATTTAAGCAGATTTTGCATGAGCCCTAACATAATCTTTTCCTAGTTATTTCACCCTCTAAGAGATATTTCAAAAGTTTTGATTTTTCTTTCTTTTAGTTAATTCTACATATATTTTTATGTATTTATGTCTGCAAATGTGTTATTTATATGTAAATCAAATCATTTTGACCGTATTTAATGCTTTATTAAACTCATTGTGATTAATATACATAAAATCTGGAATTTTACTATTTAAACAAGATATTACAATCAATGCAATTAACGCATGTTTTACAGACCTTTAAGTTAACCCTTAAATATGTAGCAATAATTTCACAATAGAACATTAAAATTTCCACTGTAAAAATAATTTCATTGCAATAATGCAAGATGTTTCAGCACAGTTAACCTCACTTCTTTGTCTTCGGCAATTGCTTTTACATACATATAATTCTGATTTAGGAGTTTATTAAAATTAAATGTAAAATTATTTCATGTAATTTTTTCCAGTGAATGGTACTTTCATAGAAATAAGGGGTCTACAATTTTACATGGTCCTTTTAGCAAAAAATTTGCATTGTACAGTAACTAGTTTAAAGAAAAGAACCCAGTACAATTATCTGCAATATTCAGTGTGTTATTACTTGTAAGAAAATAAGAAATTATCCCACTACAAATCCAGAGTCAGCAGCAAATAAAATTGATATGTTTTATGTATTGCATAATCTGGTTTCAATTTGCAGTCAGAGTCAAGGAAAAAGCCAATTCCAATTTTAAAATTTTAGCTCTTTTGGTGATTGTTACATGTAAATCTATGTAAATAAAATTGAAACAGTTTAATGTATATGTGTCTCATCATCACAAAAGTATGGCTTCACCAAATTTCATGAAATTTTGTGAGTAGCCATAGAATAACCCCACTTATAATTGAGTTCAAGTTTCTAGAACCAAGGGTTGTTGAGATATTAATAAAAAGCAAACCTTCTGTAGAAATAGCATTATGCAGACAATACATTTTTTGTAAATTTATTTGAAGGAAACTATTTCACGTTATTTAGCAACTGAATTAAATCCAATGTTTTTTCTTCCCCCCCCCCCCCCCCAAATAAATAATAAATTAAAAATTTATCAGACTTACATTTTTGACTGGATTATATTAATTGTGGCCTTCTGGTTTAAAGATCATGTGAATTATTGATATTTTCAATTTTTTATGTTATTTATTTTATTTTGGCAAATATTAAACTTTATGTTTAGCCAATTGTTGAAACAATAAAAGTAGTACAGGTATATCTTCTAATACCATTTTAGCACTTTCATTTTGGCATATATTGATAAAATTTTATAACACTTACATTTTGGCATTTATTGTTCATATTTTTTGTATTCTTCAGATCTGCCTGTGAAGATAGTTTTGCATAGCATGAACAGAAATTCTTATACTTCTTTTTTGGGAGATTTAAATTAAATGTTTTAATAGAATGTTGTGTATAACAATGTAATTTAGAATACTATAGCAATGTACACATACATAATTATAAATTTTAAGTTTCTTTATAATATATATATTTTGTATGAAGAACAGATATATTGCTATCTTCATAAATATTGCAGATAATTACACTGGGTTTTTCCTTTTGATTCATTACTAGTGTAACTTTTTCTAATTGAACTTTTTTTTGCTCATGTAATAATATAAAAGTATAGAACCCTTATTTTCAAGAAAATATAAACCAAATGGAAAAAAATTATATAAAAAGAATTTTGCATGTAATGCAAACTTACAAATTAGAAGTATGTGTCTGAAACCAATTGATGAAGTTTGAAAAATGAGGTCAACTATGCTGAAACACCCTGTATATCATTAACATATCTCTTATGTATGCATTTAATCTCTCTATATCTTGCATATTAGTAATACTTGTTCTGTCCAATATTTTGTGCATTAATATAATTTTATTTATATATTGAAAAAATAAATTACCATAATGATTCAGATTTATTCCGGCTTGTCATTTTAACAGTAATTCATACATATTAACAATAATTTCAAAATTTATTCAATATATCTCTATTAACAATTAACAATTGTATCCCCAAATTTTGTAAAAATGGCTGAATCAAAATTGACTCTAAACGAAATTGACCATGTTTGATAAAAAAAAAAGACTACATAACAAATTTAGTAGGGATATTCTTGATTGGTGAAAACTGACAAATATTTGACAAATTGGAAAATAATAAATTATATTTATTACTTTTCACATTCGGCATTTATACATCAAAAATAGGAGTTGGTGCTTATAATGTACAAAGCCACTATTTGTATATATAATTAATATTTGTATGTAAAGTTTGAGAGTGGAAACTTCACTGTTTAATTTAAATAGCATACACAAATACTCTTAAATATAGAATTTGTTTTTTCTTTCCTTTTTCTTTCTTTTTTTTTAACATGCAAATTTTGTAATATAATATTTGTTAATTAAATTTATTTAGAATGCATTTTGGATTAATTTTCTACCAATTTAAAAATATTCTTATAAATTGTTATCATATATGATATAGTGGTATAAAAAAATAAAGTATGTAAATATAGAGGAAAGCTGTATAGTTTTGAATGGGCTAGAAGTTCAAAAATTCTAGCCGGCAGGCCAATACAGTATATTTAAAAATTCTATCTGGCCCGTTGAAGAATTTGAGATACATTGATTTAGTGAATTGCACTTTTTTTCTGATTTAGTGTGTGGATCCTTGGACTGCATCCAGGCAACTCTTCTCAGGGAAAAGCAAATTAAAGTGTAAATAAAATCACAATGAGTAGATTGAAGTCCAAAATATTTTTTGTAGTGAAATAGCATTTTAGAGCAACTTAAATACATTCTAAATTCATATCCTGCTTTAACCATATTATGTTTATCGTGGCATAGAAAGAAATCAAAATTCAGTGTGTTTCTAACACAAATAATGGCATAAAAAGTTATAGTTGTAATAGAAGTTACAACATTTTGAATAAGTAACTTGCTTTCTTCCAGATTCCGGGGTCTTTTAGTTATGTCCAGAAACAAACATTCAGTTATGCTTAGAGCATAAACAGTAGTATTCCTTTATATATTTAAAGTCAGAAAATAGAGCCTACCAAAACCTTTCACATGGAATATAGCTCATAGTATGATATATGTATTATATATGAATTAGAATTACTTATAAAATGTTTTTTATTATTTTCTTTATATTAAGTTAAAAAAGAACATGAATTTTTTTATGAAGCTACTTTTATACTGGGAATTACAAAGGACTTCTATTTCTAGTAATTTTAACATAAGTGTAAATGAAGAATCAAGGTTGTTTGCATTGATTGGGAAAATTTGAAACTGCCAGAAAATTTGAAAATTTTATGTCAAAAATTGTAAAATTTAAACTGCCATTTTTGTACTTGCTTCTGAAGTTTATCAGAACACATTTGCATTAAATTATTATGTTTACTTGATTTGATCTGTAAGTATTTTATAATCTAAAAAATTTCATAAGCTTAAAATAGTCAGTATTTTTTATGCTGTTTGAGTGGCAACCTGAAAAAACACATATTTATTTCTGTCAACTAATATATACACTTTGCTCTTGCTTCTAACTTCAATAATTTAAAATTTAAAATGCTTCTTTAGTTACAGTATAAGAAAATTGTGTTCAAAGGCATCAATTGTTTCAAAGGCTTAAGAGCCTTCTTCATCAGAATGATTTATTTGACTGCACTAGTTCAATTATCCTAAAGAAAGTTTTTTTTTTCTTTTTTGTCTCCAAACCAGTTGATACCTTTAAACAATTATCTTATACTATATTGAATAAAGTATATTAAATTTCAGGATGTATTTATATTAAACTTTTCCCAATAATAGTATATTATAAGTCTTACCTTTGAAGAAGTAAAGTTTCTTCTAGTTCTGTTCTGTCATTCTTTATTATACAGTTTCTTCTATATAATTGTTGAACTCTGTGTATTTATTTCTGTACCCTCGGTGAAAGTTTCAGATGTATATTTTTGTTACTACTTATTGTATAGTTTACATAATTTAATATCAAACTGCTTTTGATTTCAAATGCAATGTATATAAAGCAAAAGGCACCTATTGTATCTAGTTTTATTCCTCTGTATATTTAAATGTTCTTTCTCTTTTAGTAATATGAAGTATTTTTTAATTTTCAATGACTTATTTATATTTTTCAATTTGAAGCTTTTTTAAAACACAATATTTTTACTTGATCTGATCGATTTGAATTGTGTTTTTCATTTACTTGTTGATAGCAAAGTTCTAAAACTTCATGTATGAAACAAAACTTTAAATAGTGTACTTCAACTCACTTTTAAAATCACTGTAGCCACCACTAATGGATGAAATGGAGGACATTTTGTATGACATCGTAATATCACTGATTCACAGAGACAAATGCTTATCAGCAATTTTGAAAAATAACATTGCTAAAGTGAAAATCGTAATTTCTTATTGTTGCTGAAATTTTCCTAAACAACATTGTTTTTCCCCAAAAATTTCCTCAAAGGCTTTAATATTAAACAATAATGTTATTTTGCTATGATTTTTCCTCCCAGAAATGCATACAACTCCATAATGTGGAAGAAATGATGTCTTTGAAAAATAATTGCATAGTACTTGAAAATTTTTTTAAAGAAAGTGTACTCACCCTGTATTTATTACTATACAATTAAGCATAACCCATAACAAAATGTAATTATATGACCCTCCTAATAAATGCAAATTCTATACAACCCTCTAATGAAAATTGTCTGTCCCACAAACAGTCAAACTCACTATATTTTGAATCAAGAATATCAAACAACATAATTTCAAGTGTAACTCATTTATGCGCATTATTATTGTTTGTCGAATGGCAACAAGCATATGCACATATTTCACAATTTGGGTTTGTTTACGTTATTCACTTTTAATAAAGTAAGAAATTTCAGTACACCTGTCCCCCGATTTACACGGAAGATAGGTTCTGCACAAAACCGTGTAAATTGAAATCTTGGATTTTGCTAAGTAAAATTGTGTAAAACGAAAATAACCCCAAAATGTGCATGATTCAGTCATTTATTTAAGTAAAACAAAAGTAAGACATCTTAGAAAACTTAAAATTATACCTAGTTTATAAAACAACAAACATATGAATGTAGTAATATAACATATTTAATTTATTTTACATTAGGAACAAAGAACAAAAAAACAAAAAGACCCTTAAAAATTAATTATAAGTTTAATCACTGTCATCACTTTCATGTACTATCAGACTTTTCTTTCTGATAGGTATGATGTCACTTTCATCACTTGAGCTTTCTTGATGCGATTCTGGCTCAATGGTTGATGAATTAGGCAAGATCTCAGGTTGACAAGACTGTCATGAAATCGGTAATTAACAATTACGTAGGTTTTTTTGCTAAATCTTTATAGACCTCTTCATATTGATTTAAGCATTTACGAAGGTCTTGCTGGAATCGGAGAGCTCGATCAACATTTGTGTCATATTGTAAGAAATGGTTGCCCAATTTTCTTCCCAAATCAAGTCCTACGCTTATGATTCTTTCTGTGAACACAACTGGTTTAGATTGCTCTTCATCAGAATCATTGTCTTCATCATGTTTGTTTGTTTCACGAATCATGTTAATTAAATCATCTTCATTCAATTCTTCATCAGCCATTATTTCTTCAATATCTGCCTGAGCTAAATCTTCAAAACCTTCTCCTCCTATAGTATGGGCCAACTCAGTGATCTGAGAATATTCATGCTCTATTGGTGATTTATCATTTCCACTTTCAACAACATCCGGCCATATTGCTTTCCAGCAGGCGTTGATCGTTGATTGTTTGATCTGAGTGTATGACAGTCCAACATGCTTAACACAATCTAAAATTGTAAATTTTTTCCAAGCATCCATCAGAGTAAGAGATTCATCATTCTCCATTTGTTCTAAGATATACCTGAAAGTTTGCTTGATGTACAGTGCTTTAAAAGTCGAAATTATCCCTTGATGTAACTTCTGTAATAAGGAAGTTGTATTCTTTGGTAAAAAAACAACTTTTACATTTTTGTGTTGTAAATCTGGAGGATGACCTGGTGCATTATCAATTAATAGAAGA
The DNA here is from genome assembly GCA_951213105.1 of Amaurobius ferox. Classification (NCBI taxonomy): domain Eukaryota; kingdom Metazoa; phylum Arthropoda; class Arachnida; order Araneae; family Amaurobiidae; genus Amaurobius; species Amaurobius ferox. Next base: position 20,419,772 of record OX578140.1, read on the forward strand.
GCCTTAAAAGGCAATTGTTTTTTAGTTAAATAATTTTTGAGATCTGGAACAAAGAAGTTATGGAACCATTCAATGAAAGCTATGGCAGTGACCCATGCTTTTCTATTAGCCATCCAATAGACGGAAAGGTTTTTGATATTTATTCCTTTGAATGATCGTGGTGATTTTGATTTGTTAATCACCAATGGTTTCATCATATAATCGCTAGAAGCATTGCAACAGAAAAGAACTGTTATACGACTTTTCGCTACTTTATGACCACTAGCTGATTTGTGAGCTTTGGCTATAAAGGTTCTTTCCGGCATTTTTTTCCAGAATAATCCGGACTCGTCAGCATTGAAAACCTGATCAGAAGTGTAGGAGTTAGCGGCAATGATTTCAGCAAGTTTTGCCGGATATTGTTGTGCCGCATCCGAATCAACATATGCACTTTCACCTTTCATTCTCAGATTATGTAAAGAATGTCTTTGTTTGAATCTCTCGAACCACCCATGGCTTGTGGAAAAATATACTTTTTATCGGACGAAGTCGACGGCGACTGATTCTTAAGTGATTGATAAATCTTTAAAGCTTTATTTGTAACAGCATTGGTATCGATCGGGATTCGCTTTTGAGTTTGGTCTTCTATCCATATCGCTAAGGCTTTTTCCATATTTTCCATTGTAACATCTCTAACATATGAAGTCGTACTCATACTGCTGCAGGTTCCAGCTGCTACACTTTTTCTAATGGAGTCTTCATTTTTTCTTATTGTCCTTATTGTGGCTTCATTCATGGAGTAAAATTTAGCAACATCCATTACTCTTTCTCTATTACGAAGACGGTCTAATATTTGAATTTTAGTTTCTAAAGAAATAACTTTTCTTTTCATTTGATTTTTCTTCAAATCCTTTGACATTATAGAACCTTAACAAATTTACGCAAACTATAAAGATGCAAGAAAAACTATAAATGTTGAAAACTTACCAGTTCAAATGATAAACGCACAATAATATAAGCTTTGTTGCTAAAATGTTTCTGCACTATGTACTTGCATGAACCAGATAGCTTTACTGTTGTAAAATACATACGGAGATTCCCATATTACGGGGATTTCCCTATACGGGAATTCCCCATTACGGGGATTCCCCTAAATGTATATATTTTACAACACCGGAAATTCCCTGTTGTTTTCATTAGTGTTACCAAAGGAATAAAATTCAAAAATGTCATCAAATCTTTGTATAGGCATATATGGAGCGGAATATACATTTTTATTAATTTTTTGAAATCTGTTAATTTATAAACCATATAAAAGCGAAATCGTGTAAAACAAGTACCGTGTAAATCGGGGGATAAGTGTAGTTTAAATTAAAATAACTTGTTGCAATAATAACACTTTATTTTCAATATTTTTGTCTTATTTTATAACTTTCAGTTGATTAATTAAATCTTAAATCAGAGTAAAAGTTCTATATTTTCACCAAAGGTTCTCTGTAAGCGTTCAGTTAGACCTAACCAACACTTAGAGCTTCTGCCGTTATCCTCAGGTCACTTGAGGAAGAGAATATCAAAACCGATTTAATGAGATAGTATTGAATCGTTTTACTAAGGTAAATAATACTATATAAAATTTATATTAATAAACCTTTTTGAAGATATTTTTGACATAAAAAAAATTATACTTAATGGATCATTTACATTTATTAACTTTCAGTGAATAAAATTTTCCCATAATTTTTCACCGGTACTCACCAGTTAAATTTATGATTCTCACAAAATGACAGGTATTAAAGAAATTAAATTTATTTTCCAGAGACTTTGAATTATCACCAACATGGCAATATTTCCCAAAAGCTACCAAGTTGGCTACATTACACCAAATTTGTATCCAAGTGTGATAAATAAAGACATTGGCTTTTCTTATGTATATACTGATTTTTGACAATCATTTTCATTAAAAAATTATTAAAATTGTCTCTTTTTAATACAAAATGTAAAGTTTATCGCATAATTTAACACTATCACAATGGAAGCAGTCATTTTGACCGCATAACTACTTTAAGAAACGATTCCTTGAAAATGACTAATCCCAGCCCATTGAAATTTTATGACTTTTCTTATTTTCTTAAATTTATTGAAAACACAAAAGAAAATTATTCTAGGTTTTATAATAAGAGAACAAATCAACGAACAGTTCAAAATATCTGTTGTTCTAGTGTCATGTCAAGAACAAGTTATTTATTTTTTTATATCATTAGAAGCACAAACCTCAATTCGATTTTTTCTAGATATTTGAATTTTGCATTACAAGACAAACTAATTCATGAAGTTGTGAACTTTTATATTTTTTATGAACAGTTGGTTTTCCATTTGTTAACATTTTTATTTTATAAAGCAATAGTTATAGAACATTCCGAAAAGTTACGGTTTCATTTATATACATTCAACCCATCCACTTAATAAGCCTGGAGATAAAACTTTTACAGCATTTGGTTATAAATGAATTGAATAACAAATTTGTATGATCTAGTCCAAAATGATTTTAACTCTACCCTGATTGCTTATTTTGTAGCTAGTATTTACATTGTAATGGACTTGGAAAAGGCTTAAATGGCCTTGAATGTTTACAGTTTTCAAATATTGAATGCTGAAAAATTCTTTACATAGTAGAATATATAATTAGATGTGTTCAGATTTATAAAATAGCTATTTTATGTTACAATTTGATATGCAATGTATATTGTTTATGAGTTGCTATTTATGTATATTTATTTGTATGCATTAAAATATCTGTATATAATCAATCTCGCAAATATATCATCATCCATGTGTGATCTTTTGTTGTAATTGTTCTTTATGCTACTTTAAAGATGTATTTATTTAAGTTTGTCTCTGTGAATTTTTTTGAGACCGGTTTCATTTTAATGAGTTTGTATTCATTGCATATAAGTTCCTGGTGATTTTCATTTCGCATTTTATTCATGTCCAGTATCATACTTTACGCCGTTCTATTATCCTGTGCACTGATGTGTTCAACATTATTTTTCATTCATCCTTTGTACATTTATGCCTGTAGATGCAATACAAATGTTCTCATTGTGCATATGTATATAACACACAATTGCTATTATATGTGACAATCGACATGTACTATGCAAAAAAAATAAAAATCTTTTATCTTATTTTTCTGCCATTTCTGTAACATGGCCATTTTTCTTGCAAACATAGTATGATAGGGAAAGTATTGTGACAAAGTCAAAAATTCGATTCCGAGTTTTCAGCAGAAGTGCAAGCTTGAAGCTTCAAACATCCCTGAACTTGTATCGAACGTTTTTGAAGTGATGTGTATGTCAATGAGTTTGTGGATACGATAGCTCATGAATGAATGTAGCGTTTCGAACGTAATTTGGCACGATTATTACGATCCGTAAATACTAGAACTCTATTGGTATTAAACGTTCGAAAGATGACTCCTCCTCCTCCCCTTCCAAATTTTCGAATGATTTTTTTTTAAATCAGGATATTCAATGATGTTAAATAAATAATCAATTTATACCTAATGTTAAATTCTAAAACGAATGGTATAAACCTTAAAACGCTAGCTTAAACCCCGTTCTCGAGATATTGCCCATTTTTCAAAGAAATTTATCTATAAAATTATATAAAAATGAATAGTAGAAGTACCATCAAATATGTAACACTTGGCAATTAATTTTGCTAAATATCGCCAACTTAGTGACTTTTCAATGTGTGAAATGAACGAAAATGTTGCCAAATTAGTGAATTAATAATTAACATATTTTAATGTAATTAAGTATATTGCTTAACAGAGATTAGCAATATTTCCAATTGTCAAGTTATATTTGCGCTAAATCTAAATTAATTTGGTTGATCTTGACCATCAACATTTCGCATTAAAAGAAATAAACGGAAAGTCATGTGCCAGATTTCTTTTCACTCTGGGAACATCCTAAAAAAATTGTCAACACTATAAAGTACATAAAAAATCTGATGTGTGCAGTACGTGACGTTCCGTACACAATGAATTTACATCTTTTACAGTGAAAAAATAAGATCCATGGCTCAATGTTTTTTTAATATTGAGTTGTACATTTGGCACTTTTCCAGATGACAACATGTAGAACTAGTTCGAAGTACCCAATTAACTTATATTTCCCACAACTCTAAATTTACAATTATCTATACTGATAGCATTCGCAGTAAACAATATAGTCCATATATATTCAAACATTTTAATAATTCTTCAATTTGGCGTTATTTTTAATACTTTACAGCACAGTTGAAAAGTGTTTATGACTTTAGTGATCCTGTCTGTCTGTCTGTTTGCACAATAACTGCCGTAAAAATGACTTTATCAAAATGAAATTTTAGTATGTTGTTGAGACGGTCTGTGGGACATATGGGAATGTAAATGAATAATATCACCCAATTAATTTTGGATTGAACTCAGGTTGAAACGTGAAGTATATTGTACCCTAATTTTTCAAACAGTTTTTAAGCGAAATTAAGGACATCCAGGCAAGGCAAATCTTCAAAATATCGATTTTACTGCCATTTTATAGCTTAATTAATTCTGAACACAATGATATGTAGTTTTAATTATTTACCATGATTAGAAATGTTGAAACTTGCATTTAAACAGAACTCGCTCTTTTCCCTTCGCTAGCCACACCCACTTTTCAAAGAACCAGCTGCAGCTGAATTTCAACAAAAGCAAGCAGAACCATTTCAAATCCTACTTTATTTTTTATAAATAGCAATTGGAAGCAGGGAGATTTAACTGTAAACGACCCTGAGGTTTTCTTACGTTCTGCTTTGCTTTTCTTACTGTTTGCGAAAGTGATTAGTTTGTTTTTTGATAATGACTTGTTGTACTTTGTACTAGTTATAAAACATTGAATGGAACAAAATTCTCTGTTGGAAAGCCATTGTCAGGCCTAGGAAGTTTAAGTGATATGCAAATTGATCTACTACAACAATATTATGGACTGGCAATTCGTAGAACAGTCAGTTCCTGTTGAACAAATCATAGGTGCCGACTGCGGGGGTGCTCGGGTGCCCCAGCGCCCCCGGAGCCCCCCCAGCTCGGGTGCTCCAGCACCCCCCGGGGAAATTTTGGGGGGTGCTCAGCACCCTCCAAAATTTTATCATTTACCAATTTTGTTATGTGCAATAGCAGATGTTCTAGCTCGCTTTGGTCTGGAGATCAAAAATTGACATGACCAATGCTACGATGGAGCTGCTAATGTCAGATACCATCTTTCAGGGCTGCAATCAACGATTTTGTCGATTCAGCCAAGGGCTATTTATATTGTTTTGCACATACTTTAAATTTGGTAGTATAAGACAGTATGTGCAAATTACAAATAATTCGTGATTACTTAACTTTGGTGTGCTAGTTAATATCGTTTATAAGAGGATCTCCAAAGAGATTAAAAATTTTCCAAACATTTCAATTGGGTTGAGACGATACAGTTTCCTTGCGACCATTCTGCCCAACTAGTTGGTATTTGAGAGTTAGCTATATTTCATCATTGGAAAAAAATTACGGAATGGTCATTAAGTTCCTCGAAGGTATGTGCAAGGAAGTTAGTGAAGCAAGAGTAAAAGCTAACGGCTTTCTTTAAAAAAATCAAGAATTCGAATTTTCCTTTATGACAAAAATTGTTATTTTTTGTCTTTCAAAGAGTGGAGACATTAAATATTGTTCTCCAGAAAACATCCTTGAACTTTCAAGATGCAAATAATTACATCAAAAGTGTAGTAGAAGTCTATTCAGACTCAGAGAGAAGGAAATAATTTTGAGGATTCATGGGAAGATGTAATAAAAAAAATCTGATGTGGACAGCACATGACTTTCCTTATATAATGCAATGAATTTACTACTTTTACAGTAAAAAAAAAAAGATTATTTTTATAGTAGATATTTATATTCTGTCCAAGATATTGAATTTTCGTCAATGACTCGTCATTTTCATTGATTTAGGGTCATATTTATCCGTTTGGCGAGTTTTTCGTTAATTTAGCAACATTTAAAAAGTCGCCATGTTGGCGACATTCCGCCAAATTCGTCGCCAAAATCTCGCCAAGCGTTATAGACTGAGAAATATGTTATTTTTACAGCAGATAAATAACTATTGGCGTTCAAATACAAAAGTATTACTCAAAGTACCTTTTCTCGTGAATGGAACGAGCTAGATCCACGAGAATGGTGTCACCAAATTGATCGCATGATATTACATATGAAAAGTGAACATGTTAAGAGTTAATATTTTTTTTTTTTTACTTGATTTTTTGATAAATTTATTTGAAAAATGTGCAATATTTCGAGATCGGTTCATGTTAGCGTTGTGTTAGATTGTGATTTTTGTACCAAATTTCATTCGAATCGCTCCATTCGTTCGTGAGATATCGTCTCCACAGACTGACTCACTGACACACACACACGCACACACATATCACCTCAAAAATGTTCGATTCGTGATCAGGGATGCTTGAAACGTGCTCTCCCGTCGAAAACTCGAATTCGAATTTTCGACCCCGTCACAATACTTTCCTTGTATATTATGTATATAAGGAAAGTAAAAAGATGTAGAACTGGATATAGAAGATCCTGCCCTTCCACGGATTAGAAAAATTGCAAGGAGATTTGACGAGGGAAATGATCCTCATCAATTTCAGCCACCTAAAATATCGTCAAATTTACTTTCAATTAGTAGACAATGCCGTAAGTTCCCTAAAAACAAGAATTGAGAAAAAGACGATGTAGCATCTTTCCATGATTAAAAACTTTGCCCTCAATAAAATTAAAAGTGAAGAACAAATAGTATCTTTTTACGATTCGGATTTTGATGGCAAAAGGTTGTCACTTCACCGGGATATGTTTTGAGACACAATTAAGGCGAATTCTTCTGCAAAAATTAACAGTATATCCGATATAGTTGAATTTTTTAATATAGAAAAGAAAACATTTCTCTCCACTCGCTCATACCAGAGTTCAATAAATTAATAAACCGAATATTAACAGTTCCGGTTACATCCTGTACAGCTGAAAGATATTTTTCTACTCTCCGACGACTCAAGACTTACTTGAGACCTACAATAAAGCAGCAGAGACTAAATAGCGTGGCTATATCTGCATGTTCTTAAGGAGATAGCTGCCAAATTGAACATGGATTTAATCGTAGACGAGTTCTTAAAGAGAGCACAAGTCCGATTAAATACATTTTGTATAAGTAATAAGAGAAATTACTAGCAAATGAGAGTGCAAATACTTTTCTCATTCATGATATTCTTTTTTTTAGGCCATTTGCCCCCCCCCCCCTTCCCATCCTGGATTTCGGTCTGGAGACGCCCCTGATGGGGATATAAGTTCTGCATGGGTTTATGTTTCATCTTGATCAATTTTGCAAACCTTGTAGGATTTCATTAAATTCATGATAAGCTACCATTTTCCCGAACGATTAAAAAATGTTAAAGGCATTTTAATTTTTGAGCACCCCCGAAATTTTTGAAAGTCGGCGCCTATGGAACAAATGAAGAAAGCAATATGGGCCTTTTTTTCATAAGCTTACAACAGATTCTGAACACAACATGATCTATGCCCAGAAGGGCCAGATTCATGGTGTAGTTTTAAAATGCAAAAATTGAAGGAAGAATGTATAAGCATAAACATTCACTCCTAGTGGCTATAATAAAAATAAAATCTGTATTTAGAGATTTAGCTAATCCAAAGCTTTTGAAAAAATGCTTGTATGAACAAACATAAAACCCAATGAAAGTATGAACCACTTCAAATGCCAGAGGATCCCTAAAAATACATTTGTTGAAATTTCAACCCTTCAAATTGGTGTTATGGATTCCATATTTGTTTTCAATGATGGCGCTGAGTCGAATAAAAGTTTTGAAGTCTATGGGCTATTTTCCAGGTGTTAACATGGAAAATGCTCTTGACAAACGGCGAGTATTCAAAGCAAGGTCCTGGACAATTTGCTTTGAAAAATTTACGGCGAGTATTAATGGGCAAAAAATAACAAAAGAAGCCAAGGTGAAACAACGAGGTGAAAAAAGAAAGGTAGATTTAAGAGAAATATTGACACAGACAGACTGTGGTCCTGGACAGTTTTAACGTACTTATTTATGAAAAATTTTCTTTAAACTTGATTTTCTCAAAAAGTAGTTTTTTGAGATTCCGGTACAATTATTAAAAAAACTATCAAAGATACAGATATGAAATTATATATACTTTATTAGCTCATAAAATACTATCATTTGTACCTAAAATTATATTTATATCGTCAAAAAATTATAATTTATGTTGATTTTAATTAACAAAATTTTGAGAATTTCCATAGTACAATGTATTTTTTTAGATCATTTGAAAATTATCACTCTTATAATACACAAACATGTACAAATTGCAGGTATAATATATAATAGTGAAATTGAACATAAATTAGTATATTCTGAAAGTTTCATGACATTGTGGTGGCAAGTTTTTTTGTAAAATGTACCGATGGGAATTTTTTCATAAAAAAAAGGTTCTATTTTCCTTTCATGAAATCTATGGTAATATAAAAAGTTCACATATTAATGAAATAATTTACCTATTATTTTCTCCTGAAACATATCTTTACCATAATTAGGCAGAAAAAAATTGAAATATCTGTTTTGTGCACTTTTAAGCATTGATTTTTGTGAAAGCATAAAACCACGTTTTTCGTAGATTCTCCTTAGCAGGGTGTTCTTAAAATTCACAAATTGCTTTGAAAAATTTAGGGAATATTCAAATTATACCATAAAATATATAAAAAAAAAAATTGAGTAAAATATGTTCGGTAGTTTTTTTAAATAAAAATTAAAATAATAATGCCACCCATATTATATGAAGAGGTCACTCGACCCGCTTCAAAATAAAATATGGCATCCATCTTTTTTAGAAGTGTCAAAATCGTGATTTTTAAATTTCTTTTAAATATATATTTAGTGTTGCATCCGTCCTAAAAGCGCCTAATTTTTGCGTATTTTCTTTGCGTCTATATTCTACTCCAACGCAATTACGATATTTTTGAGTTTAAATGATCATCAAACTTTGATTATTTCTACAACGAAGCCTAATTTTAATGGCTGCAGAATACAAACAAGTGATTCTAAGATGAGTTGTATTGCTAAATTTTTTCTCACGCAAAAGTATTTAACTCTTTAATTATCAGAATCCATTTTTAAGTAGCTGTTTTTTTTTTTCACCAAATTTTACAAGAAATTTTTCAAAAAATCGGTATCATTAATCCAAATAATAGCGTGTCACTCTTTACTTTAGGACTTGAAAAAAAATCTTTCGATTGATACCATACTTGAAAACTTGCTCCTCGAGGGGGGCTAATGACGTCACCAACACAAGAATTATATCGCGACGTTTTTTTCACAATTATTAAAACTATTAAGTATCGAGATCATTGAATAATAAATAACCTCTTTTATCCATGGTTATATCAAATTTTATCCTATGCTGCCATGTTAAAAAATTATAAAATTTCGAATCACTTTCGAAGTTCTTGCTCAAATTAAAAAATGTTTCTATCTAGTTCTAGATTTTTCGATAACAATGTCGGATATAGAGTTTCGCAAAAATCTATTAATATTTTTGGCAGTTATTGTGTTCACAGGAAATCGACCACAGACAAATATCACTCCAAAAATAGTCAAAACGTGTTCAGGAGGTCCTGAAACATATTGGCATCAAAATCTCGAATTCGAAAATTTTTGCGAAAACAATACTTTCTCTATACTGTATTACACAGTATGGGAAAATAATAAAATTGAAAATCAGTGTGTGTTTGTCTCATCATCACGGAACAATGACTGCACCGAATTTCATGAAATTTTGTGTGTAGCCTTGGAATAGCCTCACTTAAAATTGAGCTCATGTTTCGAGTTTCTAGGACTATGAATTGTCGAGATATTATTAAAAAACGATACTTGCATAGAAATAGCATTATGCAGGATATATTTTTCTTCAGAAGTTTATTTGAAGAAATATATATCACGTTGCTTAGAAACGGGATTAAATCCAGTGTGTTTATATATACAGGCGACTTTTATTAAATCTTTTACGATTTAAATAATACAGAAATGTATATAAAAATAAATTTTATCGGAATTACATTTTTGTCGGGATTATATCAATTACGGTCTTCGGGTTTTAAGATGACGGGAATTATTGATATTTTCATCTTCTTACGTCATCTGTTTTAATTTTGAAAAGATTTTCCAAACTCATATTTTATGCTAAGCCAATTGTTAAAACCGAATAAAAGTGGTACGGGCATAAATCTTTTAATATCATTAAACGCTTTCATTTGAGCCTATATTAATCCGATTTCATAACGCTTTCATTTTGGCATGTATGGATGAAATTTCATATATTTTTTATAAATTGTTTACCAGAATATTTTACTCGGGATCAGAATGTTTTATTCTTTAGATTTACCTGTGAAGACAGTGTTATATAGCTAGGACAAATATTATTATACTTATTTTAAGGAGCATTAAATTAAATATTTTTATAGAATGTTTTGAATAACAATGTCATTTAGAATACTAGAAATATGCGCGTAATAGTGAATTTAAAATTTCTTTATATTATATACTAGCAGCATACCCGTTCTTCGTACGGAGTATATAATATAAAGAAATTTATAATTCGCAATCATGTGCAAATTCTGTTAAAATATCAAATTTATTGTTCATAAAGAGAAGTTTAAGAATATCTGTTCTCACTATGCAAAATTATCTTCACGGACAGATCTGAAGAATAAAACATCCTGGCCCCTTTTGTAAGTAAATTTAAAAAAAAAAAGGAATTGAATCAATATATGCTACCCCGTACTACTTATATTGTCGCAGATTAGAAAATATGCCAGTGTGTTAGTAGAAATTTACCCGTATTGCAATATGAGTCTCAAAAATATTTGCCAAAATAAAAGAGATGACGTAAAAAATTTAAAGTATCAAAAATCCCCGTAATCTTAATACCAGAAGGACGTAATTGATACCAATATATGCCAATATATATCAAAATATATGCCAATATACCTGCACTACTTATATTCTCGTAGATTTGAAGATATACCCATGCATTTGTAGAAGATTACTCGTACAACGTACTATATATGAGTTTCAACAATTTTCGTCATAATAAAACAATTCCATAATAATTTGAAAATATCAGTAATCCCTGAATCAACAGTCCCCGAAAATATCAATAATAATGATGTTTAAAACTGAAGACCGTAATTGATATTATCCAGTCAAAAATTCAATGTCAATGAAATTTATTTTATATACATATTTTTATTATTCAAATCGGAAAAGATTTAATAAAAATCGTATGCCGCATAACATATTGGATCCGTTGCTAAGCGACATGATATCATTTGCTTTAAATAAATTGATGGAAATCATATCATCTGAATAATGCAATCTCCATGGAAGGTTTGGCGACATTTTCGTCGATTTAGCGATAACCTAAAAAATCGCCAAATTTATCGCCAAGTGGGACTGTAGAACTGATAGTCCCATTTTGCGACAAATTGACGAAACATCATCACAATACTATCCCCTAACAAAACATAATTAATTTCATTTATTAAGCGCGATTTTATCAATTTCATGATATGTTTATGGATTTACAAATATTTTTATAAATTTGGTGATATTAAAAAAATTCGTTAAATGTGTTACTAAGTAGGATGGATGGATTGACCGACAAATGCTACAGAAACATCATTTCAGTACTTTATTCTAAAAAAACAAATTTAATTTCATTGATTTGGGTCATTTTTATCAATTTGGAGACATTTCCACTAATTTGGTAAAGTTTAAGAAATGTTACCAAGTTATTTAGAGATATTCCTCTAAATTCGTAGCTCTGAATTTGCAGATCTGAAGAATAAAATATCCTGATCCCGTTTGTATATACTAAATGAAAACACTAAAATTGTATTCGAAGATACATACACCCGTTCTACTCTTTTTCTGCTTCAACAATCGGCTAAATGCATTTATTGAGTAAACACAATATATGAGTTTATTAGCTAAACACAATATATGAGCTTGAAACCTCTTTGCTAAAATAAATGAAAGTGAAGTACGCAGTCCGCAATATATATAATTAAAAGAACAATCAAACAAATGCTACCTAAAAATCATTTCAGTACTATCTTTTAAAAAAACGAAATCTCATTGATTTAGTGTCGTTTTTATCAATTTGGGGACATTTCCGTGAATTTGGCAAAGTTTAGGAAAAGTTGTCAAGTTAGCGATATCCCGCCAAATTCGTAGATCTAAATTTGCAGATCTGAAGAATAAAACATCCCGTTACCGTTTGTGTATACTAAATAAAAATATTAAAATTGTATTAGAAGATATACCCATTCTACTCTTATTCTGTTTCAACAATCGACTAAATGAATTTATTGGCTAAACACAATATATGAGTTTATTAGCTAAACACAATATATAAGTTTGAAAACTATTTGCCAAAATAAATTAAAGTGATGTCGGAGTCCGTAATTAATATAATTTAAAGGAAAATCAAACCGTTCATTTATAAAATATATTTTACATCCATTTATTTATTATACAAATAGAAAAAATAATAATAAATATTAACAACACATTTAATTTCATTCCGTTGCCGAGCAACAGGATATAAGATAGAATCTTCCTCCTAAAATGCGAAATTATATAGCCATTTTGATCTCTTTATACTTTACATCGTTAAGCTTGTGAAAGATGAACCATGGAAGTAGATTTTTCCATTTAAATTCATGTTTCAAACAATTCATGTTTTCCTATAGTGACTAATTAATGCAAAAATCCTGCACCAAACTCGGAAATAAAGTTTTATTTCATTTTGGCGTTTTAAACAAACGATTTTCATCCTTTCCGTTTGGATAAACCACGGAGTTGGAGAGTAGATCTCCTAAGAAAAAGTTCCGTTTTTCATTAATATCTCCACAACCCCTGGTCTTAGAAACTCGAAACTTGGACAAAATTTATGGGGGACTATTTCAAGGGTATCCACAAAATTTCATCAAATTCGGTTTAGCCGTTTTCCCGTGATGATGAGACAAACGAAAATTTCGTTTTTTACTAATATCTCGAGAACCACTGGTCGTAGAAACTCAAAACATGGACTGAATTTTAAGTGGGGCTATTTCTAGACTACCCACAAAATTTCATCAAATTCGGTTCAGCCGTTCTCCCGTGATGATGGGACAGACAGACAGACAGACAGACAGATTTTCAATTTTATTTATATAGATTCCGTACGAAGAATTTGTGCTAGTATTAATTTAAATTAAAAGTTAATTTTTATAGTTCTAAAATAAGAAATGTGTTCTTATTTTAGAATTACATAAATTTCATTATTTTTAAATAATACAGAAATTTCAGGAATACGTTCAGAACTTTTTGAAATGCATTATTAGTTCTTTCTAATTCCGTTCACGATAAAAAAAAAATCTTAATATTTAAATATTCCATTTAAAGTCAAATTATAAAATAAAAACCTGAAATTAGGAATATGCTAATTCTCTTTCCCATTTGCATGACAATGGCGGCTCGTGAAATCCCTTTTAAATAACCATAGGATGCAAAGGAAGGTGAAACGGCAAAATTTGAAAATAAATGTGGTTGTCGGGTTCATTTTTTTTTTCTCTCGTTTTAATATCTATAGTGAGGGAACCATTTATTAAAACCAATATTTAGTTTAGGGATTTTTAATGAGCTATGTGAAAGACCCTGCCGTGCGATATACGTGAAGCAACCCGATATACACGGAAACATAATTCATAAAACACAGGGGTAAAACACTTTATAAGGAAAGGTTCGTGCGTGCAAAAATTTTGTCCTATCCACAGTAAAGTGGCCATGTCCGATCAAATAAAGGTAATTTAAGCACCCCTAGTGGATAATTTACAAAAAAGTTAGGATCACGGAACTCGGCAACAAAGCGGGATAGAAGAAAAATGTCAATTAAAAAGTTGTAGAGTATTGTCTAATGAGTAGGAATGTATAAAAAATATGTTTAAAAACGCAAACGCATTTATTCGACACAGTAGGATTATTGGCGAATGGATATAGTATTCAGGAATTATAAAATGAACGCTTATAGGAACAGGAATGATAAAATGAACACTTACAGGAACAGAAATATAGGGTAAGCGAGCCTGTTTAAAATACCCTTGGACAAAAGCAATGCACATTTGACTTGAGAAAAAATATTAGCAGAAGAATATAGCGTTTGTTGACAAGCATTGCAGGTGTCACCGTGTTATAGACTCTGACGATACAATTTTTACACAAGTGCTTATTTCCTTTGTACACGCGTTTCGTTCATTTTTAGGGTCCATTTCTACTAATAAAATAATGATTTATAACTTTGAAATTTGCTGCTTTCGTCTATCTTGCTTTGTTGCCGAGTCCGTTATCCTAACTTTTTCAATTTTTCGCTAGGGGCGCTGCAATCCCTTTTCTTCGATTAGTCCTGGTCACTTTGCATAGGTAGACCTAACGTGTACACTCATGGACCTCTCCTTAAAAAGTTGGGTATACCTTAGGACTTTTCTAGGAACCCAGTATAAAGAATCGTGGTTAGAAAACCTGCAATATTTTGAGAACGGTATAAGTAAAAATTTATAATAAGTCCATACATATATAATAGCGTTTTTCATGAATAGATAGAGTTTTGCAATTAGGTACACGGGTTAATTGTTTGGGGGAAAATATCGAATTTTTAAAAACGTTCATTTAAGGGGGTGCTTCACACCGAAACATTCTAAATATGGTATTATTTAAGAACGCAATATCGATGAAATTCAGACTTGAAATTTGGGACAAGAAAAGATAGTAAGAAGTAAGAATATTTCAGTTTTCTCATTTTTATTATTTTAAAAATGCCGTTCGCCAAAATGTTTAAATTACAAAATGAATGCGAAATACCCTGTTTCACGTGAAATAGAGATTTGATATTGATTGATTGTTGAATAACAATTTTATTTCGGTAAAAATCAAATTATTCTAAAATCTACGTCTCGAAACGAAAACGTTTGAAATGTGGACTGTTTGGAAAATGAAATAGAAACTTGAAATTTGGTGCCAAGGTAGATCTTTCGACAGTAAAAATGGAGAAAATTAGAGCTTTGCTGTATTTGTTATTTTAGTGGTACTCTAGTACACCAAAATGCTCGATTTGGGAAACTTCTTTCAATTGAGATAGACACATGGTTTTTAACACTTCACAACATAGTTGAAAAGTGTTTATGACTTTGTTCATTCTGTCTGCCCGTCTGTCTGTCCGTTAGCTCGATAACTACCGTAAAAATGTCTTTATCAAATTGAAATTGTAGTATGTTGTTGAGACGGTCTATGGAACATATGGGAATGTAAATGAATTATATCACCCAATTAGTTTTGGATTAAACCTGGATTGAAAAAATGAATACTAAACTCAAAGGATCTAATTTTTCA
This sequence comes from Amaurobius ferox, assembly GCA_951213105.1. Taxonomy (NCBI): domain Eukaryota; kingdom Metazoa; phylum Arthropoda; class Arachnida; order Araneae; family Amaurobiidae; genus Amaurobius; species Amaurobius ferox. The sequence goes on from OX578140.1 coordinate 20,435,309, forward strand.
AACATTTTTTAAGCGAAGTTAAAATTCAGAAATTGCTTCAAAAATTTTAGGAAATATTCAAATTATCCCATAAAAGATATAAAAACAATTTCAGCAAAATATACTCTATAACAAAAATATCGACGCACCAAGAAGGATTTCGACGCACCAAGAAGGAGTTGTCCGATTGTAATGAAATTTCGTATGCAAAGACATTTTGAGCGAACACGCAAATGAATAAAATTTGGTATCCAATGAATAAATAGTGGGAGCTCCAGCGCATCGGAACTGCGCATTCAGCAGGTGTATATAAGGAGCGATTCTGAATCTGTGGTCAAAATTTCTGTTGCATTTCGACTGCGGATATCTTACGTCTTTGGTAGTCATTTCTGGCACGCTGACAGCACAGCGGTACGTAGATAACATTCTACGACCGATTGTGTTACCGTTCCTTTTGCGACACCCCGGATTTACTTTTCAACAAGATAATGCCCGGCCGCACACGGCACGTGTTGCTATGAATTGTCTTCAAACTTGCCCAACACTTCCTTGGCCAACTAGGTCTCCTGATCTCTCTCCCATAGAGAACATTTGGGACGTTATGGGAAGGCGATTGCAACCATCCCGGAATGTTGACGATTTAGCCCGGCAGATGGAGACAATTTGGCAAGACATTCCGCAGGACAGCATCCGTGAACTTTATCAGTCTATGCCACGCCGGGTGACATCTTGCATCCAGGCCAGAGATGGACCAACGCCTTATTGACTTCCTCTCTTTGTATACGGTCAAACTTTAAATCATTAAATTGTTCTGAAATTTTAATCGTTTCTTTTTCTATGTATGTTCTTCACATCCACCAATTTCTATCACAATCGGACAACTCCTTCTTGGTGCATCGATTATTTTATTATGTTCGGTAGTTTTTTAAATAAAAATTTAAATAATAATTACACCTTTATAATATGAAGAGATCACGTGACTCACTTCAAAATAAAATATGGCATCCATATTTTTTCCCAATGTAAAAATCTTGATTTTTAAAATTCTTTTAAATTTATATTTAGAGTTGCAATCGTCTTAAAACCTCTTTATTTTTGCGTATTTTCTGCGTATCCATATTCTGCGTCAATACAATTACAATATTTTTGAGTTTAAACAAACATCAAACTTTTATTATTTCGGCAACGAAGCCCAATTTTGATGGATGCAAAATTTAAACAAGCGATTGTAAGATGAGTTGTATAAGAATTGCTGAATTTTTTTCACGCAAAATTATTTAACTCAGGAGTCTGGAATAAAAGTCCATGAATGAAATATTCATTGCTTTTACATACAGAGCCAGCCAGACGATTTATATTTCGATGACGTCATTTGATAAAGTTCATTTTTTTCGATGAAGTTTTAAGTTTTCAATTATAGTAATTTATTGTAGTACTGTGACAATTAAAAATATATTAGCGCCGAATGTATCGCATTTTAGAGATGTTTAAATAAAATTGCATTTCAGTTGGAAAATGTTTCATAATTAATGTCTTATACATGATTGATCTTTCTTGTTTTTATTACCAAGACAATCTTTGGATAACAACCCCGATTAATAATGAATTATTCAAAATTGACATTTGCAAGGATGCACCAAGCCAGGAGCTGTGAAAGGAAGGTGTGAATCTAGGCCCGGGTGGGGGAGAAATTCACGGGCTCCTATTTTGCTTAGACTTTGCAATTTTCCTTCACAGATAGCTTAGTTTTAAAACAGTTTCTTTATTCTTTCTTATCTACTTAATTTTAAATTAACTTTTCGTGCTTTGACTGAGGCGAAAACATCTATAGTAGTAGCCCAAAATTCAACTGTCTCGTTAACGCTGATTTTAAGAAAAGAAGAAATTCTTTTTAAGTAATGGTCAGAAATCCAGGCCAGGGGAAAATCATCTCGCCCGCCCCCCTCTCGACCATAGATCTTACAAGTATAAGGAAACCAGAAAGTTTCAAAACGTGCACTGTTTGAAAAACGCGCCTTCCAACTATACAGAAACTGGATAGCAAATACACGCACATACATACACAGACAGACAGTTCGAAAGTTTTCAAAGTAGATGCAGATCTTAAAGCATTCTTTTTCCCCAAAAATATTTAGAATTAAAAAAAAAATCGGGAAAATAATTCTTTTATCAAATAGTATGAGAGAGTAAAATAATTAGCATGTTTTCTCTTCATTAAATATATATATATATATTCTTCGGGAAATTATAAAACAAAATTCATTTAATCTAATTATGAGAACATGCAATACCAGATGAGCAACAACATATGTCAACATTCCTCGGAAAATGATTAATAATGTATTTAAATTAAGCAAAAATATACGCCAAAAAGCAATCCCCAGTACATAAGATAGCGTTGATATGAACAATAAATATCCCTCGGCCACTTTATAGTATTTTATGGTAGTATTTATTGCCAATGCGCATGCTTGTTCCAAATGTGCTACTTGTGCGCAGAGAACATTCGAGGCGCGTATATAAAAGCTTATCCGACGGCATCTTCTCTTTTCAAACTGCCCTCCTTCTCTATAGCAGACGAAAATTCTACCTGGAGAAGATGATTTTTGCGACCGAGTTTTGCATTTTCGTCGTTTTATTCGCTGTTTCTGTGGGAGAAGATAGTTTTCCAGAATCTGGAAGTGCAGGAAACTGGGCTTCGCAAGAGGCCATGCGGGTAATTTTTTTTTCTATATTTTATTCCTTTTTATTCATTTATTTTTTCTTTTATTTTAAACTTAATATATTTATTTTCTATTTTGCCTAACCCCGTCCATGTTTCGAATTTCAAAGACCAGGAATTGTCGAGATATTAATAAAAAACACAAAATGAATTCTTCCATAGAAATTCTTTCCCGATTTGTGAGTTCCCTGCAATAAATACATGGCATATAGGGAAAGTATTGGAATCGTGCCGAAAATCGGAACTTGAGTTTTTTCAACCGTTCAGGCACTTCAGAACATGAAAAAACTAGTTTAGCATGGCGCCTATGTGTCTGTCTGTGCAATGTATGCATCCACTTTAGCTTAAAACTTAGTTAACGAAATTTTACAAAATACAACATTTAGTTTGTAAATCATTTATTGATAACCCTGGTGATGATCTCCGATTTTAGTACGATTCGGAATATTATAGAACCTACTTTTTTTTTTTTTTTTTTTTTTGCAAAATGACCCTCAAATATTTAAGCACATAGCACATTTAATTTTTATTTCAAATTTTGATGATTTTTGCCAGCCAGATTTCTGGATCGTACCAAAATATACTCAGCACAAAAGCAACTCACAAGTGGCTTACCTAAAAAAAATTAAGAAATTTCATCGAATAGTTTTTAACTACAGTTAAAACAATTATCAGCTCCTCAAAATTCCAAAAATCTTCCCCTCGAGAATAATTGATCCAAGAATAATGAGTTTGTTCTTATTTGTTTTGTCGTTAAACATTACGTACAAAACAAAGCATTCAATTAGTATATTTCAGTATATTTAGTCTTATAATTTCAGGTTTTTGACGATTTTAATTGTTAATGATGCTAGTTTTATATGTAATTTTTGACGCCAAAACGAATGAGACCAATCCCCCGTTACTTTAAGAGGAACCTTTCTGAAGACATTTATATTTTTTGAAATTCTGAGAAGCTGGAAACGTTTTAAAATGCATTACTGAATTGCCAAATGAAAAAGGAAAATATTGAAACTGTAAATTAGATATAATATTAAAAACGTATCCATGTCAGGCTGGATAATTAAATTCAATGTAATAGATTATGAAAGATAAATTAAATTTTAGTTTGCAGGGAAAGTCATCTGCTGCTCACATCAGTTTTTTTTTTCTCGAAACTTTATTTGAAGAAAATAGCTTAGGAGAATTATTGCAGCGGAATTTAATCCAATATGTTGATACATTCAATGGTTGACTTTTATTCAATTTATTTAAGTAATAAAAAAATGGATATAAAATGAAATTTTATAAATGAACGATATTATATTTTGAATTGAGAGTCTATTTACTTTGGAATGTAAGATTATGGATATCGTTGATATTTTCAATTTCAAGTCATCTGTTTTATTTGGCAAATAGTTTTTAAATTATTTTATTACTTTCTCATATTATGTAATGAAGTATAGAGAAGGTATTATTTTCACGACAATTATCGAATTCGAGATTTTGACGCCAATATATATGTTTTATGACCCCCTGAACACGTTTTACTATTTTTGTAGCGATGTCCGTCTGTCTGTATGCATGTCCCTGTGGTCGATTTTTTGTGTAAACGATAACGACCACACATATTAATGGATTTTCACGAAACTTTACATTCGGCTTTGTGATTTTGCTACATGCCGAAAATCCAGCTTCTTGTCCAGCCTATCGTTAAAAGTCAGTTCCCTCATGAGAACTTAAAGATTTTAGCCCTTGCGACCATCTGTACTCTCTATCCCGAACCTGAAGGGTTACTTGTTTATACCGATGGCTCTTTGACTGAATGCTCACTAAATGTTGGAGCAGGAATATACTCTTCCATTTTCTCTTTTATATTCCTGTAGGAAAACGAAAAACCGCCTTTGACGGAGAGATTATAGCTATCTGTGTGGCACTAAGGCAACTTGTTGTCCCCAGACGTCATAATAACAAGGTGGTCTTATTATCGGATTCCAGAGCTGCCATTCAGGCTATCGGGTCAAATGAAGTACCTATCTCTAGAGATATCTTAGAATGTCAAATCCTCCTTGAGAGATTGAGGGCAGAAGGGAGGCACATCGTTATCCAGTGGATCCCTGGACACTGTGACATTTTCGGTAATGAACAGGCAGATATGTTGGCTAAGAAGGACACACGGATAGTCCAACAGCCAACCACAAACTACTCATTTCATTCTATGAAATTTTATATCAGAAATCACATGAGACTTAGATGGAAAACGGAACTCACTTCTCGTATTTCCTCGAGGAGTTGGAGGAACATTTTGGACCAAAAAATTTCGGATAAACCTCGTGAAAGGGCAGTCGCGGAATTCAGGCTTACAGTTGGCCATGACTGTCTGCCGTGTCACCTACACCGCATTGGCATTTATGACAGCCTAAATTTCCCGCTCTGTGAAAAGGACGAAGTTATGAACAGGTACCATATCGAGGGATGCTCGGCTTTGCGTGGGCCATCCGAGGTGAGAAGGTATTGGAGTGCTAGAAACCCACTGATGAGACATTGACTTCTGTTTTTTGTGTTCTTTGTTGTAAGACGTTTGTCATTTTCTCTTGCCATTGGCTAAGAAGGACATTGGAAAAAAAAAATTCGGCTTTGTTATCGAAAAATCTAGAACTAGATAGAATTTTTTTAAATTCGAGCGAAAACTTCGAAATTTCATACTTTTTTTTAACATGGTAGCAAAGGACAAAATTGGACGTAATCATGCATAAAAGGTTTTATTTATGGCTCAGTGATCACAAGACTTGATAGCTTCAATCATTGTTGTGAAAAATAGCCGCGATACAATTTTTGTGTTCGTGACGTCATTAGTCCCAACTCTCGCAGGAGGACAATTCACCTCCACCCCCCCCCCCCTCCCGGGGAGTACATTTTCAAGTATATCAATCCAAAGATTTTTCCAAGTCCTTTAAAGTGAGGGGTAACACGCTATAATTGTAATCATTTGACTCATGATACCGATTTTTCAAAACTTTTCGTGTGAAATTTGATGGAAAAAGAAAGCTACCAAAAATGAATTCTGGTATGAAAAAGTCGAGTTGAGCCACACTGCAGTTAATTTATATTGTGTTTAATCGGTTATTGTAACAGGATAAAAACGGTACGAATATATATATCTTCTATATCATTTCAGCATCTTCCCTTTTGGTATAGGTTTATCAAACTTCAACTTTTTTTGTACATTTGTTTACAAACGAGAGCAGGATGTTTTATTCTTCAATCCGCCTATGAAGATCATTTTGTATAGCGAGAACAGAAATTTTCATAGTATTTCTTTTCAGATGAATTAAATTAAGCATTTTAAATAGATTTTTTAAAAAAACATCATCATTTAGAATACTACTGCCAATGCCTGCAAAGGGGGATCGAACTGTTTGGGATAGGGTATGTCAAATACATGTCGTTTTGAGAGGTTCTTCGTTTGGGATGGACTCTGTCCCACCCGTAAGCAAAAGGTTAAATAAAGAGCAACCGTGGATTTCTTTGCTAGTCTTATATATAAAACAAAACATTTTTAATTGAAATGACTCAGAAACTACGCAATAGATGTCTATTCTATGAAGCTTGAAATATTTTCAGTCAATGAGCTTGAGTCAAGGAAATGTTCGGATATAATGTTTCTTACCCGCGGAGCAATGGAAATAAAAGAAAATAAATTTCAGTTTATGTATTATGACTGCAAATAATTCGAAAGTGACTTAATATATGTATATATATATTTTCCTCCCTTTAGTGACGAATGTTAGGTGTGTTACAAAATTGCAATTCCAAAAGATTTTTTTTTAAAATAAAGTGTTTCATACGTAATTTGGTACGATAATTACAATCAATAAATACCAGAATCTTATAGGTTTTAAACGGGATATAATGATCGAAAAACCTCAAATTTTCAAACGAATTAAAAAAAAAATCAGAACATTCAATAATGTTAAATAAATAATCATTTTATGTATATATAATCATTTATTTATTTATTAATAATTTTTATTAGAAAAATAATAATACCAACTTTAGAATACTAACATTAACCGCTCTCGAAATATTGCATGTTTTTTAAACAAATGAATTAAAAGAACAAATAAAATTTAAAAGGTAGTAAGTAGTATACCCCCAATCAGTTTCCGTATGCAATATTATGCAGAAAAATTATTAAAACCCATTTCATGGATCCAGCTCATTCCATTCACGAGAAAAGACGATTTTTGCTATAGTTTTGTATTTCGACGATTTTGCTATAGTTTTGTATTTCTAACAGTTCGTCCATTACCTTTTATTTTATTGGATAGTAATTAAATGTCAATTGAGTTTTGATGTGGATTTTGCACTCTGTAAAGTCGTCAAAGCATTTCAATTTAGGGATTTTAATTTAGTGCCAATAGCATTGTGTTATTGCTTTATTTATTGATGCACAAATTTGATTAAGTCCACGACTATGTCTGTGTGCGCACGATATCTCACGAACGAATAGTATTTCGAACGAAATCGAGTATGTTTATTACAATTTTTGAATATTGAAATTTTAATTCTATTAAACGCAACCAGATTTTTGGAAAGTTCTTACATGTTCAAATGATTCTTTCAAAGAAAGAAATTATTAAAAAATCATGACATTTTGTTATGTTAAAAAAACAATCATTTTTTATATAATTCATTATTAGAATATAAGTGGTATTTATTTTAAAACGCCGAAATTAACCTTTCTAATAGAGATATAACACCTTTTTGAATAAATTTAATAAAAAATTACATAAAATTAAAACAGTATTAAGTATCTTAAAATAAGTTGGCATTTCATATTTAACAGTATGCGATAAATCTATTAAAATTCTTATGCATTTAATACCTTGCATTCACAAGGAAAAAACACGTTTTGTGGCAGCTTCTCATTTTAACGCCAAGAAATTCACAAAATTTAATTTATTTTGTCTCACATTAATAAAATACCAGTGGCAATTTGATGCGAATTTTTTACATGTTTGTTTGCTTGTTTGTTCGACTTAGAGCGTCTGACCTGCCCGAAGGTTCCACACATTTGCACTTTATATGAAAAAGCCATATCATTTTGTCCAATAACGTCGCCAAAAACGCCAATTTTCAATATCTGCGATGTTTATCCAACGCTTGTGTTAATACTCAAATTTGGCGACAAACATATACGTCAGGCTAAAAATAATGGTATGCCTAGAGTGCTAGAAACATGTATATCGGTTGAAAATTAAAATTTTCTGTTCTATCAATACATTTGTCAATGCTAGAAACATGTATATCGGTTGAAAATTAAAATTTTCTGTTCTATCAATACATTTGTCAATGTTTCCAAATATTTCGCAAAGTTCAATGCATGCCGTTCGGCTTAGTTGCCTGTAAAAACCGTTTCATGGCGATGAAAGTTTTACCTCGGAGAAAACAACTGTTATAATAATTATGGACAAGCTAAGCGAAGTCCATTCTCCGAACGAAGCAAAATCAACATTTGCCTGAACTTTGTTATCCCTTTTACCCGAAAACTACAATAAGTAGGAAGGGGAAATCTTACATACATGCGCGAATTTGCTCACAGATATGCAGAATCACAATTTCACTTATTAAATCGAACTGTAATAGGGCAACGCCCTTTTTTAAATTGAGTATGCATCACTATACGCTTGTATATAAGCGTGTATATAATAGCGTGTATATAAGCCTAGAAACACTTCGGGTATGAATCACCATTGTTGTACAAAAGTTAAATAAGAGTTCAGTATTAAGCTTCACTGCCCATTTTTTTACACGGTTGATGGAAGAACGTGACGATGCAAAATACACACCTATGCCAAAGTTTCAAGTCTCTACCTTTAGCAGTTTGTGCTGTGATTCATCACGTAGCTGGATGATATAGAATATAAAGATAAAAAATGGTTGGGTCGTATTTAGGAATGCTCAAAACAAGCAAACTTATCCAAATCAGCTAGTCGAACTTTTAACAGCATCACAATATTTCCCCTTTAAGCACCATATGTGTTGCAGGGAAAGTAAAATATCTGATGTGGGTAGCAGCCCATCATTTTCTCTTCAGACTCAAATTAATTCTCTCCTTCTTTCTTTCATAATGCATTGAGTTTAATGGCGCCAAATAACGCCAATACTTATTTGAAATTTTTCTGAATCATACTAACATCTAATCAGCACCAGGGTATCACATAAGTGATTTACCAACCCAATTTTGGGACATTTCGTCGAATAGTTTTTAGTCTAGAGTGAACACACTCATTTCTCAGACAAACACAAAAAAACATATACGTCAGGCTAAAAATAATGGTATGCCTAGAGTGCTAGAAACATGTATATCGGTTGAAAATTAAAATTTTCTGTTCTATCACCATACTTTTCCTATACATTACCATGTATTGTAGGGAAAGTAAAACATAGAGACTGTTTATTAGTAGGGGAATTTATGTGTTGGTCACATTACTATCTTAACATTTTCTACGAAAATACTTGATATCTAAAAAAATATCGAACAATTACTAAACAATTTGAATTCGGAATTTAAGAAAAAGTTACGGTTAACTCGCACAGACCTACAAAGAAAATCTTCGATTTCTAAAAAGAAGAAAAAATCTCATATTTGTTAATAGTAACAACGCATACAGTGTACTTAGGAGTTGTTGTTTTCTTTACATCACAGAAATGAATAAAATGTTTCATACCAGAAATGTAGGTTTTTGTTTGTTTCTGTATCGGAAGGGATATCACTCAGAAGAGAAATTAAGTCACGCTTCGAGTTTATGGACAATAAAAAGAAGCGGGTTTTTCTCCAAATATTCGATTTTATTTCCGAGTTATACGCCAGAAATAGTTTACGAACGTGGAAATATAGACTCTATGACGACGATACGAAATTTTTTGCACTCAGTTTGATTGGCACACTCTCTCAAATGATGAAATCGGAAGAAAAAAAAATGTGTTTATATAAATAGTGAAGAAAATGAGTTTCGTTTGAAAAAAATATTCAATTTAAATTTTGAACTTGTAATTTGCTATGAGATTATACTGAAAATTGTTATTATTATTATTTTTTTTATCAGATTATAAGATAAACAGTACTTTCTCATAGTTATGTAAATAAGACTGTTTTTCTAAAAATTTTGAACATAAGATTTGGACGGAAAAAGCACGCTTTAAGATATCCTGAACACATTTCGAGCATTTTTTAAAACAAATAAATCTGCAAAAAAGTGCCTCTGATGCGTATATGTGCACGTTAACTTAAGAAAAGACGCGCGACATTTTATGTGCAAATATATAATGTGAGAAATTAGAACTCGATATAGAATATTTTGGACTGTTTTATACACGATTAGAACGTGAGTTATTCAAAAAATTAATTTCATAGCATTGTTTCCTGTAGAGAAGCATAATAAGTCCTATAACAATGGATGGCAGTTCCTGCATGCGTATAAAATAGTTTGAGTTAAGACGTTTGACTGTGGATGTGAATAATATTAAGATATTATATATTACCTCAAATCAGCTGAATATATCCAACTAGTATTTAATTCTATAAAAGAAAGCAAAACTAAACTCTTTTAAAAAATTAAATTGCAACTTTTTTAATAAGTTTTTTTAATTTAAAAATATATAGCAGTGTGACCAGATTCAATAGATTGTAGACGAAATTTAGTAGATTGCATTTTTTAGTAGATTTTTTGTAGAAATAAATTTTTTCAGTAGAAGTTTGAATTGATTTCTTAAGGAGCATGGTTTCGAAGAAAAATTGACTTGTCCTCTAATGACGTTGACGAACTTTGGAGGTTTGAATCTGTGTTACCAAATTATCCTCAACAACGTTAATTGGATTTCACCTTCTTTCCCGAATTCTTCCCTTTTTTCCCTTGAGAAGAATTTCTTTCGATTTGGTCGGTTCATTCCTTGTATCTGGCAACACTGGGTTTTTCATGATTTCACTTTTATTCCATTAAAAAAATGTGGGGATTTAGACTCTGGAGTCCGCCCCCATTTCAAATATGTTCTCCCTCCTCATGGGCATTCCTGGGAACAAGGATGAATCTAGTGTCTTTATATACAATATGATATAATAAACTAGAACGAATTACTTACTTAAATAATACATTTACAGAATCGCTTCTTAAAATCGCCTCAATTTCTTATACGCTCCTGAAACGTGGAAAGCAAAACAAATAAATGAAATAAAAAAAATAATAAACGGTCCTTTCTGTAGAAATGAATTAGTCATGTACAGTCGACCAGAGGGGGGGGGGGGAGAGAAAATGAAGCCCTTCTGCCGGCGGGATAAAAAATCTCAATTTTTATGCATTTGCTTAAAAATCACAGAAAATAAAAATTTTAAAAATGTGTCAATTTAAAAAAATATTTTTATTTTGTTAGAATGCGAAGACACACTTCTTTTTTGCCAAACTGTAGAATTGTGCCAATTTTATTTTATTGGATGCGACGAAATAAGTCAGAATCAGATATGAAAAAAACATACAAACTTCGGTGTATTTAAAAAAATAAATATGATGTAATTGTTTTATGGATTCGATTTAACTTTTTGCTTACGGGTGGGACAGCTTTCATTCCAAACGATGAACCTCCTAAAAAGACAGGTATTTGACATACCCTATGGACGCCAATGTCTGCAAAAGGGGATCGAACTGTTTGGGATAGGGTATGCCAAATACCTGTCTCTTTAGGCGGTCCATCGTTTGGGATGGACGCTGTCCCACCCGTAAGCAAAAGATTAAACATCGTTGGAAAGAACACCTTTCGATCTTATTGATGGTGTCAGTATAGAAACTGTGTGGCAAGATTTTCGGTCATTAATGTCCCAATTTGTGTAAAAATCGCTCAAAATCGTGCTCAAACCTAAAATAACTAAAAAACTAGTTAGAATTATTAAAAAATCTCGCCGAGACGCATCGTACCGGGTCCTGAAGTAATTGTGTACCAAATTTCATAGTTGTACAATGCTTACATTTTTCGCTATAGACAACACACACACACAAGCATATTTTATTATGGTAAAGAAGATGTCTGTCTCTCTGTCTGTCTCTCTCTGTGTGTTGTCTGCAGCGGGAAATCTAACCTTTGGATAGCGATGGCCAGATTTTTTTCGAAATTCGAATTAGTTTATAAAAAAAAAACTAATGTTTTAGTAGGATTTACGCATAAAGCGGTTCCTTGACGACCAAAAATATTACCATTGTGTTTCCATTTTGAAAGATCGAAGAACTTTCTCTCCAATGATGTTTGACACGAATTCATATACGACGATTCCTTCATATTTATTTATTTATTAAGTATATTGAAATTGGCATTTTTTGGATTATCTGAAACTTATTTCACCGCACCCAGAAAAGGAAGATTAGCCCAATTCCATATTTTGGAAAAAAATTGTGCGCATATCTTCACATTCTAACAATATATTTAAATTATTAATTACTACATTATTTTCTTTTTTTTTTGTGTGATTTTTTAAGCAAATGCAAATAAGTGCGGAGGACTGTCGTTTCTCCCCGGTAGTTTGCTCATGTCCCAGTTCTCGCCAAGAGAAAGGATCTTTTCATTTATTTTTTATTTTTGTTTTCTATTTTTGCTGTGCAGATGCATAGAAATCTGGTTTGAAACTAACATTGAGCTGTAATAGGCAATTGGACTGAGTGCTTATTGAAATTTAACATTGTTCGGCTGCAATCTTATCTGGAGAAAATAGTCTGCGCTTGACGAGGCGATTCTGTAAATGTATAATTTAAATAGCTGACGCTTATAATTTTAATAGCGGGAGCTCTAAATATGCCCGATAATTTATTCCAGTTTACTAATTTGCATGAATAAGAATTTCCGCATTCTGACGTCGTCCACATTTATTTCGACCAAATAACAAAGAGAAAAGTGGCGGTGTCCGGATTCGAAATGAAATGTTATTAATATATAACGATCCTTTGGTTAAATTTGATAATAAATAATTCCATTCCGCTTCTTTCCTTAACATTTAAAATATGAAAATTGGAAGCTGAACGACAGAAACGTAAACAAGAGAAAGGAGAATTCGTAGAGAGATACGTTTTAAGCCAAGCATGTGGTTTCTGCAAAGATCAAATACTAAAATCTGGAAATAACGAAGTGGTAAACTTGTGTGCATGCAGGTTACAAACATCGAGGTCAAAGGTTACAAAGGATTATTTTCTCATACCCAGATGGAGAAAACTTGATTCCTACATTGTTTCATGTCTGCGGAGCATTCTATATCTATTGTTTTTAGCTGCTTGATTGTATTTAGCATACCTGCGAATGAATCCAATAACATTTCTACTTTTCTGCCACACTGATTCTCAAGCAAAAGGCCAGAGTCCGAGTTAATCTCTGGGCTTATTGCATAAGTGTTTCGCAAATTATTTATAGAGGTACTTTAGAGAGACGACAATCTTAATTGGGAATGTCACGAAGTATATTTATAAATAAAATAACCTGCCGGTGGCAGCACAAGACTTTTCTTATATAATGCAATGAATGTAGTTCTTTCACAGTGAAAAAATGATGAATAAGATCCTCGGCACAGCGTTTTCAAAGTTGAATTGTGCATTTGGCGCTTTTCTGGATGATAAAATGCAAAACTATTTCAAAGTACACTATTAACTTATATTTAGCGCAGCTCAAATTTGACAATTATCAATATCGATAGCATCTATTATAAGTAATGTAGTCCATATATAAATATATTTAAATAATTAATTCATCCATTTGGCGTCATATTCGTTAACTTGGCGTCATTTTTCAATTTTCATGAAATTTTCGTCAATCTGGGGCGAAATATTGCCAAGTTGGCCATATTTTGCTAGATTATCCCCCAAGTTCACCAAATGAATCGCCAAGATGGAGATATATAATGGAAATACATAAATGGAGAAAAGAGCATTTCTAGATGGTACGCCCCTTGTATTACGGAAATCAAAATTTTCACAGTATTACCACCCTTTAACGTTATTATTTTCCATTTCGCGACATTTTTATCACATTTACGACATTTTCGTCAATTTGTCAACATTTAAAAAAGACGCCAAGTTCGCGACATTCCGCTAAATCTGTCGCAAAAATTTTCGCCAAGCTTTACAGACAGACAAACGGATAAATGGGTTATTCTTATATTCTTACCAAGATATTGAGTTTTCAGAAATTAGTCATTTTCATTTATTTAGAGCCATTTTTATCAAATTGGCAACAATTTTATTAATTTCGCGACATATTAGTCAATTTTGCCACATTAAAAATCTTGCCAAGTTGACAATATTTCCCCAAGTTTGTCTTATAAATTTCATCAAGCGTTATGGGCGGAGAACTAGGTTATTCTTATAGTAGATTCTTACATTCATTCCAAGATATTGAATTTTCAATTTTCATCAATTAGTCACCATCTTCATGGATTTGGAGTCATTTTTATTAATTTAGAGACATTATCATTAATTTTTCAATTAAAAAAAAGGCGCCAAGTTGCGGGTATTCTGGTAAATTAGTCGCCTAAATTTTGCCAAACGTCTGGGACAGAAAAATAAGTTATTCTTAAAGTAGATAACTAGTAGCGAATTGTAAAGCGTCAAGATACAACACTATTATTCAAAGTATATTCTCTCTTGAAAGGAACGAACTAGATCCACGAGAATGTAAACAAGTTTATCGCAAAATATTACATATAAAAAGTGAACATATTTCACAATAGTTAATACTTTTGATAACGTTATGTGATTTTTTGATACATTTAATTAAAAAATGGGCAATATCTCGAGGAACAGTTTTCGCTAGCGTTCTAAAGTTTATGACAATCGTATTTTAATGAAACATTATATAACAACTGATTATTTAAGTAACATTGTTGAAGGTTTAGATTTTTTAATCAATTTTTCAAAATTTCGTTCGAAAATTTGGAAGTGTTTCGAGCACTAAATTGTGTTTAAAATGAATTGGCTTGTAGTATTCACTGACTGTAAAGTCTGTAACATACTTCGTTCGAATCGCTCCATACGTTTATGAGACATTGTCTACACCGGTACACGGACACACCTTTTATCTTATTTAAACGATTTATCCTACTTAATTTATCCTTCTTAAAGCGATACATATATCCTAAATAATGATTGATTTGCTTCTAAGAGAAATAGTTCAGGAAATGCGGATTAGATGGCTGGTGTAGGTGTTGTTGAGACCCAGACCGTCCGACCTACCAGAAAGGTGTAAGGTAACTGATTGACTGGTGTCGAAAGCCCAGACCATTCGGCTCGTCCAAGGACTTAGAGCAGCAAGTTGAATGATTGACTGGTGTGGAAAAGTCAAAGTATAGACAGAGTTAGCTATGTTTCATTTCGCGAATTATTTCTCTTTTATTTGGTAAGAGAAAAAGTTCAGAAAATGCGTAATAAATGACAAACATGGAAAAGTTGAAAGAGAGACAGCGCCATCTCTTTTACATCTACCAAACTATTTCTCCTAGATTAATTTGCCTTTAAGAGAAATAGTTCAAAAAATGCGCAAAAGATGGCAGGGGTGAAAAAGTCAAAATAGATACGTTGCCATCTATTTCACGTCTACCTAACTATTTCTCTTAGATACAATTTAATCATTTACAGTTTAAGCTAAGATAAATTTCCTCATTTTAGTCACAGTCCAGAAAAACTGATACTTGCGCAATTTGTGATAATTCAGCTAGAACATAAATGTACTGAGAAATAAAATCGTATTGAAAACCACCTATTTTCGGAAGGTGGGGGAGTTACTCGCATTGTTACTAGCTCCTTACAAATTAGAAATAAATAAAATTTAAAGCTTGATAGAATATTTTAATAGAAATTTGTTACATTTTCGTTAGTATTATTTTGGCAGATTTGATTTTCGAATTCAGTAGATTTTAGTAGATTTTTCATTTCTTGTCAGTAGAAACGTCTCGAAAAATCTTGTCATACTGATTTAGGGTCGAAAATAGTTATCTTAATTGAAAATACGATTTAGTTGAGTTCTGTCTAACGATTGATATTATAAATGTGCAATGATTTGGACTTTTAAGTCCTCAGGGAACTTCTGGAGGGTCTGGAAAAGTTTTTTCGAAGCCTCTCCTTATTTTCTCTGAGGAGGGGGTCAAAAAATCGTATCGTTATATTCTATCTCAGGGTCGATACTATAAATGGGCAAAGCTGGTGATGCATTTGATGAAACTTCGAAACTAAATGACTTTAAACGAGTTTTGGTATCTGTTTGAATTTTGCAGTTTTGGGAAAAATGTTACGAGCTACGTAGATCTTATAAAATTTTTCTATAGAGGATAATATGTAAGTTGATTTTCGTTTAGTTAGCGACAGTTGACGTAATGCGAGTAAAAGGGACTTGCAAATGTCTCAGGAATATAATCCTCCATTTTTCTTTCCCTATAACATATGGTAATGTATAGGGAAAGTATTGGAATCATGTCGAAAATTGCAACTCGAATTTGCGACGGATCTATATATTTCAACTACATATTTCTACATTTTCTAGAAACCGAAAATCTATTTTAAGTCTGAAGTCTGTATGTGTGAAATGTATGTATTCACGCTAACTTAAAAACTAATTAACGAAAATTCACAACATTTGGCAAATCAGTCACTTATTGATTACCCTGGTGATAATTAAGATTTTGGCGTGATTATGAGAAAAATAACCTGCCTTTTTAAACGAAATGGCCCGCAAAAATCATCAAAATCTAAAATAAAAGCCTACATATGCTCAAATGTATCCATTAAATGCTTGTTTTATACGTAATGCGTGACGACAGAAAAAATAAGATCGACCCTATAACACTAGGCCCAATATTTCTCTATATGTTTTACTTTCTTCGCAGTTTTGCCACGTCACGTTTCGCCAGTCGCCAAACGAAATAGAGTCGACGCTTGCAACTGTACTTTGAATAAAGCGTTATAGTTACACAGAAATTCGAATTAATACTTGTATTCTGAGAATATAGCAATGATTACATAGAATACTCCATAACAAATGTTGATATTTTATATTTTATCCTTTATAGGTTTCTGAGGAGTGTGTGTGGGGGTGGGGGAATAAAATGAAAATTCTGAAAACTTCAACCGAATTTTGCTTTTACAGAATTGCTTACTACTACGTTTTTCTTAAATTTTTGTTTCTTCCGATTCAAGAGGAAATAAATATTCGAAAGAAACAAGCTCCGAGAATTTCGAGAAGGCGAAGGCACGAGGAAACCATTTTTATCATTCTATAACGATTTCTTCGTCAAGATACTCCGTGACGGTTTCGAACGGAAAACGAAAGGATGGTGTCCGCTCAAAAAAATGACTTTGATATTGCGTTAAAACTTTGTTTTTTCCCCCTACACTTTTCTCCCTCACCTGCCCGCCATTTTATGAGCCTGCCGGCACGTGCACTAGCCATGAAATTCTATATTATATATTCTGTCGTGTTTAAGGAATGTTATGAAATTACGTACACCGTAAAAGAAGAATGTACTTCCATAAAATTATTTTCTATAGAATGAAGAATCTCGGCTGTCCTGTGTGGGTGGAAGAATTTAACTGTCCTATGTGTAACATATCTAATGTCATGAAAACGGCTAGTGATAATTCCTAAACAATGGTGTCCTTTTATTTTCGCATAAAAGCAGTTATGATGCACTCATAATAGTGAGTTTAACCTTTTATATTATTTTCCACACAATACATGGTCATGCGCAGGGACAGTATTGGAATCGTGTCGAAAATCATGATTCGAGCTTTTGACGGATCTATACGTTTCGAGCACTCTAGAACACGAAAAACTATTTTTAGCGTGGCACCTGTGAGTGGATGTGTCTGTCTGTGCAGTTATGTATCTACTCTAGCTAAAACACTAATTGACCAGATTTCAGAAAATTTAGTAGATAAGTCATTCTTATGTCACTCTTACCCTGGTTAAATTTTAGTACGATTCGTATAAAAAGAACCTGCCTTTACAAAATGGCCCGCAAAAATTGTATGCGTCCACTCTAGCTGAAAAACTAATTAACCAAATTTCCCAAAATTTGATAGATAAGTCAGTTGTGAGAAACTCTGGTGCTGATTAAATTTTGGTACGATTTTGAAATAAAAGAACCTGCCTTTTTTACAAAATGGCAAACAAGAATTCTCTAAATCAAGTCTAAAATAAAAGACTACTATGTTCAAATACATTTATTAAAACAAAAAGAATGAAACCAGCCCTATAAATCTAGGACGAACCGTTCCCGAGATGTTTTAGTTTTTTCGCACGCCGCCTTTGAAAATACGTCCAGTACTTTAATGAAAATAAAAATTGAAATAAAACTGCTAATTCGGTGTCATTTCAAATATTTATCCGTCTTATTTGTGCAATTAAACCCAATTCAATGAATTATAAAAGAAAGAAAGAGAAAATGAATTTGAGTCTGTAGGGAAAGTTATATGCTGCCACATTAGATTTTTTCTCCTTTATTTTATACCCCCTCCCCCTCCCAAATATCTTAATCATATTAGCGTCCTATAAATCATGGCTTTCATTTTTGTAGATGACAAATTTCATGTAAACTATGAATATTTGTAACATTTGTAAGCATAATTATGCTTTATGACATTTTCCCAATCGCACCCCCCCCCCCCTAAAAAAATGAATCAACGTTAGAATAATTAAAAGCTTTTTCTCATTTCTGTCACCCCGAAAATCATTAATAGCCCTTTAACACTCTTCGATTGAAATAATCGGGCCAAGATTCATTCGATTTGCTCAAATTGTTCGAGATATATCGCGACCATATTCTTACGGCTGACACACATTAAAAAATGATTGATTCGTGTTGGGCGTGTCTGTCGATGCGGCGAAAGCTCGCTTGGGCGAAAGTTCCGTGTGTCAATCCATCAAAATTCGATCGAAATTTGGTCTATCCCTTTAACATACTATAATCAAGGGGCTGTTAAAGGGATAATATATAAGTAATATCCCTTTAACAGCCCTTTAACATACTATACATTGTAGAAAAAGTAAATTGCTGGCTGGACAGATTTACACGTTTTGTGACTTCTAGAACACGAAAAAAGTATTTTCAGTGTGACGTGTGTGTGTGTGTGCAATGTATGTATCCACTCTAACTCAACTAATTGACCAAATTTCATGAAATTTTATAGTTAAGTCACTTATGGGTTATCCTGGTGCTGATTAGATTTTGGTACGATTTGGCGTAAAAGAACTTGCCTTTTTTTTTTTTTTTTTTTTTTTTGTAAAATGGTCCTCAAAAATAGTTAAAATCTAAAATAAAAGATATGTATAATCAAATTTATCCATTAAATGTTTGCGTTATACGTAATTTTCATCGACGAAAAGAATAAGACCTCTAGGACTAGCCGTTCTCAAGATATTTTAGTTTTTTTTTTTTTTTTAATTTTTGCTACATCGCCTTTAAATATAGGCCCAATTATCAAATGAAAACGAAACTTGAACTAAATATGCAAATTCAGTGTCATTTCAAATCTTTATGAAGGTTATGAAGGTGCAATAAAACTCAATTTAATGAATTATTAAAGAAATAAAGGGGAAAAAAAGTTTGATTCTGTAGTAAAAGTCACGTGCTGCCCACATCAGATTTTATGTGTTCTAATGCTTATGATACAAGTAGACTTATAAAACGATATGCAATATGAATGTATGAAAGTCGAGTGGAGTCTTTCACTTCGAACTCTTTTAATAGTATATTTCTAGATATTTCTAATACATTTCTAGATACTAGGTACATTTCAAATACATTTCTAGATTTTGTGCATTTCTAGATATTTAATAGTACATGTCTAGATATTTCTAAAAATTTATGCACAACTAACTAGTCGATGGATTTTGTAGAAAGCTTTCCCGTGTAGTCGTTCCAAATCCGTTTTGATGATCGATGACACAGCTGAAAAATATTTCTAGCATGTAGCTTACACATTTCAAGAAAAACTACTCATACTCATCCTTCATATCAAAAGTGCCAGATTCTTAAAAAAAAGTAAAAAAAGAAAGAGGAAACCCATAAGAGATGCCCTTACTGATGAACGTGCCAATTTCGTATTTGTTTCAACATTTTTTCGTTATAGGTTTCTACGGTGCGTTTTCATTGGATAAAAAAATATATATATCGAATTTTTTCCTTTTTTAATTATTTTCTGGTAGCGCAGGGGTTATTTATTTTGAAAATTTTCCATTTTGATGTATTGGCAAAAAATGAAAATTCGCCCTGTCTCGCATCTTAAAATCTTAGCAGCATGCTTGAGTGAATTCATTAAAAATCACCATCTGTCGGTTTTCGGAATAATTTGGTCTTATTAAATATATAAAATGTATTATAGACTCTAAATATGAATAAAAATTTTTGTTCGTTGTTGGATTTTCAAGATGTAGCTTTTACTTTAAAAAAAGTAAGTGCACCTTAAAGGAAGTGAAAAGAATATTTCCATTGCTACCATACATCTGCTGGGGAGGGAGAGGGTCATTTTTCCCTCCAAGGGGGATAATGACGTCACAAACAAAATATTTTATATTGCGGCTATTTTTCACAAGATTGATTGAAACTATTAAGTCTCGTGATCATTGAACCATAAATAAACCCTGCTATGCATGGTTATGTCAAATTTTGTGATATGCTACCATGTTAAAATTAACTGGCTCAAACCGACTTTCTCCTACTAGAATCCATTTTTAACTAGATTTTTTTCAAATTTGACAAGAAAATTTTTGAAAAATCAGCATCGTTGGTCCAAATGATGTAAAAAATGAATATATACAGGGTGTCCCAAAAGGATTGAAACGTGCTTTAATTCTTTACCTGTTGGAGATAAGTGGGCAGTGTAAATCGCAAAAATGTTGAAAGTAAGGTAGGAAATAAGACTACGTTAATGAAATAGTCCTCCCATTCATTTCAAAAAGTTACACCTTTCAAATTTCTATACGACCCCCTTAGACAAATTGGGCCAATCAGAAAATTTTTATTTTTCATTAGAAGATTAGGATATAAATTAAAATCAGGAAAAAATAGAATTATAATAATATGATAATAAATAATAGAATCCTCACAATATAAATATACACTCATGTCCAAAAGTTAAGCATAATTCGTTAAATGCGAAATGCTTATATATATATATATATATATATATATATATCATTTACCCAAATGAAAATAAAGTTCTGATTATATTCCATGACTAATATTTTCAAATACTTCAATTTAGAACTATTTCTTATTAACGTTGCGCTTTCAGCAATCCTAAAATATATCAATTTTTTCAATACAAATTGTTTCAAATCAACTAATAACTTTGCAATTTCATCTAATACATCTTTAAGTACCTCTGTAAAGATATTTTCTGGAAATAATATATGAGAAAACTTCGCTGAGACAAGGGTAGAATGTTGAAACGGATTCCAAAAATAAAATAGAAAATATTAGGAAAATATTATTTCTCAGTGATGCCGATAAAATCCAAAATAAGGCACGTTTCGGCAATTTAGATATCGTCTGCTATTGGCGTATAGATTATATTTCTTTGTAAGAATAAATGGAGAAAGTAATTGTGATAGTGAATAAAATGCCGTCATTTGAGCTTGATTAAAATTTGTATAAAATATTATACTGAAGAGTTTAATTTGAAAATGTTTTAGAATCGTTTCCACACTGAACTGATTCGCTGACATATCTTATTGGGCACCTTTACTATACCTAAAATATCAGTTTTGTTGCCATTCTACCCAGCTCATCTTTAAGATCAAGTGGAAAATCTAAAATTTTAATAATTCGAAATTAGAGGTGACGGTGCGAAAAGATTAAAAAAAAATAGACACAAAACTCCTTTTTAAAGGGTTCGAGCACTTCTATTCAAGTTAGAATCTCGGTTTGGGGGTCTCGTTCCCTCTTTCTCAGCTTTCAGATCAATTAGAACTATTTCTTATTAACGTTGCGCTTTCAGCAATCCTAAAATATATCAATTTTTTCAATACAAATTGTTTCAAATCAACTAATAACTTTGCAATTTCATCTAATACATCTTTAAGTACCTCTGTAAAGATATTTTCTGGAAATAATATATGAGAAAACTTCGCTGAGACAAGGGTAGAATGTTGAAACGGATTCCAAAAATAAAATAGAAAATATTAGGAAAATATTATTTCTCAGTGATGCCGATAAAATCCAAAATAAGGCACGTTTCGGCAATTTAGATATCGTCTGCTATTGGCGTATAGATTATATTTCTTTGTAAGAATAAATGGAGAAAGTAATTGTGATAGTGAATAAAATGCCGTCATTTGAGCTTGATTAAAATTTGTATAAAATATTATACTGAAGAGTTTAATTTGAAAATGTTTTAGAATCGTTTCCACACTGAACTGATTCGCTGACATATCTTATTGGGCACCTTTACTATACCTAAAATATCAATTTTGTTGCCATTCTACCCAGCTCATCTTTAAGATCAAGTGGAAAATCTGAAATTTTAATAATTCGAAATTAGAGGTGACGGTGCGAAAAGATTAAAAAAAAATAGACACAAAACTCCTTTTTAAAGGGTTCGAGCACTTCTATTCAAGTTAGAATCTCGGTTTGGGGGTCTCGTTCCCTCTTTCTCAGCTTTCAGATCAACGACAAAATCAAAATTTCGAATGAAGGAGTGACGATACAAAGGGATTTTCGAAAGACGTACACCACTTTGCCTCTCAGGAATAAGAAACTCACAATTAGATATCCGTTCGCTGCCAACATACAAAACTGGGGTAAAACATAACTGTACGAGTATAACGCGATATAATTTTCCTAACTGATAAAAATCGTTTCACAATAATTAAATAATTTTGTCGCGTGGAAATGATATTCAAAACACTTCCAATTGGAAAATTAAACAGTTTACAACATTTTGTCGCGCACAGAAATAAACATTCAATACTTTCCCATTTAACGTATTAATAGAATTATAAAATGTGCGCTATTTTTATGTAAGTTTTAATTAACTTTTTGCTTACGGGTAGGACAGCGTCCATCCCAAACTAAGAACCTCTAAAAAAGACAGGTATTTGACATACCCTATCCCAAACAGTTCGATCCCCCTTTGCAGGCATTGGCGTCCATGGACGCCAATTGAATATCATACACTATCCCAAACAGTTCGATCCCCCTTTGCAGGCATTGGCGTCCATGGACGTCAATGCCTGCAAAGGGGGATCGAACTGTTTGGAATAGGGCATGTCTTTTTGAGAGGTTCTTCGTTTGGGATAGACGCTGTCCCACCCGTAAGCAAAAGGTTAAAGCAACAATAAGCGTAAACAGGAACAAGATATAATATTTCTATGGCTAGAAATCACAAAAAAAACCTCATTAGATATAATAAATTATCAATTAAATGCTGTACAAATCCACAAATAAGAAAATTGTATTCATAATTTAGGTTATTTCTCTTATGACATAACATCGCTTCATCCTTATATACACTCTATGAAAAGTTCCTGCTGAACTCAGAAATTTTTTTGACCAATTACTTAGATTCTGGAGCGTAATTAAATTCGGCAAAAGTTACCGTTGGCGCGCTGTAATGCTCCAACATAGCAATACTCCAACACAGTGCACCAGCCTTCCCAATATGATAAAAGTTCTTTTCGAATATGAAAACGTCATCAAACTTAAGTCATGATCACGAGTCCTGATGTAGAATTTACATGCTCACAATGTTCTAACACAGGGTTCCAGCCTTTCCAATATGATGAAAGTAAAGTTTTTATCGAATATAAAAACGTCATGATCACGAGTCATCTAAATTACGTCATGATCACGAGTTTTGATATATAATTTACATGCTCACAATGTTCTAACGCAGTGTACCAGCCTTCATGTGATAATGAAAGTAAATCAAGATAATTTTGAACGCAAAAGATTACATTAAGTCACGACCATCAGTTCTAAAATAGAATTTACACTCTCACAATGGCCAGATGACCTTTAATTTAGCTCCAATCAGCTCATTAGAGAGCTCGAAAAGATCAGCATTGTCTGTGATTTGAAGAAGTTCAAATTCACAAAATTATTTCGAAAATGGTAGTCATTTTAATTGCTCAAGCTTTTAGAGATCAATCATGCAGTTTAATTGGGAAGAATGTTAAAGGTCGACAGGTCATTTCTCTCTCTCTCTCTCTCTCTCTCAGCAAGCCCTTCCAAGCCACTTCGCGTGTTCCATTCAAATTTCATAAATGTTTTTCAATGTCGCTCGGGATATATTCCTGAATGGCATTGAAAATACTTATGGAATTGATATGAGACAAAAGAGTTGGTTTTAAAGGATCCTATTGGAACAAGTAGAGGATTTTTCATATATTATCTGTGGCGTGGCCCCGCTGAAATCTTACAATTACACATTGGCCGTTAATCGTACTTCTGCACGCCACTTGCTCGATTACCGAGCATATCTCCAGGTTCTGATTAATTAGAAAATGCATCACGAGAACACACAATAAATACTAATTAAAAGTTAATAAAACTTTTATTTTAAAATACTTATATTCAAAACTTGTTACTTAAAATTTAAAAACCACAAAATGTCATCTTAATTACATAGAACATATTTACATTCGCTAAGTAGGTATTGGATAATGATCGATCTGATCATTTCCCCCTCTCTAGTTAAATTAAATATCATAATAGCCCTCAAGTTAGGCAGTTAACTTCCTTATTAAATTCTAATTATATTCTCTGATACTCAGTCTGCAGTGGGAGAGAACAAACGGACTTACCCCATTTAGGCACTGGCAGGACGGCATCCAGGGGGCACTCATCCGTCGATTTTAGCATGCAGAACTTAACTCTGACAATTACCAACTGACTTCTCTCTCCGCTCTCCTTCTCCTAGTCGGGGTCTCGGACAGCCCCCTGGCCGGGCTCCATAGCTGACGCTTGGCCGCTATAGGTTCGAAAACCCATAAATTCAGTGACGCGGCCGGGCTCCCTCGAATCACTGGATATGGCCCCTTCCAAAGGGTTGGCTAAAAATTGGGGGGCTCTAGCCCTCTTGCAGGTGTCCATTTTATTTAAAAACAAGATAGCGTCCTTTGCCATTTTCTCACCACTGCAGCTGGTCTCTTACTCATAGCCATGGAATGTCAACCGTTTCCAAAGAGAGAGAGGGGGGGGGGTAATACTTTCTAGAAGTGAAGTGGCGACAGGAAAATTCCAATACTGTCCCACGACACTGGCTTCCCCCAAACAAGGGAAAAGAAACCAAGTTTCTTTTTCAAATGCTTAAACTACCAAAAAAAATAAAGGGTTACAAATTATGCACAGTATACATATATAAACAGAGATAACAATAACATTTAACAATAAAATTATACATTAAATTATATACATAATGACACGCCCTATAGGTACACATGAATTGGGAACAATTGTTCGTTCACATTACACTAAAGGATTGATATTGTTCTGTAGGCTGTGACAAAATTAGTGATATTCCATATGGAAGGAATATTCTCTGAGCAGGATCAGCTGTGACATCACTTTATAAAAAGAAGTTGCACTAAAACTGTGTAAATGACGTTGCACTTAACACTGCAAACATGGAGTTGCATTAAAACGATGAAAAATGAAGTTGCATTACAACGTTGCACTAAAACTGCGAAACTGAAGTTGCATTGTTTGGTACCCTTTGGTCCAAGGAAGGAATGATTTCGTTTTCGGTTAATGATGTTGCATACATGTGCTGGTAAAGGCTTATGTGAGCTGTAAAACTACGCCTTTGTTGCTGCAAAAGTCTTTATAATGGCAACTTTCGTTTTTTGAAGACCGGATCCGTGTCTGCAAACTTCTGCAGTAATCATAGTTAGGGTATGTAAATGCACATAGTTTTTTCCACAATGTACTTTATCAATATAAAAAAGCTGATGTAATTTCAGATTAGACATTCTATTCGTACTTTAATATACAACTAGACTTAGGAGCTTTAGAGTCCTTGAACTCTGTCCACTGCATTGTACCAGAGAACATTTTACTTTTAATGTTTTCTACATTCTTAACATACCTATTTTACATTAAATACATTTATTTTATCTTAATCACCTTTATTTTACATTAATCATTTATATACATATTCTTTATAGAAATTCTTATTGAACAAGGAATTTTTGTTTTCTTAAGAATTATTTATTCTTATTTTCAAGAGCCCTCTTAAATGTCTTATTTCATTCTAGACCCTAATCAATCACATCAATCTATCCTCTAACCATTTCTCTACTTAATTCAGTCTTAACCAATTACTTTACTCCATCCTATAATCACTTCTGTACTAATTTCTACTTAATTCTCTAACCATTTCTCTATTAATTTCTAATCATTTTTCTACTAATTTCTACTTAATTCTCTAACCATTTCTCTATTAATTTCTAATCATTTTTCTACTAATTTCTACTTAATTCTCTAACCATTTCTCTATTCATTTCTATACGTTTTTGATTCCCCTCCTACGTAACACCCGGCTGTCCGGTTTAAAATTGCCGTCCCTGGTACAGGCTTGTACCGCTATACTTTCTACTCTAGCATCGGTCACTTTTCGTACGACCTGACAAAAGTTTTTTTCTCTTTACGTGGGCCAATAACAGACGCTGTCTTGGATTCTGTTCTGCGGTAATTCTCTCTAATTGAAACGTGATTTGTTTCCGCTTGTCATGTGACTAGAGAGCGAGAAGGGTCGAAAAAAATTCAAAGTCAGCGCGGGCAGTGTACTTTCTCTTTGTGTGCTGCACAACGGATTTTCACAAATTGGATTACACATATTAATTTTCTGGAAGCTCTGTGAGTGAAATTACTGTTATTATTTATTTAGGATGACAGTTTAATGTACCTGTTTCGCTAGGGTGCTTAAATTTGCTTACTTAAAGTTTAAATTACTTATTTTAGGAATTAGATTTGCTTAGGTTGTTAGACTGACAGCCGATCGCTCTGTCTGTCCGGTCATTTAAACTTTAGACGCCTGCATCTCAGTTTATCTTACCTTAACTCCCTAAGTTTTAAATTACGTGAAAGTTAAATTTAATTGCCTCACTTTTGCGGTTATTTCTTTAAATATTATTTATAATGGCACGTTAATCATAAAAAATTCTTGTTACATTTCGTTTTACTCCTCTAAGTCTTTACTGAGATAATTTTTACTCTGAATTTATTTTATCGGTATTATTTTAACTTATATTTACGTGACCTACGTGTAACTTTAAATTATTTTCCACTGACCTATTCATGTTATTTTATTTTCCGTGGCCTCAGATTATAATGAGAGTTGCGAAATACTCTCCCGTAAACGGTTGATTTCTGTTCATGTATATTTTCTACATTCTCCTCCTCTTGGGGATTATTTAAATTATTTGAGCTAACTTTGTCAGTGTTCGTTGTATTCTCTGTGATAGTAATAGTCGATTGACCAGGCCCTTCTACCGATCTCTCTGCGACACTTTGCTGTCTCTCTTGCTCTTGTTCTGGCGGGAGGGGGGGGGGGGGGGCGCGTTTCCTTCGAGGAGCCACCTTCTTCCAATTCGAGTTGAAATGGGAGAGAAGAGAGTTGAGATTCCAAGAAACAGCTATCATCAGCCTCCGCGGTGGCAACGCTTATCTCCGGCGCAATGTTTGTTTCGGTTTGCAAGTCGCCCTCCTGAGATTCTTCCCGTAAACGGTTGGATTTCCGTGTCGAACTGTGTTTCATGTAATAAATGCGGTCTCCTATCAGGCATTTCATATATACGATTTATATTTATTTTGATTGGCTTTGCCCTATGATCTTTAATTAGTTTTAATAAAAATAAGTGGGTTGTTAGTCTTTCTATTATTCTATACGGGCCTCTAAAACGTTTTTTTCCGAAGTTTGGAATGTTTTTGACAAAAACTTTTTGGCCTAATTCTAGTTTTCTAAATTTTGCTTTTTGTAAATATTTTTCCTCCTGTATCTCTTGTGTGCGGATTAAATTTTCGTAGGCTTGTTTGTATGCTACGGCCATAGTTTCCAGCTTTTGAGGTTGGTTTCGTATATAATTTTGAGTCTCTTCCGCGTTATTTGGTACGATGTCCATAAATAATGGTAGGTCCCGGGAAAAGAACAAGAAGTTCGGTGACATACCTGTGGCTGGGTGGTCTACTGCATTATAACATGCTTTATGAATTCCTACGGCTGTTTCCCAATCGTCTTGCTTGTAACACTCGATTGCACGTTTTATGGCAGAATTTATTCTTTCTGAGATTCCGTTTGTTCTCGGATTTGCTGCTGAAGTTAATTTTGCATGTATATCTAGTTTATCAAGTATAGATTTGAATAATTGACTAGTAAATTGGCTCCCGCGATCCGTCAACACAAATTCACTTTTGCCGTAAGTAGTTACATACGTAATTAATTTTGTTGCAATGGTGTCCGCCGTAATATTATCTATCGGATAAAGTTCCGCGTGCCTGCTAAAATGACATACCACAGTCAAAATGTAACGGTTCCCATATTTACTTCTGTATTTACACACCTTCCTATCCTTATGAATTTGTACATTCTTTATTTCTCCCTGGTTATCAACATAACCAAATCCATCGTAACTTAACTGGGGCGGGTTTTCTGGGAGCTTATAATAATTGCCGCCCCTCTCTAGTTTAAAGATCTTCTGGGGAATGTATTTTCTCTCTGATTGTACCTGTTCCCTCTAAATGTACGTGAAAACCCACGGAATTAAAATAACCCCGGATTTCGCCTTGCGTATTCTCCGCGGGGGAAATTGTTAGCTGGCCCCTGCCTTTCTCTTTGCGTATATTGCCTTTCGCTCTGGTTGTTAAACTGCTGTGGGCGTGAACTCTGAGATCTACGCATTTCGTTATCCCGGTTATATAGTCTACAATTTATCATTAGATGGTTTGTGCGTCCGCAAAATAGACAAAACATATCATTAGGGATATTATTATTAGAAGTTCTAGCTTTAGGTGTGTTTTGTTCCAATCTAAGTGCGTTAATTTGTTCGCCTAATGTTTCTAACAAATATCTGTTAGCATTTTCCTGTTCTTTTCGTAGTTTTTCGATTTCTGTTTGTAAAGCCGGTGGTCCAGGGTGCGCGACAATATTGTTTACAGCTTCTGTTTCAGGTGGAGAAATTGCTATTGCGTTTTCAATATTTTCTGCTATTACAATCGCCGCTTCGAAGGATAACGGGTTTGCTTTTAGCACCTCTCTCTTAATTTGCGTGTTTAGTGCGTCCAAAAATTTTCCTAGTCTTAATTGGTCAATGATTTTTTTCGACTCCTCGCTACTCAAATCACCTGCACTTTCTAGATAAGTCAGCGTGATACATTTGATTCTGTGTGCTAATGCCTTAACGCTCTCACCTTCAAATTGTTTAGTTAGAGTAAATTGTATTTGGCGGGTCGTTATGCTAGTCCTCTGTGAAAAAAATTCTAGTAGCCTTTCCTTTAGTACTTCGTACGAATTTTCTTTACGTAATTCTGCCGAACTCGCTAGGAATTTTAGTGCATTTCCCTTTAAACGCGACTTTAATACTACGAGTTTTTCTGGTTCGGTCCATTTTCCTAGCTTGGCTATCGAATCAAATTGGTCGAAAAATATTTTACAGTCTGTTTCAGCATTTCCTTCGAATACCCCAAGTAAAAAGGTTAACCCCTGTAAACGACTTTGATTTTCGCCCCCTTGCTCGGGCGCTTCTGTATTATTTGTATCCGGCATCTTGTACAATTTTTATATCTACTTTCAAATTATTAAATATTAACTCACTTATTATTTACAATATTACAAAGATCTTCCCATGATGCATATTCATTTCACAAAAAAAAAATTTCTCTGAATTTTGAATTTTGAATAATTAAATTATCCAGTCAAATATTAATCGAGGCACTTTGATAACTGTGCACAAGACTGGTCTCGGCGCCATAATATGTGGCGTGGCTCCGCTGAAATCTTACAATTACACATTGGCCGTTAATCGTACTTCTGCACGCCACTTGCTCGATTACCGAGCATATCTCCAGGTTCTGATTAATTAGAAAATGCATCACGAGAACACACAATAAATACTAATTAAAAGTTAATAAAGCTTTTATTTTAAAATACTTATATTCAAAACTTGTTACTTAAAATTTAAAAACCACAAAATGTCATCTTAATTACATAGAACATATTTACATTCGCTAAGTAGGTATTGGGTAATGATCGATCTGATCATTTCCCCCTCTCTAGTTAAATTAAATATCATAATAGCCCTCAAGTTAGGCAGTTAACTTCCTTATTAAATTCTAATTATATTCTCTGATACTCAGTCTGCAGTGGGAGAGAACAAACGGACTTACCCCATTTAGGCACTGGCAGGACGGCATCCAGGGGGCACTCATCCGTCGATTTTAGCATGCAGAACTTAACTCTGACAATTACCAACTGACTTCTCTCTCCGCTCTCCTTCTCCTAGTCGGGGTCTCGGACAGCCCCCTCCCTGGCCGGGCTCCATAGCTGACGCTTGGCCGCTATAGGTTCGAAAACCCATAAATTCAGTGACGCGGCCGGGCTCCCTCGAATCACTGGATATGGCCCCTTCCAAAGGGTTGGCTAAAAATTGGGGGGCTCTAGCCCTCTTGCAGGTGTCCATTTTATTTAAAAACAAGATAGCGTCCTTTGCCATTTTCTCACCACTGCAGCTGGTCTCTTACTCATAGCCATGGAATGTCAACCGTTTCCAAAGAGAGAGAGGGGGGGGGGGGTAATACTTTCTAGAAGTGAAGTGGCGACAGGAAAATTCCAATACTGTCCCACGACATTATCCTTTTAAAAGATTGTAAACCCATAGATATTAGCGATTCCGTAGTAATATATAGGAAGAACATATTATATGGTGTACATTCAATTCATGCAGGATGGCCGAGAATTTTAAATTCATATTAAGATCGTCTACCGAAAAATTGAAATAATAGAATTTTTTTCCGTTTGGTTGCACATACACTCAAAAATATATCAGAAAAAGGGTCTGTTATTTTTAACACATCCGACAATAATTACAGATCTTTTTTATTATCAATCAAAGAACACGGCGTTTTCCCAGTGTAAAAGAAATTTTTTTTAACAATATTTCTCTAGCTATTTTTATGAGAGTGCAGTTGAATAGTTTCAGAAGAAGTACCCATGCTCTAAAACCTCTAGTAATGGATTAATTGCGTAGTTAGTAAAGCATATTTGAGGGACTGGATTTCTTTCAGACAAGTGAGAACAGATAGGAACTTTCATTTTAACTCACGATAAACCTGTTTGAAATAGAAACAGCGTTGCTAAAACTCTTCAATGAATTCTTCCAAAACTCTTCAACGACACATAATAATATATATCATAAAAATATACTATTTCTATATGATCTCATAAGAATATATCTCATAGAAATATACTATTTTATATGACGCCATAAGAATATATCTATCTCATAAGAATATAGCTATAGAAATACTGCTCTAAAATAAAAATTATTGTACTCTGGGAAGCCGCCATGTTCTTCGATTGATAAAAAAGAGGTCTGTAATGATTGGTGTATTAAAAACATCATACAAAATTTCTATATTTGGGGGAGGGGGAGTATATAGCAGTGCCACCTAACTGAAAAAAAATTACTATTTTAAGTTTTCGGTTCATTATATAATATTGAAATGTCACTTGTATGATTTTACGATTATGGTTCTCATTTTTCTATTTATATATTAAAACAGCCAATTTAATAGTATTAACTGTTTTTTTTAAATTATTCAAAAAATATTAGGAATTTGCAAAATGAAAAATATGTTATATTGAGAAGAAAATTCTGCGAATCGCTTTTTGAGTATCGGTGAATCCGTTACGCTGATGTAAGCGCTCCCTATCGGTTGGTTTTATGACTGTTAGTCTGGCTATAGCTGTTTTATGATGTCTGAGCTCTGTTCGAGACTCTTTAATACAAATTTGTAGCTAGCTGACTGATATGACTGATCTCGTTCGTGATCATAGATATTCTCAAAATTGTATCATATAACAAATTTTCTTGCTGCCATTGCAGTTTTCGACAATTTTGTTTTAAGAGCACAAAACTGATTTACGGATGCGAGTATCTGCAATGGGAACGCGATTACTAACTCTGAGAACGCCACTTAAAGGTGGGTTCTGTAGATGCCATTAGTTAAATGTAAATAGATTTGATGTTGGCAAATGTGTAACTATCATATAAAAATTTTAAATAAAGTAATTAAACACGAATTATGTTACAACGTACAAATTAAGTTTGAATTGGAATAAATTCATGGCCCAACCTCGATTTTCTTCATTTAATAATTATCACAATCCCCCTTACCTGTTCTAAAAAATTACAAAGTTATAATTGTACATGTTTCATTCCCTAAAATTTAGCTTTTTAGGGTAATTTTTGAAGCAAACTTTCAATTATAGGAAATTAGTCAGAGTGGTTACAGTATTTAGTAGATTGAAACACATGAAAAGGGGTGCGATTAAAGCACATAAAGAGAGGTGCAATTGAAATATATGAAGAGGAGAGCAATTGAAACACATGAAGAAGGGTGCTATTGAAGCACGTGAAGAGGGGTGCGATTGAAATACATGAAGAGATGTGCAACTGAGACACATAAAAAGGGGTGCAATTGAAACACATGAAGAGGAGAGTAATTAAAACATTATGAAGAGGGGTGCAATTGAAATACGTGGACAGTTAGAGAATATAATTGAAATACATGGACAGCAGGGGGGTGGGGTACTGTTTTGAAAGAAATGATTGAAAGAAGTACTCGGATGAATATTAGTTGTGAACCACTTCTCCAGATAGACATTGCCGACTTTACGGAATAAACATAATGAAATAAATTGAGTTAATTCCGAAAGCGAGATCATGAATTAGCGTCATACCTATAATGATGAGACAGCCTTCCTTTCAAAATGTAATTCAGATCGTTAAGTATAGCTCTAAATAAAACAGTATTTCCTGCGATGTGGAAACGTTCTAATTCAAAATCATTCTAAATGGATAGGATAGACGCAAAGGCCTGCGAAGGGGGATCGAACTGTTTGGGATAGGGTATGTCAAATACCTGATGAGAAATTTTTGAGAGGTTCTTCGTTTGGGATGGACGCTGTCTCACCCGTAAGCAATAGGTTAAAGTAAAATTATTTTATAGCTTTCAATCAAACAACGGTTATATCTATATAATAATTATCTAACGTGGTTTTGCCTTTCAAGACTCCACAGAAACCCCTCAGATTTATTATTTCCCCCTCCCCATCCTCGTGGATGGAAAAAAAATTTAAGTATTTTTAGCCCCCGATCATCTAGAAGACTAAATCTTTCGGTCACTTTGCAAATCCTAAGGTAGCAAGATTTAGATTCCCACCGAGGGGCGGAGATACTGTGAGACGTTTGAGAAGTCTTTCCAGGCCCTCCAGATTCAAAAAGTACTCCTGCGACTTAGAAAGTTGAATCTTTGCATATTTATAATATCGATAACTTGACAGAATCTAACAGATCCAGGTTTTCGATTTCTCGCCTTTAGACAGTTAACTAGATGGGAGGGGGGGGGGTCGAAAAGTATTTTCAGACCCTTCAGGGGACCCTGCCCAGACACTTTTCCCGGTGAAATAGAAGGTTTCTTCATCTTTGACCCAGACCGTCAGACGTACCCGAAGATGTAAGGCCTGTTAGGACGGCCGAGAAGTGCCACCCAATTTAGACCGGCACCCAGTGGGGAAAGCATCCACAGGGACCGTATGCTCCTTTCACTACCACCAACCTCTCGGAAGAACTTATACGGACTCACATGTTTAACGTGATCGTATTCCGCGTGAACACGCCGACAGTTTAGGCAGAGGCGAGAATCGAACTCGAGTCGTCTGAGTGCAATCCCCGCGCGCTAACCACCGGTCTATCGCTTCCCCAGACATAGAAGCCTGAAATTTTGCATACTTATAATATCCGCCACGGTTCATTGCCTCATAACAGGAATGGAATGGAATGAGCTAATTTTCATTTTCGACGCCAAACGCCATACGTTGTTAAACAAAATAAAACTTATTAAAGAAAGGTTTAATCTGAAATATTTTAAGAGCGTTAGTTTTCTTGTCTTAAATAGTGGTCGTGTAATATGGTGTGTTTCGCTGTCGTTAGACTGGAGCTCCCTGGTAACTGTTCACTGGAGCAC
This sequence comes from Amaurobius ferox, assembly GCA_951213105.1. Lineage (NCBI taxonomy): Eukaryota > Metazoa > Arthropoda > Arachnida > Araneae > Amaurobiidae > Amaurobius > Amaurobius ferox. The sequence continues at coordinate 20,469,256 of OX578140.1, forward strand.
ACTCTAAAGAAAAACTATGGAACAGCCGCGAATTGCACTGGTAAACAGAAAACTGATTGTTGTTTAATTTTCTATGTTCGTAGACATATGGGAATGAACAGTATTGAACTCAGTCACTTAATCGGGAACCAATCTATAGACAACAGAGAGAGGGTGTGTGTTCAAGAAGGCTTAGAGTGTTGTTGTTGAAACCCAGACCGTCCGACCTACCAGAAAGGTGTAAGGTAACTGTTAAGGCTTAGAGTGTATACTTTTTCACCACAATCACGAATTCGGCAATAAAACATTAATTTTGTATGTACATTAATATATTAAAAAGTAATTACAGTTGCGGCTCAGACCCCCAGTGATACATTAAACAGGTAAAGAATGAGAACAAGGCACGCATTATTTAATGGCATAGAATAATTTTACTATCTATCACATTATCCGAGAATGGTTTTGATTAATATAAATAAAATAATATATCTACCGCAATTATATTTCTGATAATTTTTAATTAAATTTACAGCATATGTTTCTGTGCCACTGAATAAAAGGAAAACTATAATTTCGTGCCACGTACAATTTATTTTAAATAGTAAATACATTTGCATTAGAAATTGACTTCAGTATGGCTCAAATCGACTTTCTCATATTAGAATTCAATTTTAAGCAGCGTGTGTTTTTTTTTTTCAAATTTTACAACCATACCAGGTAACATGCTACTATAATTGTGATCATTTGCAACAACGATTTTTCTTGATATGGTTGGACTGACAGAAAAACGCTACCGAAACATCATTACAATACTATCTCCTAACAAAAAATCATATTTTCCTTGTAACATCTATTTTTTTTTCTTTCAGGATTGCTTGTATATATAGATCTTAGATGAGATGATAACTGATATGAATTCAGCATCAAATTTCGGAAGGGCTTGGGGATGACCAATGATGTTCATTTCCGGTTCTGTGGATGTCACTTCCGGTTTTTCGAAAATCCGTATGACAGCTAAGAAACGTGTATGCAAAAAAACATCAAAAATTCATATAGCTCAGTCGAAAATGAAGCGTAAACGCCACTTTACATAATAGAAAGGTTTTTCATAAATTTCTTGTGAATCGATCGACCTTTGTGACAAATTTTAAGTCTAACTATTCGGGAAATGCCTGAGAAAAGGCGTGGCAGACAACAGATAGATAGACACTTTGTAATTTTCATAAATAAATATAAATTGATTAAATTCATTCAACTCGTAACGTATAATGCCATATGTTTTATGAATGTTATGGCATTGAATAAAATTATTTTTATTCTATGTTATGACATAGAACTAAACGTTTTTCACACAGAATACTGTTGTAATAACTAAGAATTTAAAACGTGTTACTCACATCCACTAGTGAAATCCCCTTCGCAGCGAACCAAACGTTACCTAAAGGAAATTAGCACATTTTTATAAATAAATTTAAAAATTTTTCAGTTCAGTTTGTTTTAGAATTTATCTTCCCGTATTTTTGCAGCAAGAAATCGGTTTAGGGAAATAAAATTTATTTTCTGAAACGCTGCAAAGACGGATGGATTTTTTTTTTCTCGTGGCAAAAAAAAAAAAGTCTTGTGGACTCCATTCTGTATTCTCTCAAATTTTATCCGTATTTTATATCCGCTACTTTTTCTTTTGTGTGTGTGTGTTGAATTTTATCAAGAAGGTTTACAACCTAAATTGGCTCCATTTTTTTTAAATAACCGTTCTTTTGCATATTTACTTCTTAGCGCAGGAAAAATGGCGACTTGAGAATTTCATTTCTAATTTCAACTAACAAACTGATTTTCAGAGCTTTACTTCGAATTATTTCTTAATTTTTTTTTCAAAATAAATTGGTATAGATTCTTAAGTTAACGTGATGTAAGGTAGTACGACGAAAGATTTGAGAATAAAAAAATGTCTCTTAGAGTGCCAATAGTATTTTTAAATTAAGTATTCGAATTTCCGTTTTTGGTAGCTTCACTGGGTTGGAAATCTTTGAGTACAAATCGAATTTTTTGGTGTGAGAGATAGAGATAGTGAAAGAAAACGTAGTAATAAACCTCATACATTCATGAACCCTTTAGTCTTGTAAAAAATCGGATATGACAGTGTATAACTTTTTCTATAAACTCAAAATTTGTTTAGAACTTAACTTCCCACCAAGAATCAAATTACAGGTTTTCTAACTGGCCAAACGACCCTTTATCAACTGGGTCGAAATTCTTCTCTCTTCTAGTTTTGACCCCTACATTAATCTTTATTTTATCGCTTAAAACAATCAGTAAATAAATACTTATTTCGAACTCCATTTAATAGGTGGTTTTAAAATAATATATTTTTCATTTAGCGAGTTAGTGCCTTTCAAAATGACTACAAATCGCCCAAATTTATATATATATATATATATATATATATATATATATATATATATATATATATATATATATATATATATATATATATATATTATATATATATATATAAGGTAGGATCAAAAAATTCGGAGACTGTGCTGATATCTCTCAACCCTGATTGGAGGAGAGGGTAACTATTTTACCGTGGCGTAGAGGCACATGTGACGCGAGATGTGAAAAGAAAGAAGCAAGTGTTTTTCCAGACAGTGCGTGTCAGTGAACTGTAGTCGTTCGCGTTCGTCGAAAACGTAAATGCTGTTTGAAGAACAACGGGCGAATATCAAATTCTGCCAGTGCTTGGAGAAATCGCCGACAGAAACATTGCAGCGTGCAATGTTTCTGTCGACCTTGTGGGATCGTAGAGCCACGTCACTTACCCTGAGTCAAGAATTTGGCTCGTTTGCAGGATGGCAAGTGTCCGCACGAACAGTGCGACAATGTCTGCAGCACCACGGACTGTCAGCACGGCGACCATTGTTGCGGCTTCCCTTGACACTGCAGCAGAGACAGGCACGCCTACAATGGTGCGACGAAAGACGACACTTGACACAGGAATGGCACCCCCCGGTTCTCCGTACAGCATCATGATGGACGTATCCGTGTGTGGAGGCACCGAGGAGAACGAATATTGCCAGCTTGCATTCGTCATCGTCATACGGGCCCAGCATCTGACATGATGGTATGGGTGCCATTGGATACACATCCCGGTCACCTCTTGTTCGCATAGCCGGTAATGTGGACAGCCGTCGTTACATTTTTGACGTGTCAAGGCCCGTGGATGTTTCTGACGTATTAAGGCCCGTGGCTGTTTCTGACGTGTCAAGGCCCGTGGATGTTTCTGACGTATTAAGGCCCGTGGCTGTTTCTGACGTGTTAAGGCCCGTGACTCGGGCGTTAGTGGCCCAAAGCCGCTGAGATTCTGCATGGCGTTCAGTATGGCCCTTCTGAACCCATCGATTCCATATTCGCCTGACCGTCGTGGGATCCCGACCAACGCGAGCAGCAATACCGTGGAACGATAAACCGGAGTCCCGATAGGCCACGATCCTGCCGCGGTCGAATTTCGACATGTGCTGATAGTAGTTTCTCCTTCTTACACGAGGCATAACATGACCTTCTCACAAACAGCCAACGTTCAAATGCGATTTCCGAATGAAAAACCCACTGTGCAATCTTCCCTTTTATACAGAATGTAGATGGCGTTACTCATACCAACTTTGTGAGCATGCGCTGCAATGCTAATCATTTGTATATCCCAGCATGTAGTACCTTACCATGCAAATTTGACGTTTGTTGCATGCCGCCTTCATGATGTAGCAATTTCAATGGCCAGCAGTGTTGTGTGGAATAAGTATCCATTTAATGACTAGAAAGATTGGAATAAAATTTGAATTGATGTATTATAGGGTTTACTTACACTACAAAAGATAAGAATTTCGACCAGTCATTTAATGGATAGCGTGTTATCTGGCTCATTTGAAGATTCTTGGTTAGAACCTCTGTTAAGATTTAAATTCTAAATAAGTTTTGAGTTTATAGTGAAAGTTATGTACTTCTCATATCCGACTTTTTAACAAGTCTGCTTGCTTCATGTGTAGATGAGGTTTATTACTGGAAATCCATCACTCTCTTACATCAAAAAATTCGATTTGTACTCAGGGATTCTCAAGCCCAGTAAATCCATCTAAAACTAAAATTCAAATTTTTGATATCCTATCAGAATATACTTTACTACATGTGGGAATAAACTAAAAAAAATACAGATAACAGAGAATTCATTACTTTTACAAATCGATTGCTTTATTTGCAATTTATTATGCTTTGCGATGAACTGTTCGAAAAGGAATTGCATACAAAACAGAGTTTTCTTGTCTCCACGAATATTTTATGCAAATCATCACTGAATCGAGCAGAAATTTTATTTTTCGATACATTTTTTACTATTTCTGAAACGATTTATATTCAACATTTTTTTTATTTCAAACGTCTTCTTCGTCACTTTGATAGCTCAGTATGTGCTTGCAAGTTTTAGCTAATGTTAAAATAGAAGCTTTACATTTGAATAGCCCAAAATCAGATGTTATTTAGTATGTCGTATGTAGGTGTCTATATTCTTAAAATCTTCTCAAATCAAGTCATGTTTTAAATACGGAGGGCGTTCACACATTTTTATAACGATTTTGAAAAAAATATGTATATAAACAAATATAAGAATTTTATTTTCTAATATGTTCAATCTGATAGCCCTATTATTGAACTATCATATTACATCTTGATTTCCAAGATAAAAGAGCTTTTCTTAAAATATCAAGGTTGATTTTGTTCCACTCCTCCACCACAATCTTTCAGAGTCCATCCAATGATGCCGCTTATAAAGAGCTTGTTTTAAAGTCCAAATGTACAGTAATCCATAGAAGACAGATCGAGGGAATTAGGTGGGATGCATTTAAATGGAATAGCCTCAATTCCGGTTTCATTTAACATTTTTTCAAAAAATATAGCAGTAGATTTAGAGGTATAGCTGGTAGCTTTATCTTGATGGAACTTAACACAGTGAAGATTTCTTGGGTATTGTGATGAAATGTCTTTTAGAAAACAGGTGTTAAAACATATTTCTGATAGTAATCCGAGTGAATTTTGACATTTTTTTCTACTTTCCTTATTTTAAGTTTCACGTTATAAGAGAATCCAGCAGTAACCATAAAACCTTAAGCAAAACTTTCCTTATTTTCTCTGAACCAACCTTTGTTGGTTATGCATTTTTTACCTTTTTCACAGTCAAATGTAAACTTTGACGTTTCTTTACTTTTTTATTAATTATGTCACTTAATTTACGTGTAGAAATATTAAAACCACGCTTTTCACATATTTTTTTAATAATCGAATAAGAGTATTATAATTTAATAAGAATATTTCTCTTCGGAAAGAGCAAAAATATAGCCTTCTATCCATTGTTTATTTTCTAGCAACATTTTAAAGCAAAGAATATTTTTAATGATGCAGACGATAATTAAACCCTATTCCAACTTGATGCCAGTCAGGGTTTTTTTTTTTAATTTAAATTTAATTCTTGGAGAAAGTCAAAATCGTTACAAAAATGTGTGAACACTTTCTATCTAAAAGAGATTATATTTATATGAGTATAAATGATAATTCTTTCCCATTACAGGATATTATTCCTATTATAGGATACAGTAAAGGTTTAGAGCAAGACTCCACCAGTCTTGAAAATTTCAGAAACTGGCTGATGTCACCTATGAGTGAGATTGTATAACTAAGTGATAAATGTATAACCCAAACTACTGAAGAGATAAATTTATAACACTTGATCTATAAGTAGCGAAAGAAATCCAAAATCTTGAAATTTTATTCAAAAAATTTATGAATTTCGAATACATTTTGTTGTTCTAACATTCTTGTAGTTTGAGAACTGCTTGATACACACAAAATTCGATTTTATTACGGTCATGCGCAGAGTCTGTGTGTTTGTCTGTCTATTTCTCTGTGTGCCTGTATGTTCGTCTGTAGGAACGATATCTATGCAGCTCGGACTTTGTAATCATGATATTTTCCATTATAGCCTCGTAACGTGTGAGTTCTTTGAAGAAATTTGAACGTAGGTACTGTGTAGTACTGAAATGATCGGTCCATGCTGACGTGCCATAATAAGCACTAAACCGGTCCATGGATACGCTGGAATGATCTGGCTGCAATAGTAAAATATCCTCATTTATTTTTCTGCTTATACTGCATCTCTTCAGTTACACATTTAATATGTTATATTGTGAAATCTAAAGCATCACGTTCACTGTGCAAAAGAACGAAATATCCTTTTCAAATTATCCCCTGCCCACTCTACTCTCTCGGAATAGACAATACCAGAGCAAGAAAGCCCTGTGAACCTCTTTTATAGAGTTCTCGCCCATTTAAGATTTTACAGCCTTTTTTCCCTCTGCGCTTTGCTTTAAACTTTTATTGATTCGCATCACAACAATGATATCATTTTCTTTCGTTGTCATTCTAAGAGCAGCAGCTTCACTCTTGCTGTAATAATACTTTAAAATGGTAGGTATATTTAATTCAAAATTTCGCAATTTATCCCTTATCGCCTTATCTATCCTATTTGTCCATCCATGTCTGTAAGTATATTAGATGCAAGTGCGCACCGCGATTTAAATGCTAATTCTTAGGCCTCAGTTTATAGTTTATATTTATTTAATTTTGTATAGATCAGTAAACGGGATTGATTAATTTTAGATCCATAAACATGTGAAATATGTCAATAAAGGCGCATGTTTGCGTCCCAAAGAATGGCGTTCGCTTTTTAAAAAAATCGCATATTAAATAGCTATTTTCATAACATTTTAATATAGAGTTATGTTTTTATAACGATTTTTCGATTTTCGAAAAACAAAATGCTCTTAATATTGTGGCTCGTCCTTCACGATGGAAAAAATCTGATGTGGGCAACACATGACTTTCCTTATACAAGGTGCCCACTTATATCCGTTACACCCTCCTTAACTTCTAAACGGTGACAGCTTAGGCCATAAAGTTGGTATCTAGGTATAGTAAAAAGGCTATGCGCTACTCGATGAGACAACTTACAACGCCATCTATCTGCAAATTTTGAAATTAGCTGTCCTATCCCGTAAACGGTGAAAGATACGTGAAAAAAGTCATTTAGAAAGTTGTAGAGCACTCTCGATTTAGTATGAAGAAATACCTTGCGCACATTAATACCCAAAACAGAATGCAAAAAATGAACATTTGTTTGGTCGCGATTTCGAAAATTGTCATGTCATAAAGAGTGGAAGAAAGAAACTGAGACACTTCCCTGTCTTCAGGATCATTTATTTACAATAGTATATTGCTCAAAATACTCTCCGTTAGCCACTATACACATTTGCACTCTGGACGGGATTTCTCGCTGCACATTGTGCAACATGGCAGGTGTTACGGACGCACAAGCATCAGTAATGCGTCGTCGAAGATCCTGCAATGTTGACGGAGGGGTCACATATACCTGCCCTTGTGTCCCCATAAGAAGAAGTCCAATGGGATCGAGTCAGGTGAGCGTGGGGGCCACTCGACGGAACCACCATACCCGATGACTTGTTTCTGGAATGTCTCTATTAGGTACTGCTGAACGTTTGAAATCTTATGCGGAGGTGCATCGTCATGTTGGAACCATACATTTATGAGTTGGTGTAACGGTAGATTCTAAACAAAGTCGGTTATTACATCCTGCAGAAGCTGCAAGTACCGTTGTCCCGTTAACGTGCCCTCGCAAAATACTGGTCCAATGAGCCTGTCATTAAAAGTTCCGCACCAAACATTAATCGACCAGCGTTGTTGATGTCGAACTTCGACGGCATATCTTAGACTTTTCAGAGACCAGGTATGAACGTTCTGTCTATTAAACATTCCGTTCCTCGGAAAACATGCCTCATCCGTCCATATTATGTCTACCAGGAATGTTGGGTGGACCTCTAAGTTATTCATCACAAAGTTGCACCACGTGTAACTCAGCATCTCTTGGCAGCAGTCCCTGCTCAGGTGTGGATCGGTATGGATGAGCACCTGATTCTTTCAGGATTTTCCAGACGCGGCTTTTTGAGAGGCCACAATTTTCACTGATCATTCTTGTGCTGCTCTGAGGATGGGCGAGAGCGTATGCTAGCACATTTTCAGGTTGCACTTTGCGTCCTACATTACGAGGTATACGAATTCGAGGTCGGCTGGTCACGCAGCCCGTCTCCCTTAAACGTTTTACTACTTTTAAGATGGTCTGCCGTGTAGGATGCGGGCCTTGAGGGAAACGTTCACGATATAGCCTTGCAGCTGATTTTGCCTTACGCCCACATTCACCGTAAATTAACAACATCTCGCAATACTCGTTACTGCCAAATTTTGCCATAACTCTCCGCTTTAACGTACAACCCAGCAGAAACATCCTTTTTATAGTAGTAGTCTCTGGTGAACAGGTATGACGTTCCATCCTCATTTGCATAATACATGAGATCCATGTCATTTTTATACCAGACATGGTTGAGTTGAGCTGTGTGTTTGGAGAGACGTTTTGCAAGATCAGCAGCAGGTTTTCATGGTTTGTAGAGACATTCAGTAAAACACGCAACCGGTGGGGACAGAACCATGGTCCTCATGAATGCGAATCACGTGCTTTCCCCTGCGCCACAACACAGGCTCGTATTTAGTCCGTAAGGTGGTCTTTCCTCGCTTCGCTTCGCTTCACAAATGTTCATTTTTTGCAATCTGTTTTGAGTATTAATGTGCTCAAGGTACCTTTTCGTATTAAATCGAGAATGCTCTACAACTTTCTAATTGATTTTTTTCACGTATCTTTCACCGTTTACGAGATAGGACCGCTAATTCCAAAATTTGCCGATAGATGGCGTTGTAAGTTATCTCATCGAGTAGCGCATAGCCTTTTTACTATACCTAGACACCAACTTTATGGCCTAAGCTGTCACCGTTTAGAAGTTAAGGGGGGTGTAACGCATATAAGTGGGCACCCTGTATAATGCAATCAATTTACTACTTTTACAGTTAAAAAAATCTGATGTGGGCAACACATGACTTTCCTTATATAATGTAATGAATTTACTACTGTTACAGTAAAAAAAATAGGTTTTTCTTATAGTAGATACTAATATTCTTTCCAAGATATTGAATTTTCGACAATTAGTGGTCATTTTCATTGATTTAGCGTCATTTTTATCTATTTGGCGAGATTTTTGTTAATTTGGCAACATTTAATACAGTCGTCAAGTTGGCAACATTCCGCCAAATTCGTCGCCAAAATCTCGTCAAGTGTTATGAACGGAGAAATAAGTTATTCTTATAGCAGATAAATGACTATTGGCGTTCAAATACCAAAGTATTACTCAAAGTATCTTTTCTCATGAATGGAACGAGTTAGATCCACGAGAATGATGTCACCCAATTTATCGTAGGATATCACATATGAAAAGTGAACATGTTTCTCAACAGTTAATATATTTTTTTAATTTATGGGATTTTTTGATAAATTTATTTGAAAAATGTGCAATATCTCGAGAACGGATCATGCTAGCGTTCTAAAGTTTATGGCAATCGTTTTCTAAAGAAAAATTACATAAGAAATGTCTATTTGCGTAACTTTATTAAAGGTTTTAATTTTTTGATGATTTTTTTCAAAATTTAACTCGAAAATTTAGGGGGTTCTGAACATTCGATTGCGATTAAAAACAATAGGCTTCCAGTATTCACAGATTGTGTGATTTTTGTACCAAATTTCATTCGAATCGCTCCATTCGTTCGTGAGATATCGTCTCCATAGACTCACTGACACACACACAGACATCACCTCAAAAATGTTTGATTCGTGATCAGGGATGCTTGAAACGTGCTCTCCCGTCGAAAACTCGAATTCGAATTTTCGACCCAGTCACAATACTTTCCTTTACATTATGTATATAAGGAAAGTAATAATCGTACCAATTTTCATTCTATTTACATTTTTTTCATTGTGCGATACTGTGTCATAAACATACAGACCTATAAACAGATATACATACATTAATAGCTAGACAACTGCCTTAGATCACTAAACAACTGTCAGATACAATAAAGCAGCAATTAAATGCTCAACTAATTCACAAAATATAATGGATCTCAAAACACTGACGTACCTCACAACTGACGTACCTCATCACTGGCGTACCTCACAATTTACTTTTACTTATTATCATGTCAATTCCCTCCCACTGAGTGGCGACTCTTTTTATATAGTCTCCGCAGAAATTTCTAAAAAGAGCTCGTGTATCCAACCGTATTCGATATTTCAAGAAAGCTTTAGTATATTCGAAAACACACCAGACGTCGCCAAGTTAGCGATTAACCGAGAAATCTGGCACCCATGCTGCCCGGTAACCCTACATTCCCGTAATAGCATTGTTTCCAAGTGAAAGTGTTTTTTCCTAGAATACAACAAAGACCTTGAATAGAAGCAAAGGTCTGCGATTCGTAAAGAGGCAAAGCACAGTTGTTGTTGTTGAGACCCAGACCGTCCGACCTACCAGAATGGTGTAAGGTAACTGTATGGACGGCCGGGAAGTAGGCAAAGCACAGTGAAATATTTTACATATGCGTAACAATATATTTTAAACAAACTTGTACATTAAAAATAAAGAAAACGCATGATTTTAAAATGTATATTTTATAAAATATAAAATGCTAAAAATGATTATTATTAATTTTTTTTTTTACTTCTTTATATTCTAAGAGCCTTGTATGGCCCTTTTTAATAAAGCAATCTGTGTGCATAAAATAACAGGAGAATTTCTTATTTTCAACGTGTATGAACATTTTAGAGAAATAACTTCACTTGCTCGCCAAACTCGTATACTGTATCTCCTCTAGTGCATATTTAATACTTTATATTGCAGAACATCACGTTTTTCTCGTTCTCTGCAGAACAAAATATCCTCTTTAAATTACCTTCATGCTTTAGAATAAACTGCGTTGGAGCTAGAGAGCTCAGAAAAGTTCTCCTTTCATGTCGTTCTCACACTTAAAATTTTACAGGCGTCTTTTCTGGACAGCTGTTTCGTTTAAAAATTTATTATGTCATAATGCAACAACGAGCCGAAAATTTTACTTCCTCACACTCAATCATAGGCACAGGGGGCAGGACAACCCAGTGGTTAGCGCGCGAGATTGCATTCGGACGACCCGAGTTCGATTTCCGGCTTTACCCAAACTCTCCCAGTATTTACGCGGAGTACGGGCACGTTAAATATGTTGGTCTGAAAGCCTTTCCGAAAAGTTGATCGTAGGTGAAAGAGGGTACGGTCCCTGTGGATATCGCTTCCACTGGGTTCCGGTCTAAATTGGATGGCACTGTCCCGTCAGTCTAGGAAGATACCTTACATTCTGGAAATTTTTTTTAAAATGTGAGATTTTGACGGAAACGCACGTTTTAGGAAGTTGTGAACAAAATTTTCTGACATCTTCGGAAATATTTATAATAAAAAAATGCATTTTTAATAATAGCATGAAAAATAGATTAAAAGTATCGGCCAGTTTCAAAAGCAAAAAACGAAAAAAAAAGTTTTCTTCATGTTAGAGAGACAGAGCAAACGCACCAGCAAAAGCAAGAACACATCTGTCTTTGTTGGTGCTGTTGCTTTTGTTGGTCGAAATTTTGAAGAGCTTATCTATAAGTAAGGTAGGTCTATGAGTATGAACTTGGCCGTTACAGCCTTGTGTAGCTTGATCTCTGAAGAAATTAAAACCGAGTAAGGAGGAAGGACTGAAATTATGGGTTCCCGTAGAAGTTTATAAAATTTAGGCAAGTTTTCTTGTTGCCACTGCAAGATATTGGCTATTTTTCGATTGTCGCCTATGGGGGAGGGCAAGAGGAGAACTTGCCTCCCCCCCCCGATGTTCGTAAATATCCTAAAGAGGATATAGGATATCTATCTTGATGTTCAAGGTCACAAGGGTGGGCATCGATCTCGTCGATGTTGTTCGTCTTATCCTTGAGTTTGCCTCAGTGGTCAGTGGTTTGCCTAGTCAGTGGTCTCTGAAGTCAGTGGTTTGCCTAGAGCTCATATAATACTCAGATATAGGAGCCTTAGGTTTGCCTCTTCCTGACAAAAGTTCTATGGATATCCATGGTTATTTCATGATGACGCGAGCGTATAATAAACGCAAAATCAGTCCACGGATTCTGTTACCTGCTATGAAAGCGTAATCCTGAAATTTAGAATGTCTTAAAGTGGGAAGTTGACGTTGTTGTTGGAGAGCTGGAATGCGTAGGACGGGAGTGAGGGGTACTTTATCAGACAAGGGCCAGGTATGAATAGGCACCCAGGTAGCTGCTGAACCTATAGTAGCTGTTGCACCTGTAGTAGCTGCTGTTTTGTGAAATGAGAAACATCAATGTTTTGGAAAGGTATCTGCATTTTTGTGAAACCAGTGGAGCATTTAACCTTTTGCTTACGGACGCCAATGCCTGCAAAGGGGAATCGAACCGTTTGGGATAGGGTATGTCAGATACCTGTCTTTTTGAGAGGTTCTTCGTTTGGGATGGACGCTGTCCCACCCGTAAGCAAAAGGTTAAGTGCTGTTTTGCTGTACTTGACAGTTTTTTATTGATCTTGTGAGATAGTTATTTGCTGTATATTGCTCATGTTTATATGCTGTGCTTGTAAATAAACGTGTTAGTTATCTAGAAATTCGAACTCATTCTTGTATTCTGAGCGAACACCCAAAGGATACGTGGTGACAATATACTAAACACTACGCCACCCCGTTGTGTCGAACAAGAACAGATGGGACTTTACTAACACTAGCGACACCTAGTTATAATTCTCAAAACATGGTGTTTTCAAGCTTTTCATCCATAGCATTTTTATCTCCTTCTCTCTAACTCCATGGTCCAACAAATATATCAATGCTAACAAAATTATAATTGATATTTCTTTGGAAGTTTCTGAACAGTGACGTTTATTGCAATACATAATGCTTTAACAAAACAGAGCTACTTAAAGTATAATCCATCCATTCATCTTGCTTAAGTACTTTACATAAATCTCCAATTCAAAACCAAATTCATATCATAACATGCATCTGAGTCGGGGTGTCCTTCTTTTTGAAAATAATTTTCCAGCGCGTCACATCTTTCAACATTTTACATTATGTCAGATATTTCTTTTACTGAGTCCAGTGAGAAGATTTTTCATTAAGTACTTTAAAGAAATTTTTCCGGTAGCAATGAAAAGATTTTGTATTTGGATTTTGTATCGCATCTTATTCAGAAATGAGACATAAGATCAAAAAATTTCAATGCATCCTTTGTTAAAGTATGAAAGAATGCAAACAAACTGCTGTTTAAATAAATGAAAAATTAAAACGCTTCGTTATTCTCCGAAACCAGTTGACACCTTTAAATATATGTATATCTTCGTGAAGAAAAATATTTAAAGGCATATAGATCGGTTTTGAGAAAAAAGAAACCTTCATCAGGTACATGAGATAGTGTAGTCAGTTGTTCCAGTAAAGTAAAGGGAATGGCTGTCAACAGAATATGTTTCACAAGATATAAGAAGATATGCGTTGCCAATACGAAATCAATAGAACGATGCACCAGATTTTTTTTAAAGTTCAAGTTAGTTTAACGTTATGAATGTTTAAAGTCGATATTCGGCAGTAATTTTACCATTTCCAAATTAATTTATTCCAGTAGATGGTTCCTTCTAGAATCGGAGATGCTGGTTTCGATCAGCGAACTTTACAGACAGTCGGCGCATAATAGGGGTTGAACTTTAGAATATAAAATTCTGACTTCTTTAAATTTAAATATATCATTTCAATTGTCTTAAATGTATAATGATATTATAATTGCAAAATTGTTGAAAAACTCTTCGATCACACGAAAATCTTAGACGGCATTTAATTCTCTCATTTTACTTCTCCTCTCTTTATGCCATGGAAACGAAACAGATGAAAGAGATATTTTTATCGTACCTACAAGATAACTTTGAAGAAAGTTTTGCCAGACAATGTCTGGACATGAAATGGGTCATATTTAAAGATTGTCTGATTTCGTAAATTTTAAAGCTGGATTTAGATTTTTAAAACATTCGAGTACAATTCTTGAAGAAATATCTCTTGTATCGGTTATTACCACTCCTGTAATTCCGATTATTATTTTTCCTGTTTTCCCGCCAATCCTGAAATTTTTGCAGCCCTAACGGATGTAGCGTAGTGGACGAAAACTTGCTTAAGCGCTGATTTTGGGCCTATTGCGTTCTCGCATCTATTGAAAGTTTGAAGCTTTATGAAGAACCAACCAAATTGTCAAATGTGCTAAAATAATCAAAGAGTTTATACACACACACACACACACACACACACATATATATATATATATGTGTGTGTGTTAACCACTATATATACTATATATATATATATATATATATATATATATATATATATACGTAGATGGTTCAAAAAGTAAGGTAACAAGAGCTCTCACGGGGGAACAAATTCGGTGTGCAAATTAAATTGCACGACAAGGCCCGCTCGCATGCGGCCTCGGTTACACGTGATTTGGTACAGCGTTTTCGATGGATTGTACTGGAACATCCACCCTACAGCCCGGATCTCGCACCAAGCGATTTTCATCTCTTCGGACCGCTGAAGAAGGACCTGGCAAGTCGCCATTTCACAACCTATGCCAAAGTTCAGGGAGCCGTCGTTGAGTGGCTCCGCGACTTGGACCCTAATTTCTTCTATGCCGGCTTCGATAGATTGTTTTACCGATGGAACAAATGTTTCTATAACCATGGTGACTATGTAGAAAAATAATATGTACCAGTGCCTTGCTAACATTGTGTATCTCTTTGATTTCGTGAATAAACCTTTTCTCTCACAGGACTTGTTACCTTACTTTTTGAACCACCCTCGTATATAGTGCTAACCCAAAGAAAAAAAAATTTAATTATTTATTAATTATATATATAAATAAAATTGAAAAATAATAAAATAAGCTATAAAAAAATCGGAAAATAAGATACATTAATATTAATGTTTTGAATTTTATTTTCGCTAAAGAATTGTAACTTTAGCCAGTTTGAAACTAAGATTTGAAAGCCCTTATAATGGCGTATAGTGGCATTCATGTTTATCCATTTCTTCTATGAATCACTTGTTTAGTAAGAATTTTCATCTTTGTTTCATGTTCATATTCTGAATTGCTTATACGTGTATTTGTCCTGTCTCCTGCTCTGACTCACTGGACGGGTCTGGGAGTGTTGCTGTGAACGTTCGTACTGCGTCCCTGGTTGTATTTCGACATGTTCATTCCGGTGCTTCTAGATAATTTATTCTCCTGAGGTCGATCGCGTATACACGTGGTGACAGAAAAAGGGTTCATGCCACATGGTAATACAAATTTCCTTAATTTTTCTTCATTTTTTCACCTTTTGATGCCTGTAGTCTGAGTTTGAGCATTTATAGTATAATGTACCATTGCTCAATCTGAAACAGGAATTTGTTTGGGTTAATTAGAATTAAATACTCGGACCTGAAGATGAATTTAATTCTGGTTAATCATCGAATTTGGGCCGGTGCTGTTCTTTTCTCTTATCGGCAATATGGCCATGGTTTTGCTTCTATGGTGATGTTAATATTACTTGAATTTATATATATATATATATATATATATATATATATATATATACATATATTGATCCTACTAATGGTATAGTTACTAATTTAAATGATAAAAAAGACAATTTTAATTTCAACATTAATAAAATATTACCATTTAATTCCTGCAACTCGATTCAATTGTTTGGAAATATTATCCTTAATCAACTTTTTAGAATTTATAGATTATCAGATAAAAAATTTCATGCTATGCATATAAATAATCCAAAAATTACCAGCAAATTATACAAATATCCAACATATTTAGTTAATGGTATTGTTAATAAGTTTGGATTAGCAGAATTTTAATTAATTCTCTTCTTTGTATCTTATATTGGTTAGACATCAACATTCTCTTGTTTTAACATTACATTTTAAATACATCCCCTTTTATATTAGCTCTCTGTTTTCGTTTATACGCCTCATTATTTTGTAGCTCTTACTGTAGAATATCACCTTTTATTGCCATTTCGCTTTACCGTTATTTGTTTCACACGATTGGCAACGGTGGATCTCTACTTTTCAATTTTGCGATTGGTCTCTTCATTTTCGGCTCCTATGGTTAGCACATTTTCAGTGTTTTATAATCCAGGTATTCTTGTTTTCTTTATAATTGTTCTATCTTTATGTGTGTTGTCCAAGTAGAAATAGTTTATAGATATAATCTATCTATTTCTTCAAAAACATACATATTTTGTGTTCGTTTTGATTAAATACTTGAACCCGACAAGAGTATTTTCTAAATGAACAATTCAATTAATTAGGCCAAATCCTTGTCCACGTGTATAGCATTGTGTTTGGAATTTATTTGATTTTCAATTATCTATTCCATACATTGATGTTTGTTGATTATCTTTGGCTTTATAACTCTAAATTTGCATTTTTATCCATTTGCTTGGTGATTCGCTATTTAATACTTCTTTTTATTATATAGGCTTTATTTAAAGTTGGTATTTTTGAGTTGCAGCTTCTCTCTATTCTATCATTGGAATTTCAAATTATTATATATATATATATATATATATATATATATATATATATATAAATTAGTAAATCCAAAGTTAGAATGTATGTAGTAACTCATAATACACTATTCCAAAATTTTTCTACATAATACAAAGAAATAAAAGAAATTAAGACATAAAGAGGAAATAATAAAGCGTAATGCAGGTCATAAAGACAAAGACAATCAACAAATTTCAAAAATGAGGAATGCAAATAAGGAAACAAAAAAATCAAGCAAAAAAGCTTGCACATGGAAAAGATTTAGGCTTACGATAGGTTCATTTCGAAAAAATTCTCTTCGGATCCATATATCCCTTCGAAATGAACACAAAAATGCTTGTTTCTGAAACACAAGATAGATTTTATCTATAAGCTTGTGTTATATGGACGACAAGCATATAGATTGGAACAATAAAGGAAACATAAATACCTCAAAACACACCTCATCAGCGCAACCATGACGAGCAAAATATGACTAGACCAATGTTGCCATATGCCAAAATGAAAAGATGTGATTTGCTGTTGCCAAAGAGAGAAATAAAAACTGTACTGCGCAAAAGCAATAAAATGAGTAATTCAACAGTTAAAGCTTCAAGATAAAAAGATGAAAATATAATTGCAAGAGAATGAAGAAGTACGGCTAAAATAAGATAATAAGGGGAGAATATGAGAATTTTAGGCTAATCGAAGCTTATTAACTATACTATTTACTAAATATGCAGGATATTGATACATTTTACTGGTAATTTTGAGGTTATTAATGTGCAAAGCATGAAATTTTTTATCTGATAATCTATAAATTCTAAAAAGCTGATTAAGTATAATATTTCTAAACAATTGGATCGAGTTGCAGGAATTAAAAGGTAATAATTTATTAATATTAAATTAAAAAAAATCTTTTTTATCATATAAATTAGTAACTATCCCATGAGCAGGTTCTATAATTAGATTTAAATCCAAATAATAAATATTATTACTAATAGAAGTTTCATTAGGTATTAATTCCAAATTATCCGGATAGAAATCTATATCTATGACATAGTTATCAGTAAATACAAGACAAATCAGATCATCTACATATCTATAAATTTTATAATCTGTTGAAGTAAAGAATTTTTCATATTGATATAGGTATAAATTAGCTAACATACTGCTACTACAGCCACCTTGTGGAACACCTGAGACTTGTAAGTATAATTTATTACCTTGAAAGATATAATTATTGAAAAGAACAAAATGGAGAAGCTTAGGAAAATTGGTAAATTTAGTAAGATTAGAATGATTAGTAATATAAGCATTATATAAAGCTAAAATGACATCATATAGATCAGTGATCTTAATATTATTAAATAGATCTTTAAAATCAAAAGTTTGAAATCCTATTATTTTACCAAGCGTTTTTAATTTATTTTTTAATTCTTTACTGTTATTTAGAATAATGTAGCTATCACCAGAATCTCGTAAATTACTATTTAGTACATTTAAATAATTTAGTAATAATTTACTAGCAGTAGTAGAGTATGAATTATGACCACTAGTAACAGTTCTAAATTTAATAGGATTTTTATGAAATTTAGGTATAAGCACAATATATGGAAATGTCAAAAATTTATTATTAATATCTAAATCACTATACATATTGATAATTTTCAATTTGATACTATTAAGAGAGTGTGAATCAATTTTAAATAGACTATTATTTTTTAAATAATCTAGCAGATATTGGATATAGAATTTTTTACAAATAATAGCATAATTATTAGAGGCTTTATCTACATAAGTAATAACAAAAGATCTATGTAAATCATTAACAGAGTGCTTTATATTATCCATATTATATATAGATCTAGATAAATTAATACTACAAATGGTATTTTTAATAGATCTTAAAGTAGTAAATTTCCACATATTAAATGCCTCTAAAGGTTGAGCATATTTAGAAGCTAATCCATAAATAAATTTATCAAGGTCCAGATTGATTGACTTTAACACTTGTTTAGAATTATTACATGAAGGTAACCTGAATTTAGTGCCAAATGACATTATAGTTCTTAAAGATTTATCTTTTACAATGGCTAAGTCTCCAGTAACTATATGACCCAAGTGTGGATTTATAAATTCAGCATAATTATCAACGCTACAAATACATTCACCATCTAAATTTGTTGAGGAATCTATGTCGACTGAGAGAGATTTCGAAATTGCATTGTAATTAAAAATGGTTCTTCCAATAGGCTTGTTATATTTAAAAGTTTTAGTAACATTCAAATCCTTTACAGGCAATAAATGATGAAATTGATTAAATAAATTCTTAAAGTTTATGGAATTATAAATAGGATGCTTAAATGATATTACACAATAAGAATTAGAACAGTTATTATTATGAAATTGATTAAGTTTTATTTTTAAATATTTTGATCTAGTAATGAGCAAATCATAGAAAATATGATTAAAATGTTCATTAGTAAGATTTAACTTTAAGAAAATAGCATAAACTGTGTTTAATTGTTTTTTCTTAACTGCAAATACCCATGATTTAATAAATTTCCATTGATATGTGTTATTGAATTGTTGATGCACTTTTAATCTCCGCTTTAAAATCATGTTGGGAGGAGCTTCCTTTACCGCGTTTAAATCTTTTGAGTTTAGCCAATTTACTATTATGTAAAAGAGGATTATATATATATATATATATATATATATATATATATATATATATATATATATATATATATATATATATATATATATCGTGCCAATGTCCCAGTGCTTGCAAGTAACATGACTAAAATTTTGCGCTTAATGAATTCATTGTTATTCTCAATGTTCGCATTGTTGCATCTAAACAACCTGCATATATTATTATTGTTACTCCGAAGATTGAAAATCCGAAAGGAAAATAGTTGCGCCTAGTCCGTTTCTCTTTTTGCATACTAAAAAGGAAAACTACACTTAAAAAATATCGTCCAAGTGCAATTCTATGTATTTTAAAGGTTTGTAAAATAACGGTACATCGATCTTTCTTTGCTGTTTGGAAACAATCATACACTTGAAGACATGTATTACATAGAAGTTTCTGTATCATTTGACGACTTTTTTCAAATTCCGAAATCATTAAAATACTCATTTGCTATTTTTAAGCAAAGAATATAGTCAGTTATTAAAAAATAATTTCCGTATGTTCAGTAATATCTCCAATATTTCGACGTTCTGAATTTTTCATGTAGTAAAGGGGTTCACTTACATTTCCCCAGTCATGTTTTGGTGCCTGGGGTTCTCAGAAGTGGGTCATTAATCTCAAAATTAGACCCAGTCAAATATGTTTAGTATCTAAAGGTTCTCAATATTTTAAATTTATATTAACCTCAAAATTATACCCAGTCCAATATGTTTAATATCTAAAGGTTCTCCACATTTTCAATATATATTAAACTCAAAATTAGACCCAGTCCAATATATTTAATATCTAAAGGTTCTCAACATTTTAAATATATATTAACCTCAAAATTAGACAAAGTCGAATATTTTTAACAACTACAGGTTCTCAATATTTTAAATATGTATTAATCTCAAAATTAGACCCAGCCAAATATTTTTAATATCTAAAGATTCTCAAAATTTTAACTATATATTAATCTCAAAATTAGACCCAGCCAAATATTTTTAATATCTAAAGATTCTCAAAATTTTAAATATATATTAAAAATATTTGACTGGGTCTAATTTTGAGATGAATATCTAAAGGTTAGCAACATTTAATCTCAAACTTGCCACATGCATTTGTCAACTCATAATGCAGTTGACATCCATCGAAAAAAATTAAATATATTATATTATTACGGTAATAAAAAAAAATAAACACTCTGAGAAAGTCATTTAAAGAAACATTTCCCTTAAAAACTTGATAACAAGATAAAAATATCACTGTTGTGTTGCATGAATTTAAATAGTATTCAAAAACACAGAGTGTAAGACCGGAACTGTGTACAATAAAAAAACGCTCAAAACGTCTATAATAAAAACCAATAATAACTTCTTCAAAATAAGTAGGCATTAAATTTTAGAAGTCATCTGGTTTCGAAAGCAAAAAACAGTCTCCTTCTTCATGACAAACAAGAAGCGCAAGATCACTTATTTAGGCAAGTTTAGCATCTGCGGTATAATATCACGTGCTAGTGAAGGTAGAAGAAAAGTTGCCATCGCCGTGAAGAGAAATGAGAACGACAAAATTCAAGGAAGCAAGAGAGCGAGATGCAGGATACTACGACTGAACGGTAAAAACCATGGAGGAAAGAAACAAAAGCAGAAAATATGAACGATAAGCAAACCAGGCGGTAAGAAAACGAATAGCAGAGTGAATCCAGTAAACGGTAACGAAAGAACACGGGACATTTAAACCAGCTGTTAAAACACATAAACTAAAAAAGGTAGAAAATAATTGAAAAAGGCGATAAAACAGAAAAAATATCGACAATAGCCTTAATCCGATGGAGCCGAAATGTAAAGAACATCTTTCTTTGTATGGTGGTTTATCTTTAGATATTTTCAAAACAATTAAAAATATTAAAATATATAAATTAGAATCACCTTTTCAAAATAGTTTAAAACACTTAAATATCGAAATTGTAACTACTCTATTTCAAAGACTGGAACCGATTATCAAACCCAATTATATATCCTTGTAGGGATTTTAGAGGGTTACAAATTATTCCTTACAGTTCATAGCTAGCACTTTTAGCTTTCAAGATATAAACATTACAAACTTGAATTTAATAATTTTATAGTTTATTAATAATTTAATAATTTATAATAATAATTTATAATAATAATAATAATAATTTATAATAATAATTTATAATAATAATAATAATAATTTATAATAATAATTTATAATAATTTAATAGTTTATTAATAATTTAATAATTTTATAGTTTAGAGAATATTTCGAGTGAAAGCAAGCAAAGTGGGGCGAAAGTTCGCTTGCTTAAAAGTTTTTTAGTTTTCTCGAAAAAAAAAAAGATAGGTTTGAAATAATGAAACTATGTTTATATATTCATAAATAAAACCCTATTTCCGACAAAACAAGTAGGAAAAGTTTTACATCTTTATCGATTACTTTCGGAGACATAAACATCTAAAGTGTTTACATTTCTCGTAATGGCCCGTTTTCAGCCAGAAGAACACCCCCAAACATAGATGCTATTCACATCAAACAGAGGAATAAAAGTGAAAAACGAAAGAAGTAACCCACTGGTTATGAAGTCTATAGGAACTAACTTAATAGAATAAAACTGCGGATATAATAAAATAACTAAAATCCGGAAAAAAAGAAGACAAATAAAAAAAAAATGAAAACTGAAACCAGAGATTTTGAAGCAGAAGGGAAAAATTGGTAACGATTAAAATCATTTGTTAACGATTATTGCTTTTTCTTTGACGCTTTTAAATGAAGGAATTCAATAAATTTCTGCTATAAGCCCCGAGCAACGCCGGGTACATTTTCTATGTGGTCGAGACTTACTGCAAATCAGCTTTTCTTCGACCTAGACCGTCCGGCTTCCCCAAAGGTATAAGGTATCTGTTTGGAAAGCCGGGAGGTGCCACCCAATTTAGACCGAAAAGCAGTGGAGCGGCATCCACAGGGACCGTACCCTCCTTCCCTTACCACCAACCTCTCGGAAGCACTTGGAGACTCACATATTTAACGTGACCGTACTCCGCGTAAATACAGGGGCAGTTCGAGCAAAGCCGGGAATCGAACTCGGGTCGTCCGATTGCAATCCCCGCGCGATAGCCACTGGGGTGTCCCCACCCGTTGCAGATCAGCTATTGTAGTTAAGAGCTTTTTACTTTCCTTATATATATAATGTATAAGGAAAGTATTGTGACCTGGTCGAAAATTCGAATTCGAGTTTTCGAACGGGAGAGCACGTTTCAAGCATCCCTGATCACGAATCAAACATTTTTGAAGTGATGTCTGTGTGTGTGTGTCAGTGAGTCTGTGGAGACGATAACTGATGAACGAATGGACCGATTCAAACCAAATTTGGTACAAAAATGACAATCCATAAACACTGGAAGCCTATTGCTTTTATACGCTATCGAATGTTCAGAACACCCCTAAATTTTCGAATAAAATTTTGAAAAAATCGTCAAAAAATCAAAACCACTAATAAAGTTACGCAAATAGACATTTCTTATGTAATTTTTCATTAGAAAACGATTGGCATAAAATTTTGAACGCTAACACAAACTGTTCTCGAGATATTGCACATTTTTCAAAAAAATTATCAAAAAGTCATATAAAATAAAAAAAAATATTTGCTATTGAGAAACATGTTCACTTTTCATATGTAATACCATACGATAAATTGGGTGACATCATTCTCGTGGATCTAGCTCGTTCCATTCATGGAAAAAGATACTTTGAGTAATACATTTGTATTTGAACGCCAATAGTCATGTATCTGCTATAAGAATAACTTATTGCTCCGTCCATAATGTTTGGCGAGATTTTGGCGACGAATTTGGCGGAGTGTCACCAACTTGGCGACTTTTTGAAATGTTGCCAAATTAACGAAAATCTCGCCAAATGGATAAAAATGACTCTAAATCAATGAAAATGACTCATTGTCGAAAATTCAATATCTTGGAAAGAATATTAGTATCTACTATAAGAAAAACCTATTTTTTACTGTAAAAGTACTAAATTCATTACATTATATAAGGAAAGTCATGTGTTGCCCACATCAGATTTTTTGCGATTGTGGCGTAACCGTGTGTGCGTCCGCTCATTGATTTTTTTTTTCGTTATAAGTTGGCGTATTGTTAAAGCGTTCTTTGGCTTTTGAAAATTCGTGAGTTCCAGTGTAGAGGTTTGCATCTTAAATTCCGGGCAATGTCGGGTATTGTTTAGTATTTTTCATAAGATAAATGATTGAAACTTTTTTACATCAGCAAATACGAAAGAATATTTTCAGCTTGTTATTCAGTTTCTTTTTCAAGAATTCATATTATTGTTCAAGGTGGCACCATATTCAATGCACATAATAAATTTTATGACCCTGCTTGTTTTTGTTCAAAATCATTAGGGATTCGAAGAAATAAGCACAATAAAAAATTTGTAACATAAAATATGTAATTACGATGCGCTTTATGAATATAAAAACATAATTAATTGAAACCGAAGTGGCAGGCCAGAACGTTTTCAGGGTTTATTGTTGTGCCTTATCCATTATTTCAAAACCTACAAAGAAGCATTAAATGTAAATGATCAACGAAAAATTCCAGTTGAGTATTCTTAAAGAACCGTCGAACAATATTGATTGAAGTGCTCTATTTGTTATATATTTCACAAATAATTGTAGCAGAAAATAAAATAAATAGTTTTCAAATTATAGTTTGACAATTTGGGGGGAAAAATAATGTAAAAATATATATAAATTAACAGAGATGTTAAAAGGGGTAGCATAAAGATGAACTAAATATATGTCAGAAAATTTTCCAGTAAATATTTTAAATGGTTTTCTTTCATTAATTCATAATGCCTCTTTTATTTATTTATAACTGTATCCGTTGCAAAAATTTGTCAACTGGACATTAGTCATTAATTAAAAGACCTATGGGCAATATTCAACATTAGGTTTCCCTCTAGTTTTTCTTCGGGGAAGGGAGGGGAATCGAACGGTGTATAAGATAAATAATGAAAAAGTAATGAAATAATCATTTCATATGTAATCGTTTATTTAAAATAGAATTACATTATTTATTAACATTCGCCATCATAAAAATACTATATTTTCTCCCCTATCAATAAAATGAATGTATCTTTCTTTAACCTCTCTATTGAAAAGTTCAATAATTAGGGCATTTATCGAATTCCTTGTATGAACTATCGTATATTGGCCAAATTAAAAATGGGCCTTGGGGTATATCTTGAATGATCATTAAAACTGTGTCAGAAAACCAAAAAATTTAATGAATTTTCAATCGTTAATCATTGCTGAATGACGTCATCGGTTTGATTTTTCTTCTACCTCCATTATTTAAAAGTGACCTTCAGTTTACGATTTGGATTGTCGCTTGTCATATCAATAAAAATTCCAGTAATCTGTTTAATGATTTGTCTATGACACCATATTTCTCAAGGGCATGGCATGACTAGATCTAATTTTTGTTTCTCTGTTTAGTTTTTTTCTACTCTGCACATTGAGTACATATACCCTTCATTTTATTAATTGTTTCTGTTTGCTTCTTAAGTTCATATTTCCTTCATTTTATATATTTTTTTTGTTTTACTTCACTTTCGTAACACTAGGTGGCGCTTCTATACTGGGTTCTGTCATTTAGTCATTTTTTGTTTGGCTGGCAGTCTTGCGCTCATTTGAATATTCAGGTCCAGGATTACAAACGCACGGAAAAAGGAAATCCGAAACAGACGTCTGATTAACTTTATTTGTGCTGCATTTTGTGTTGTGCTCTAGTTTATTATTGTATGTTTTTCTCCAAACGAAAAAAATATCAAATAATTGTCAAATGAGTAAGTGATTCATGAGTACTTTTAACCAAACATGAATTGACAATATTGTTTAATAGTTATGACAAGTCGTTCTTGAGATATAGGATAGATTATTTTCCTCAGACCAAGCGCAATATCTCTCGAGATTTAGATAATTTCTACGAAATTTGATACGCTTAATTTAATTGCAGCAGTAATATTTCTTTCGATTTCTATCAAGATCGATTCGTAAGAAATGTTTAAATTTATTTCCTCCAATTTCATAATTCTTTAATTTGTAGGGAAGGTCCTTTGCAGAAAACACATTAGATTCTTACAAATATTTTTGGCCTGACTGACGAAAAGGAATCCACAGAAATGATCTCAATACGAATACTTTGCGAGGAAAGTTGCAAAGACGGCAAAAAACCCCACTTTATTTCCAAAAATAAATAAACCGGATTTTTTGGGAAGGGAGTTCTGAAAAAATTTGGAAGTTTGAAAGTTTCCAAAAAGCGGGAATTTTCAGTCAATGCAATTTGCAATGTAAAAGAAAGCGTATCACCCAAAATTAATTTATTTTTTGCATTCGGAAATGTAAATTGATGAAGCGTAAAAAATTGTAATAGATATTTTAGATCCAAGGAATATATTTAAATTACGTGACTATTTTTATTATATATAAAAATGAAAATAAATTCCACAAATAAATTGTAATTTAATTTGCAAATAAATTAAAAGTAAAAACAATACGATAAAATTCTTACTACAAAGTGATTAATAAATTCATGTTGATTTATTATTAAACGATAATGAGAAATCTATATTAGCTCCAATAATAGCTTGATAATTTTGTGAATTTGCCCATTTTCAACGAAATTTTTGTAATTTCAAATTTTCAAAATTTTAATACAATAGACTTTGCCTTTAAACTGAAACAAAAATTTAGCAGATTTATCTAAATGGGGATCGGCCACGAAAAGTTTGAACTGCATAATTTGCTGGATTAGCCAGAGTATATAACAAACGCGTAAATTAATTTCTTGCCATCAAAGTTTCCGATGCTTCCAAAATTCTCGGGTTTTTTACATCTCTATTTGCGATCTGTCTGAACTGATTTCGACCCCATAATACAGCTTAACTAAACTCGCGTGTAATGAAGTTAATTTCAAATAAATATAGACAAATTAGAGAATTACGCCATCTTCCTCAACTAAGCACCCATTTAAATGTTCTGAGAAGAATTAAACCGCGGTCTAAATAGCACGAACACGAGGTAAAATTCAATTATTAGCTGATCTCGACAACTTATTTGAATACGTCAAGCCGACAATATAGACCGCTCCAAAACACTTGTGAAGAATAGAAAATGATAAAATAAAACAACAGAGAACTTTCTATTAATATTCATAAGAGACTCTGACAAGCCGAAT
This sequence comes from Amaurobius ferox, assembly GCA_951213105.1. Lineage (NCBI taxonomy): Eukaryota > Metazoa > Arthropoda > Arachnida > Araneae > Amaurobiidae > Amaurobius > Amaurobius ferox. Next base: position 20,495,836 of record OX578140.1, read on the forward strand.
AATTTTAAGCGAGAGTAATCATCTAATATAATTTAAGCGGCTATTTTCAGAAATGCCGCTTCCATTGGGATGTAAATTTGATTGGGAATTAAGGGATAAGCTGAAAACACAACTTTCTGAACAAAAATTAACTAGTCAATTGGCTTTAAACACACACACAAAACAGCCTTTTTATTCAGGCTCGACAAGAAGTGATACCTCACTCACATCAGGTCGGGAACTGAGGATAGCACACGTGGCTGAAAGTAGAGGAAAAAGGGGTTGCCAAAGTTGGAGAAGAAATGGAAGGGGAGGGGGGGACCAAACTACTGGATGAAAACTATGAACATACTAAACCATAGAGGAAAAATAGAAGAGAAAAAGTGAGTGACTCCAGTTCGATGAAGCCGAAATGGTGTTCCATGATTAACATCTTTTTTGTGAGTGATTTGTCTTCGATAGTCATTTTCAAAACAATTCAAAATATTAAAATATTTAATTTAGAACTACATTTTCAAAATAACTCAAAATATTAAAATTATAACCACTCTATTTCAAAAATTAAGAATCTGGTTCAAAATCCAATTATATATATTTGTAGGACTTTCAAAGAGCTCCAAATTACTTCTTATTGGTCATAACTAGCACTTTTAGTTTTTGAAATAGAGTTACAAACTTGAAAAAAAAAATCAATCTTCTTGAACTTGACACGACATCTGATTCCTCGAAAACTATAAGAGCTTAGTAAAAACAAATTATTGGGCTAGAAACTGGATTTCCTACTGAACTCTTTTGGAGCTTACTATTTATATCTATCTTTTACAATTTAGACTATGTTTCGAGTCAAAATAAACAAGTGGGGTAAAAACTTTCTCAGACAAAAACTTTTCAGGTTTTTCGAAAGAAAAAGTTCAAAGTATTAAATCATTGAAATTATTTTTATATATTCATAAACTGTATCCATTTCCGACAAAACAAGTAAAAATTGTTTTGCATTTACATCTACCAGGTTTTGGAATATAAGAGTCCAAAATGTTTCCATTTTTCTTGAACTTAAGCTTCGAGCTCAATCTTGTATCCTGAGAATTTTGGAGGATACCATCATTGGATAGATTTTAGAAAAACTCCGAGTCAAACCATCCATAAGCGCATTTACTACATTAACTACTGTGTAGTTTGAATTCCAAAAGCTGTGTTCTCTTGTGATCCAATCTCCCCGCCCCCCCCCCCCCTTTCACCTCTAGAGCCCGAGCCTTTCTATTTATTTACGAGCGTTGTTTCTTACAATTGTTGTAGAAATCTCCTATTCCAGAAGAAATTAACAACTAAGATCTATTTCTGTTGAGTTTGAAGAGAACCTTGCTGTGACATCCGTGAATCGAACCCTGGATCTCCGAACTGACCAGTCGAAGCTCCACCGTTGAGCTACTGGGACGAAATTGCAAGCTCTTATTGTCGAAGAGGACTCTGCATTCCCTACCCTCTATTTCCAGATTGGCGGGCAACTGACAATCTGACTGTCCACCTCCTGCTATTTCTACTTCAGGTTAACCCCCCCTTCCACTACTATTTTTTCCCGGTTAGTATCCTAGGGGTCGTTATGTTATCCTCTCAATTTCAAATCGGCGCTCCATCGTCCAGTGAACCCGTACAAGTCGTACTATGATCACTCTCAGACCTCCGACATCTTTGCATTAGCATACAGGGTTGATTTGTTCGGACGCCATTGTAAAGAGTCTTGCTGCCCCAACCGTGAATCGAACCCTGGATCTCCGAGCTGGCCAGCCGACGTTCTACCGTTGAGCTACTAGAACGAAATTGCAAGCTTTCATTGTCGAAATGGACTCTGTAAGTTGTGTTTCTTATAGCATAATGTTATGCAATAGGGTAGTTATATGTGGCTTCACTTCCTATACGCCAGCCTGGTACTGGTTAGATTTTGATACATATTGGAAAAATGTAAATGTCTTCTCACCAAATGACCGCAAAATTGAAAAACATAAAAAATAAGTAACTAAATAAATAGAAAAATACCTATGATTAAATGCTATGTGTAATATTTTTATGATGATGCCTGCTATGCTAGAAAAAATTGTTTTTAATATATTCCCGTTGTTTAGAATTTTGGTGAATTGACGTCATTTAAAAATATCCAACTGATAAACGAAATGAATAGATAATTGGAAATTTGGTATATTTTAAATAAGTACTGATCTTAAATGAGTCTTATTGATTTATCTCATTAATATGAATATTAATATTAGATGTTTCTATGCTTTTCCGTATTTTTCTCACTACATACTGACTATATACTTAGCAGCGATCATTTTGGGGAAATTAAATAGAAAAGGCAAATTTTTATTTTCAAGACTAGTAAATGACAGCATGACAAGGGAATGACACTTAATATAGGCAACAGCTTTGTTAGTATGTATATATATAGTATATCATTAGAAAAATAAAAAAAATGTTTTGCTTTAATTGCAATCTTATATTTAGAACTAACTTCTTATTTCTTTTACTTCTAAAAAGAGAATCTAGTTTAAATGTAATTCATCTGTTCTAATGTCATTCTCTTGTCTACCACGAAGACATGTAAATAACTACAGAGGAATGATAAAATCATGTGATTTTATTTTCTGAGTATATGAGTTATATTTGCATTTAAGCCTAACTTCATATTCAGTTTGCTACACTAACTAGGCACACATATATGTTAAAAAAATTATTTACTTTTTTATTCTGAGAATAATTAAAAACAGGTGAATGACAAGGAATAAAAATATCAAAATTGTTCAGTTTTATAATATTTCCCTGCACAGAATGATATCTAAAATGTAGCCGAACTCTTGAAATGGTAAATATGGACTTTAGTAAAAAAGAATTGTGTTCAAGTGAATGACGAAAAAGCTGGGGGAAAAGTTGTAAAAAAATAATTTAAAATATTGCTCTAATGCATAGTGGATTTTTTATTACTGTTTTTATTTTAAATTTTTTAATTTAATATAAAACAAATTTAATATAAAACAATAATTTAAATTAAAAGAAAACTAGAAAATGACGGTTTGTAAATAACGTTGTGATTTTATTATTTTGGCTCTTAGGACACACAGGGAAATGACATTTAATAACAAAACTAAATTTTTAAATATTAAAAATATAAATTGTTTTTTTAGCTAATGGGTGACAAATATAAACTACAATATAGTAATACTGATCAGTATCCAAATTCAATCCCAAGTCATGCAAACTTTTATTAAAACACCTGGGACATGTAAAACTCTCGTTTACAGAAAATGATCCATATTTGAAAAAAAAATACATGCATTTGTAAAAACATAAATTTGACCATTTAAAAATTCTAAATTTAAAAGTACATTAAAAAACTTTTTAATTAGTGCATGGTAGTATTTAGTGCATTAGTAACATTTTACTCACAGACATGACCTCATTAATAACTTTCACTTTTATAATTAAAATATATGTATATATATATATATATATATATATATATATATATATATATATATATATATATATATATATATATACATATATATATATATATATAAATTTTGTTTATTTATAAAAATTCTATTTTACTTAGTTTTTTAAATGTTTACCGTCTTCTTTGTTCTTTGTTTTAAATTTAATATTCTTATAAATATAAAAGCATTTTTATTTAATAAAAGGAGTGCATAAGGAAAGCTTGAGCAACATATTTAAGCACAACTAAAATAACAATGCAGCATACAGCTGTTTCAAGGATATGCTGGAACCCCTTCGTCAATGCAAAAGAACCAGCAGAGAGAAGTCAAAAGATTGGCAGAATTCATACATACAAATTAGCTAATAACAAGCCCATTTCGTCTTTTTGGTTGTCTTGCACTGCACTGACCAAAGGAATCCAGCTCATCCTCAAACAGCTGTATGCTGCATTGTTACTTTAATTGTGTTTAAGTATGTTGCTCAGGTTTTCCTTATCCTTTACACAAAGTGTTTTTCTACTTATCGAAAAAGAGTACATGTAGCTCAATATTAGTCTTTCACATTTTTTCTAAATCCATTTTTTCATAAATTTGGATTCTTTACTTTAATCATACTTGTGTAATATGTCTTGTAAAAGCACCGATTATAAAAGAAATATTTAAAAATGTTATAACTGCAACACTGCTTTAAATACAATGTTTTAACTGAGTTTAAAATGTCTGACATTTAAAGCGAATTAAAACATTGCATTTTAAAATTTAAAATTTAAATAATTAAAATTATGTTATTTCTTATTAAATCATGTTTGCCTAAGATCAAACTTTATCATTTTTCTCTTTCATTTACCTCCTTTATTGTCTAAATACAGTAAGGTAAACAGAAAAAAAAAATCGACATACCTTGAATATGCTGCGTTTTAATTATCCGATTGATTCCGTTCGATTTACAATATTTTTTTTCAGCTCGCAGGCATGTACTTGGTTGTCTGTTTACTTCTGCCACTGTTTCATTACCATTATTGAAACTAAACATGGAAAATTATTGATTAAGAATGATGTTTTTTTGTACAAATCAGTTAACTATGTTAAAAAAAAATTGTGAATAAGCCTCGTCTTGCAATCAAGAGGGAAAAGTAAAAAACTTCCTCAACACCAAAAGCTCAGTTGGTAGAGCACTTATCTCGAGATCAATAAATCCCAGGTTCAATTCCGACTCTGAAAAAACCTTTGCAAGAATTTATTCAGTTGACTCCAAATATCCTCAAGCTAAAATTTGTAAACAGAAAATATTTTTAAATTATTTTAATTAGTTTGGAAACTATTCATTTAATAAAGGAAAATTCGAACATGATTTTAGTTTGCTATACTTTAAATTGCAAGAGTTTAAATTTCGGATTAAATTTCGTCCAAAGGGTATTAGGAGTGTCAAGTGCAGCCACTTTAAAGAAAATAAATTTCTTCCTTGAACACCCGGATCTTTACAGAAACATCGCATTTCCAAAAATATCGCAATTTGCATGGAAGATCCGCGGTATTTATCCCTCATTCATATTCATGCGATTCATCATTGTCCGTTATTATTAAATTATGAATTCTTTGAAAATCACATAGATTGATACTGTAAACATAAAGCTCGGTAATTTTTTTTTTATGCATGCATTTTCTATATAAGCATGTTCTGGATTCAAATTAAGCTTCAGGAAAATTTGCGAGAAAGTTTATGCGTGTATATAAATCAGTGGATCATTTGGGCTGTTTTTTTTCTGCTTGAAACGGAATGCGTTTCGGAACTTTTTACTTTCCCTACAGTACGTAGTAATGTACAGGAAAAGCATTAAAATCGTCTCGAAAATCGCAACCTGAGCCAACAAACCCGAAGTCCAAAAGCGGAATAAGCCCATTCCTCTTTTGGACTTCGGGTTTTTTGATTCTCTTTCACTGACGAAGGGAATCCAGCATATCCTCGAAACAGTTCAGTTAAGTGAGCTCGAACGGTTCAGTTAAGAAACAGTTAAGTTTTCCTTATATCGAGAACAGTTAACGTTAGAGTTGTGGGGTCTTTTTTCAGCGTCAAAAATTACGAATAAAAGAAATATTTAATGGATACATTTGACTACACGTAGTCCTTTTGTTTTTCTTTTTTTTTTTTTTTTTATTTAGGTAGGAAAATTTTTGCAGGTTGCTTCGCAAGAAAAGGCATGCTCTTTCTTTCCGAATCATATCAGGATTGAATCAGCACCAAAGTATCCTACACGTGATTTATAGACCAAATACTGTGAAATTTGGTCTAATCAGCACCAGGCTGAATTTGGTTTAATCAGCACCAGGGTGAATTTGGTCTAATCACCACACCATTTGGTCTAATCACCAACACAAATGATTTATCTACAATTTTTTTTTAAATTTGGCTAATTAGTTCTTTTAGCTAGGGTGGATACATACATTGCCCAAACAGACAGGCAGAGACATACACACACAGACACCACTCTAAAAGTTGTTTTTTCGTGTTCTAGTGTGCTCGAAATAAGTACATCTATTGAAAACTCGAGTTGCGATTTTCGACACGATTCTAATACTTTCTCTATACATTATCATGCATTGTAGGGAAACACAATACGTTACCATGCACTGTAGGAAAAAATAATGCAGAATTTTAGGTCAAAATACGGTTTTAAAAGTTTAGAACTTTCCGAATAATTCAAATTAAAAAGGAAGGAAAGAAATAAAAACTCGAGGAGGTGTACGTACCGGGAGTTCAGCTAACACTGTGTCGAAATTTTGTGTGTGTGTACTAATTCCCCCGTGGTGAAGTGTGTACTCATCCCCCCGTGGTGAAGTGTAGAAGACCCAGACCGTCCGACTCATCCAAAGGACATGAGCAACCCGTGGTGAAGTGTGTACTCATTCCCACGTGGTGAAGTGTGTATTCATTCCCCCGTGGTGAGGGAGCGCCTACGCACCATGTCCACAAGACCCCCCAGGATGTCCCATGGCGAAGGGGAGGAGATTTGCAGCTTCACTTTTATAGAAGCCCCCCGAAGGGTGGAAGTCTGACTTGGCTTCGACATGACAACATCCATGCCCGCTGGCGTGATTCGAACCCGCAACCCGGCAATTCAGCGATCGGAAACGCATGCCCCTGACCGCTCGACCACCGGATCAACCGAAATTTCGTGTCTGCCCGAACCTTTGATTTTTCGCCAAGGACAGACAGACATATTTTATTTTTTAAGCCGAGATTTACCATTTCTGTTCCAGGTGGATAAGAAAAGCGGTGAGATGCTGGAAGCTCTGATGGACCGAGAGGAAAATAGATGCTATGGAAAGCAATGCTCCAACAACGACCACTGCTGTGTGGGAGCCATTTGCGTGGACATTGAAGGCCGTAAGTATCCACCTGCACACAGTCCAATCCAAAGCCATTGATTGGTTGTTATACTCGCACTCTACCGTCGTTTTATATACACAAATGATTTATTGGGTAGAATCTAGAATTTAAAGTAGATTTCGTGTCACCATTAACCTCCATGCTTCCATGTACAACATCTTACATCTTCAATCTGCAAAATCTTGAATCTTCAGCAAATCGTAAAGAACCTTGCTGCCTCAGCCTGGAATCGAACCCTAGACCTTCCAACTAACCAGCCGACACTTCACTGTTAAGTTACTGGGACGAAATTGCAAGCTCTTATTATCGAAGTGGACTCTGCATTCTCCACTCTTTAATGTCAGATTAGCGCGCAACTGACAATCAACTGACCACCTCCTGCTATTTTTACCCCAGTTTTGCTTCCTGGTCCTATTTTTATCCTCCAGGTTCGCTTCCTGCGTAATCGTTATCCTCTCGATTTGAAATCGGTGCTAAATATCCTAGAGTCCACTGAATCCGTGCTAGTCGTACTAGGATCACTTTCAGGCGTCCGACATCTTTGCATTCACCTACAGGATTGATTTGTTCGGGCGTCATTGTAAAGAACCTTGCTACTCCAACCGGGAATTGAGCCCTGGTTCTTCGAACTGACCAGTTGAGCTATTTAGATGAATTTGCAAGCTTCTATTATTGTCGAAGTGGGCTTTGCAAAATCTTCAAAATCCTTCGATCGAATCATTTGAATGTCCTCTAATTTCAACACAGTTGCATTTTCTATTAAGCCCAGGTGGCCCCAGGTATTTTAGGGCTACGTAAGAAGTTTGAATAGATGGAAAAACATATAAACTATGAGTGTTTATAATGAATATTACTGCAAAATATGTATTGAATAAATTAAGTATCAAGAGTATAAAGAATTCGGATTCTGGCCACTTTGTTTATAAGTTTTTGTTAATTAAAAAACCAAGTAATTAATTTTCCGTGAACAATATGTTTAAAAAATGCCATTTGAGGAGTAGCTCTTACATTGTTCGCACTGAAGAAAAGCTATAAAATGTTTTCCAAACGATCGTCTGGTTTTTAACAGCATTTTACCCTGTGACCTTTTCCCTTTTCTTATATTTCCTCTTTTTTCTTGGGGACAGAGTTACGTTCTATATTAATCATTTTAATATTTTTATCAATGTAAATCACTTCTTTTAATTTTTATTATTCTTAGAGAAACACACACACAAAAAACAAACTGCAAACAATAGTTTCTTTTATTTATTATATATCTAGTTCTTTCAATGTTGTTTTAATTTATAATTTTTTTATTATTTTTAAAGAAACACGGAAAATTATTATGTATTATTTTTAAATAAATATCTTTAATATATATCATCAAAGAGGTTACATTGTTTTTAGAATTTAGAAGAACTCATTCGCATCGACCGCATTCAAAAGAGTCTGAAAGATCCTAGCATGAACTTCTACGATACTGCCCTGGGTTGTTTGCAAGTCCCCGGGATCAGTTTCATTATGAAAGAGAAGTTTTAGTCAAGCCACTCGACCCAGAACCAACAAAATTTTAATTCTCCTCTTCTACATTCAATGACCTAAAACCCCTGATAACGTAGCAATTTACCAAATTAAAGAAATTCTAGGAATGCAAGTTAAAATTGAAAGATACCGCGATAGGAATCAACCAAGCCAGTGTTTTTCTTGTTAGACTTTCCACCACTCTGCCCGTTCGTGTTATCTCCCCCTAAATGTGTAAAATGTGCCGGTCCCCATAAAACTATTGAATGCCTTAAAATTAAAAGTATCCCATATATACCTGCGCCAACTACAGTGGCGCCCATCCCGAGCTACAGAGGATGCCCTAAATTCCTCAAACCCAAGCCCAGAGCCCCTAGAGATTTAAATATCAATTCAAATTCAAATAAATTTAACTCGCACTAAGCAAATAAAAAACAAACTTATGCAAACCTTTTCCAAAATAACCCAGAAGATTTCCCTGAGCTCCCCCAAAAGACTCCAAATCCCAAACCTAACGATAACAAAACGACTGAGTTCAACAGAGAATTTATAGCAATTTCACTAGCCTTTGAAGACAGATATAACCCAAAAATAATATTACAAATCCTAGATCAAATTAAAGTAGCCCTCGCCGATATTGACAGGATTCGCATTCTGTACAAAAGTCTATTCCTGCCTTCTAATGGGCCGATCCAGATGAGCTCATATTCCCAGCGTTTTTATAACGCTGTCTTTCACTGATTCAAGGCAAGGCCACCTAGAATAAGAACTCACCATTTATGAAGTCCTGTTTTCAGTAGACACTATAATCCTAGTGGGCACGTATTTAAATTATTTTTTTTATTTAAAAATATGAATTTTTGAAAGCCACTCCTGAAACTTCAATACACTTTCGTACACGCGGAGTGATTGCAGATCCCCCCGCGGCTGACGTCACGTATCCCATGATTCCTAGATGTCCGAGCCTTGTTTTAGATAGCCTTGTTCAAGGACAGTGCTCCACGGAGCACAGCTAGACTCTTCCCACTTTTAATACTTCTCCTTTTCTTCTCGAGGAATTTTACCTTTTATTCCAAATTCTGCGACTCGACAGATCTTGATTGCGATTCGTCACAATCGAGGAGAATCGCCCGTTTTCTGAAATTTCTCTTCTGCAAAGTATCTTTTATCGCTATTTCCCAACCGCCCTTTAGATGGGAGTATAAAGGCAGCCCGGCGGTTGCTTGGGAACTCCGTTAATTGGACATCCTTGAATCAAGTCAGTCGAAGAAAGTTTGTCTTGAAAGACTTGTTAGTCAAGAATGGAATACCGAAGTTGAAAGAAGTGAAAAACGAAAGAAACAAATGGCTGGTTCGGGAAGCGTTGGATTAATAGCTAAGGAGAAATGGAAAAGAGGCATGGTGAAAACAATTGACTGTGTTCACAAAGAAAGGGACGAAATGTTCGATCGTTTGCACGACACTAAAGACAAATTTAGGTTCCTTTTAGGTATCGAGGTTCTGTATTATGGTGCCGATAGAAACGACTTAAATATGGAGTGCTAAACTTAATTCAGGCATCAATAGCTATAATGTTGATGGTCAGCAGCTATAGATGAATAAAATTTGGATTGTAGACTATTGATATCAAGGTGAGCCAACATGAAAATATCAAGAAATAAACAGTTTCTCGAACTTATTATGAAGATGAGAGCGTCTTCCCCAAATCATTGCATTACTATTTAGATAATGCTAATCAGCGCAGATTTGAGAGCCACGATATGGGTCAAGGCAGTCTGTATGATCTTGCCCTGCTAAGTGTAGAAAAAAAAAGAACTAAACAAAGCCACTTTGATAACATGATTGCATCAGTGACCGCAAGGAAGGTGCAGTTATAACTTACATGTGATGCCAGAATTAATCAATTAAAAGGTTAACTAGTTTGACATATTTATGAACTGATATTATGGTAAAGTTATTTAAAAGATGGGTGCCAGATGTTTAGACAAAGGCGCAATTTCAGTGTTTGCCATAGGTACCATTTCCCGCTAGTACGCCGCTGCCTGTAGAGCTCTCAAACTATTTTTCTGAAACTCATTTCCAGTCGTTAATTCAATGAAACCATAGATAAAATTTCACAGCGACGCTTTAGTTCTTGAGTACTCTCATCCAATCCCATAGCTCAAGTGTGAAAACATTTATCCAAAAAACAGATGTTCAGATCAATTATTGAGTTAAATGCTTCTGATAAACTATTAGTAACTTCCATAGTCACGTCTAAAATAACAGCAAATTCCCCTTATTAAACGAACATGGAGTTCGTAATAAAAACAACACCCATTACAACTACTCTATTCCCAAAAGAAAACTTCATCTCAGACGAAGAGTAAAAAAGTCACTTTCGTTCAGTTCTCCCGGGGGTAGTGGCACTTGTTAAATTTTTTTTTTGCTCTTGCAACAAGTATTACGTGTAATTGTTTTCTTAGATGGCGTCAGAGGGGTGGAGACAACTATACAAGGAGGAGTATTAAAAAAACGTGACTTCTTTTGCTTCTCCTTTTGACATAAATTTATATTCAGTGAATAAGAAGCATTTATATTCTGTAAAAGTTTAGGGGATTGAGGATGATTTTTTTCTCTCTATTATTATAGACAACATATAGTAAAAAGGTCTTTTAATTTGTATTACATTGAAACAGATTTTAAAAATCTAATATGATAAAGGAAATTACTTTCGCTATACACACACACACACACACATATATATATATATATAATAGTAAATATAAAAACAGATTTAAAAAGGGGAGGGGTAAAAAGGAAAGGGAAAAAAGGGAGAGTATTTACAGGAACGACAGTAAAAAGGCCGGGGGGTTGTGACCCCCTGTTCCCGGTTAAAGCGTTTTTATTCTCAGGAAACACTCCCGGTGCCTCTGTCTTCCTGAAGCATCCCTCCGTCCGATGAAATCAATGAAACATTCCGAAGTAAAAAGACCATGAAACACAAAAGGGCTCAAGATATGAAAATAAACCAAACCTGACCCTACAGCAAAATGCTCGAAAAAAACGAAAAACGCCATGTAAAGGTACTGCACCGATATACAATCATCATGTTATACCGTTTTTATCCTTCTTAAAGACCAAGCGTGCATAGTGCCTTAGATATCGAAGCGGATAATGACATTCTGCTGCTTCTTGGAGTAATTTATTAATACAGTAATGCAGTTCTTTTTCTGTATCAAGACGTCTATATCGATTTAAATGATTAAATATTACATTTCTGAATATGCCACTACTTAAATTGGATTTCCAGTCTATTATGAAATTAATATCGAAATCAAAGTTGCCCCGTTTGTCATAAAGTTTAAAACATGTTTTGTCATTTTCATTATAGTAAATACTGATATCCAGGAAATTAACAGTGCCTTTATTTGTATATTGAGCTTCTACAAGTTCCAGGCATTTAGGGTAGAAGTAGAACCCAAAATCAATATGGTCATGTTGATCTGTTTGTCCAATTATCACATCGTCAACAAAGCGGTAGAATGGTAATTCATTAACCAAATAAGTACCTTGTTCATACTTGTTTAAGTAAATATCCGCAAAAATGGAGGAGCATCCCCCGCCCATGGGGATACCCTGTATTTGGCGATAAAAACCCATTCCATTGTGTAGAATATTTTCAAATAAGACAATATTTATCATCTTTTTATATCTGTTGACTGAGATGGTAGAGTGTAGATTGTAATTTTCATGAAGTTCCATCAAAATTTGCCGTCATTCATCTTACCTTTGCCGCTCAGGTGGTGTAGTGGATAGCGTGTTCGGCTGCTGTCTAGAGGGCTCGGGTTCGAATCCCGAATAAGGCATGGAGGCTTGTGTGGCTACTGTAACTGGATTTCGATCTGTTGTTGCCACGTTAATTGAATTAAAAAAAAATGTCGAATAAATCATTTAAGTTTACGTGATTAAAGAGGTCTCTCTTATGGAGAAAACTCTATCTCCATGGTTTAAACATTTCATCAGAACTTTTTATTTATTTAGTTAAATTCTATTGTTGTATTTATGGAGTTATAAATTAATGTATGAATGGAGTTGAAGGAGAAATGATGATGCGTTGTTTCATACGAAGCTGTAAATATAAGACACCACTATTCTGGACAACACTGTATGACGAAACGAAATGAGTGACCTAGTAAAAATCTATAATCTTCACAAACTCTGATGAAATCACGTATATCATGTTAATGAGAATATTTTGTCAATAGCTTTCGGTACGTGCTTACCTATGCACGGCAAGAAGTTCTACCGATCGTGTGAACAAGACAAAGACTGCGGGAGCGGTTTCATCTGTCTAGATTCTGGAAACTTTGAAACGCCCAAATCGTGCCAACTAGAAGGACGACCATTGGAAAAGAAAGCTTACAGTAAGTGCTACTTTATAAAATATTCGCCCAAACTGCTGTCTAAAATAATATGAAAATAAAAATACCGCGTTTGTATAACAGCATAAATAGTTGGCGAAAAGTATTAACTAGTTGCAAAAAAAAAACTTTTTTGTCTGTCAAGATACATGCAACACCTACAGCAAAAGCTCAAAGGGCTCACACTTGTTGGAGTGCCTAGCAAAGCCGCATACGGCTTGCTTTAACCTCCGATCATGGCACACAGAAAGGTTGGGAAATCATAAATCTACAGCAAAGGTGGTGAAAATCCTGTCAGGAGAATAATGCTTACATGCCCCAGAAAGATAGGCGCGTTGCCAATCCGAAAAAAAAAATCATAATAATAATAATTAAACGAAAAAACTAAGGAGGTATGAAACAGAACGAAACAAACAGCAGAAGATTGCAAAATATTTGCTCAAAATACCAAAATTAATTATGAGTATATAAAAGTGCATAAAATATAATGATATCTAATAAATATGTATTTAATTTTCCCAAATTGGTATTTTCCCTTTAATTTTGTGAGGGGTCATTAAATTTCGTAGTTTTGTATATTTATAATTAATTTTGGTGTTTTGGGAAAATGTTTTGCAATTTTGTAAAGGACCATTAAATTTTGTAGTTTTGTATATTCAGAATTAATTTTGCTGTTTTAGGCAAATATTTTGCAATGTTCTTCTAACTGTATCTCTTTACTTCCTATTTTCGTGTTATTTTAGTTTATAATTATTTGTTTCGGACTGACAACACCTTCAAATCACAGGAACGATAGTTTGCTGACAGAAATGTCCCCTCTTTTGCTGTAGTGGCTGCTCTGTCTATATTATTTAAATCCTGTCAGGAGAATAATGCTTACATGCCCCAGAAAGATAGGCGCGTTGCCAATCCGATAAATAAGGCTATATTTTGTCTTTGAAACCGTTCGATATTTTTAACTAACTGTTTATACTATTATTAACGAAATATTTTTATTTTTAGAAGCACAAACATTTGTGCTTCTATTTGTGCTTTCGGTTACCATATTGTTCAAACATTTAACTGCAATAAGGTAACCAAATTTTTGAGAATGGAAATGAAGGCAAATCGATCTGTTATCCCTAGTTTCATAGCAAGTTGGGGGACAATTATTCCTTAAAATAAGGCCATTATTCGGGACAAAATGTAATTTGTTAAGCTGAATCAAAAACTATAAAAAAATAGTTGGAAAAGGATACCTTGTTTTGAAATTGTTTTTAATGTGATTAAATGTCAAATAGTAATAAAATATACAGTCATCTCAAAATTTTATCTCTAGAAATATTTTACTTAATTATTTTCAATTGCAGCACATGTAATAAAATACTTTTAAATTTAAAATAGAAATTCTCTTGTGTAATACAAAATTTCATTAACTAGGGCAGTTCATTCTTTAATTTAGCACAATGGTTACAATTATTTTTTAGACAACACATTTTGCATCAAGGATTCAACTGAAAATATATATTTGAATATAATTTTTTTAATTTAGTTTAATTTTCTTTAATTTGAATATAACATTTTTTAATTTAGCACAATGGTTACAATTATTTTTAGACAACACATTTTGTATCAAGGATTCAACTGAAAATATATATATTTGAATATAATTATATTATATGGTGCCCTTTATAAAATTAATAATATTATTTGTTAAAAATTAAAACAATTTCAAAATTACTTGATAACTTTCAGGAGCAGAGGACAAAGGTAATTTGGCGTCCTCAGTTTTTATGTAAAGAACTGAAGCAGCATTAAAACTGACAACCGTCCTCAGAAAATGAGGATTTTAAAATAATAAATAAATATGGCAAATGTTCTCATTTTCTCCATCTTTGCCATTCGTTTTTGAAGCATCAATGTGTGCTTTTCTGGATGGCAAGGTATTAAACTATTTCAAAGTATGAAAATAAATTATACAATTTCGCGAAAATTTAATTTGACAATTAGAAATATTGCTAGCATTCGCCAAGCAATAGACTTCCATATATTAAACGATTTTAATCATTAGAAAATATAAAATTTTCATTAATTTTTGGGTCATTTCCGTTAATGAAGCCTCACTTTTGCCAATTCGGCGATATTTCCCTCAATTTGGCAACGTTTTCATATAGTCGATAAGTTAGCGATATTTCGCCCAAATTTATCATCGTCAACTTACGTAAGGATTCTTCCTACTTATTAATTTTCTGCAATTTTTTTGATAAATTTATCAAAAATTATTACAACGTGGTATATCTCGAAAATGGTTCGTTTCTAAAGTAGATAGTACTTGATTATTTATTTAACTGCTCCAGATTTTTTAAAGATTAATTTCAAAAATTCATCTGAAAATTTGGAGTCGGGAAGGGGGGGGGGATCTTTTGAACATTCGATCGCGTTTAAAATCAACGGGGTTACAGTATTCACTGACTGTAGTAATGGTACCAAAAAAAATTTTTTTAATAGCTCCATTCTCTCGTACGATTTCGCTGCCACAGATTCACACTAACATACATATATACATATATACATACATACATACATACGAATACTACCCCCTTCCCCCTAAAAAAACACATATACACATAGACGTCACCTCAAAAACGTTCGATTCGAGATCAGGGATGCTTGAAACGTGTTCTTCAGTCGAAAACTCATATTGGAATCTTCGACCCCGCCACAATACCTTCCTTAAACATTATACTATATATGTACGGAAAGTTAAAAAAAAGGGAGAAAAAAAAAGCATATTTTTTTGCGAGTTTTCGTTCGTAAATAACTTTATAAAAATTCTTAAATTTTTTTTCCCGGTTGACAGCACGTCCATTACGGTCATGAATTAATTATTATTTTTCAGTACACTACCATTGTTAAAGAAATTGTTTCTCCATAGGAAAATAAAGTTATGAAAATCTTAAATTTAGAATACATATTCTAATAATGCGTATAACAAACCATTTTATTCATTACTACCTTACTTTTATGCAATGCATCCATACATAAAATTTCACAGTGATATATGCATTTGTTCTTGAGTTATCGCGTTGTCATGCACACAGGAACGGCCAACGCACGGCCCGGCCCCATAATACATAGTGGGACTCAGTGCAAAGGGGAACTAGAAATTCAATGAAAACCAATGGGGATGGGAGGGGAGGGGAGGGAGCAAAATTTAAATCCTGCGGGAAGTCTCCAGCTCAATTTGATACTTCAACCCAAAATTGTTCGAGATCAATTCCGTATAGCAACTCAAAATTGTTAGATAATTAATTGTTCGAGCTCAATTCGGTAAATACGTATCTAAATATTCGTACCTAAAATTGTTTGATACATATTCAAGTGTGTGTCTTGAATATGTATCAATTGTTTGATACATATTCAAGTGATATACACATATTCAAGTTTAAAATAAAATTTAAGTGAATAGTCAAATCTCGAATTTGAAAATTTTCCGAGAAATAATGCTTTCTTAATACAATGGCATATGATAAAAAAAAATAATGATAACATAAAATTATATTTGCATTTCAACTACTTACTTAGATTACAGTTACTTTTTTCTGTTGCACATCAAGAATTCTCTAGAATCATCCACATGCAAAAGCAATGGTCACCGGTGACGTAATGTACTGAAATGTTCCACTCATACAGAGCTGTGACAACCAATAAATCTAAGATCATTCCCTTTATACACTACCTTTTAAAACTACGTAGAAAATGGACATTCTTGATTTCTAGTATATATTCCGTAATAACATCATTGAAAGAGAGAGAGCTGACAACTGAAAGAAAACCTTTCCGCAACAAAGCGAACATTCTATTGTCTTATATATGCAAATTAGGCAACAACAAAACAATTCGTTCCTAGCTTTGAGACATAATTCGTCTACATAGGATGATATCAAAAATCTTTAAAATGCACTTTATTAAATTCATCTATAA
This sequence comes from Amaurobius ferox, assembly GCA_951213105.1. Taxonomy (NCBI): domain Eukaryota; kingdom Metazoa; phylum Arthropoda; class Arachnida; order Araneae; family Amaurobiidae; genus Amaurobius; species Amaurobius ferox. The sequence continues at coordinate 20,512,560 of OX578140.1, forward strand.
TTGTTGTAACAAAGTTGTAGGGACAGTTATCCAAAAATATGCTGGGAAATTTGCATAAATTCACGTCGCTTCGGTTACTCTTGATAGCAAGTAAGCTCTGACGAAAGAATAACATGAGAGATACGCACGTGGATCCATGCTGTGCATAAGGATTCCGTAGGTAACTAAAGTAGATACCGACCGACCCGAAAATATACGGAAGGATTACGTAGGTAAAATAACAGTACTTATTAAAATACAATATAGATACGCTATATTACGACCCTCACGACACGATGCAAAGTGACACTTTCGATATAACGACCTCTAGTGAACAATTTTCCATAGTCCTGATAAAATTCCATGTGTTAAACAATGAAATGAGTACAAAATTGATTTATAGATAGATTAGTTTGAGCTAAAATGTATGATCCACGAATTTAGAGAGAGTAAGTCCCTTTTACCGCCATGGTATGACCAGTCATTAAAAACTTCATACAGGGTAGGATCAAAAAAATTCGGAGACTGTCTTGATATCTCCAACCCTGATTGGAGGAGAGAGGAACTATTTCATCGTGGTGTAGAGGAACATGTGACGTGAGATGTGAAAAGGAAGAAGCAGGTGTTTTTCCAGACAATGCGTGTCAGTGTACTGTAGTCGTTCGCGTTCGTCGAAAACGGAAATGACGTTTGAAGAACAATGTGCGAATATCAAATTATGTCGGCGATTTTCCCAAACGCTGACAGAATTTGATATTTGTACGTTGTTCTTCATACGTCATTTCCGTTTTCGACGAACGCGAACGACTACAGTTCACTCACACGCATTGTCTGGAAAAACCCTGCACTGCGAACCTGATTCTTCCTTTTCACATCTCGCGTCACATATGCCTCTACGCCACGCTAAAATAGTTCCCCTCTACTCCAATCAGGGTTAGAGATATCAGCGCAGTCTCCGAACTTTTTGATCTTACCTTGTATAAGAAGTTGGCAATAAACTTTGTAAATTCGTTACCCCCCCCCCCCCCCCCCCCTCAAACTGCTTAAACTCTAAATGTGCAACAAACTGCCACACTAGGAGCTAGGTCAAATAATAAAAACAGTAAATCAAAAGCCTCGAACCTCCAACTATGGGCCAATGAAATAATGTCACAGTATGAAGATAAGAACCACACCTAGAGATTGGAGATTAAAGGCGCCTGGTGCTCTGTTCTGGACGAAACTCTAATACTGTAAATTCGTTGTTAGGGAATCTTCGGGATTTATTGCGTTATGTTGGCGGGTGGTATGTGCGTTTTGGTAGGGAGTCGTATAATAAATAATAATATTGAATGGCAGAGGTGTATGGCTGGCATGCGTAAACGCGGAGTTGTTGGGAGGAAATCTTTAGCTATTTTATCCCGTCTTTTGACTGCTTATCCTTCTAGTAATATATATTTCAACAAGTCTATTAATACCCATTATTCTTACGCATAACTAGTAGGTGTAGTTTGGAGAAAAGGCGATCTTCATAACAGTGTTGCATACAGACGCCAACAAATTAGCTAAAGATAACTAACTCATTCCGTGTGATATTGATTAAATGCCAACGTCATTCAAATATGAATTTCGTACTTGGGTCTTCCATCTACGTAATGCTAATTCAATGTGAATAAAATTTTGATATGGGTTTTGAACAATTCAAACAAAGGTTAGTTTTTTTTTTGTCAGGAATGGATTGGAATTCAAACTAAATAGTAAACGGATGGTATATTAACACTAGAACGACGGATATTTTGAACTACCTAGGAACGACGAGGAGCGGCCTTATGGATGGTAGATGGGATTTAATCTTTTGCAATATCCTCCAGTCTTATGTCGGATTTGCCCTTCTATTGGGTTGGAGGGAAAGTTATGTCGTATATTAAATAGGCAGGTGATTTTTCTTGTAAATAAAAAGAACATCTGTAACAAGTCGAGAAATTGCAGAAGAGTTTGGCATTCATCATACAACTGTTGGAGATCACATTAAATCTCTTGGGTTTGTGTTAAAGCAAAGTTTTTGGGTTCCACATGAATTAACGGAAAAGAATTTGTCTGATCGTGTAAGAATGTGTTCATCACATCTGATTAGACACAATGTGGAGCCGTTTTTGGACAGTCTGGTTACTGGAGATGAAAAGTGGATTCTTTACAAGAATATTAAGAGAAAAAAAATCTTACTGCAAACCAGGAACATCATCAGCAACAGTTCCAAAACCAAGTATCCATCAACGAAAAGTACTGCTTTGTTTGTGGTGGGACAGGAAAGGTCCAGTGTACTACGAGTTGCTGAAACAGGGGAAAACAATCAACGCGGATCTGTACTGCAATCAGCTGGATAAATTGAATGCAGCTATCAAAGAAAAAAGGCCAGAAAAGGAATAGTGTTCCACCACGATAATGCTCGCAAGCATACTGCAATGGTAACACAACAAAAACTGAATGCGTTAGGATGGGAAGTCCTTAGTCACCCACCGTATTCACCTGACATTGCACCATCTGATTATTACCTGTTCAGAAAATTCTCTGCAAAATTATCTAACGGGAAAAAAATTCACGTCTTTTGAAAGTGTTTCTAAGGCAGTTGCTGACTATTTTAACTCCAAGGATGAGAACTTCTACAAAACAAGAATTCACAGGTTACCTGAAAGATGGCAACAGGTTGTAACAAATAACGGAGCATATATAATTGATTATTATTAAACACATATTTTTATAAATGAATTCAAATATTTTCTTTAAAATACGACAGAACTTTCCCTCCAACCCAATAGTTTATCGTATATAAAGCCATCAGAGTATGTAGGGAAAATAATACTTTTAGTGCAGTTTCAATCAAATGCTCTTTTTTAACGTTACATAGTGTTTATGACTTTGTTCATTCTGTCTGTCCGTTCGCACGATAACTGCCGTAAAAATGGCTTTATTAAAATGAAATTTTAGTATGTTGTTGAGAATAATATTACCCAATTCGTTTTGGATTGAAAAAAATGAAATACATTGAACCCTATGGAAGCTAATTTTTCAAACATTTTTTAAGAGAAGTTAAAATTCACAAATTGCTTCAAAACTTTTGAGAAATATTCAAATTTTGCCATAAAATATATATAAAAAAATTTCAGCAAAATATGTTCGGTAGTTAAGTAAAAATTAAAATAATAAAGGCACCCATATAATATGAAGACATCACACAACCCACTTCAAAATAAAATAGGGCATCCATATTTTTTCCCAGAGTAAAAATCGTGATTTTTAAAATTCTTTTAAATTTATATTTAGTGTTGCATCCGACCTAAAACCGCTTTATTTTTGCGTATTTTCTGTGCATCTATATTCTGCGCCAACACAATTACAATATTTTTGAGTTTAAATGATCATCAAACTCTGATTATTTCTATAATGAAGGCTAATTTTAACGGATGCAGAATGTAAACAAGTGATTGTAGGATGAGTTGCATTAGAATTGCTGATTTTTTTTCACGCAAAATTATTTAACTCTGGAGTATGGAATAAAAGTGCATGAATGAAATATTTACTGCTTTTACATAGAGAACCAGAAGATTTATATTTCGATGATGTCATTCGAATAAAGTTTTTTTTTTCGATGAAGTTTGAAGTTTACAAGTAAAATAAAATTTTGTAGTTTTGTGATAATTAAAAAAATATCGTCGTTGAATGTATCGCATTTTAGAGATGTTTAAATACAATTGCAGTTGGAAAGTGTTTCATAATCAATGTTTTATGCATGATTGATCCTTCTTGTTCTTTAGATGACCCATGTTCTACAAGTGCTGAATGCGATGTATCCAAGCAACTATGCTGTCAAGTCCTGAGACGTCACAGAATGGCTTCCAAGAAAGTTTGCCATTATTTCAGTGATCCAATGAGCTGTATTGGTCAAGTGGACACACATCTTAAGCCTTTGCTTTACATACCCAATCCCTTCTTTAAAGCACGCCTTGGATAACAACAGCATTGCAGTTACCAACTGTAGGATTACCAGTAGTGTTATATTCCCACACTTTATCGAGATTAGCAAGAGGTAATGAAATAACATTGGTGCATCCTCTGCATGATGCCAAAAATATTTCATTCATAGAATGGTAGTAGAATAATGGAACTTGAAGCAAAGCAAATGTCATCTCATTTTCTTCCTGTAGGGTAAAAAATGGACTAAAATGCTTTGAGTTTTTTTTTTAGTAATGTCATCCTATTATGTGCAATAAATTGCTTTTAACCCTTCTAACTGCATGCTGTTTAGAAAATCCTTCACTGCACACAAAATACAATATTTGCTTCATGTGAGGTTAGGTTCATCAGAATTGGATTCTGGGCTACTACAAACGTTCAGCCATAAGGGAGACAGGGGCACGGAGAATCTAGTAAAGGAAACCAACTTATACATCAAATGCAAATAGCAGTAAAGATAAAATAAAATTATAATACAATACTTTGTTAAATTACTTTTGCTACGGAATCAATATTTTAGATAATTTCTTTTCATTTCTCTGTAAGCCTTGTTCTTTATTTAAAAAATGTGAAGTAATTACCTCATTAGATGCAGCACAGATAACCTTATAGATCAGTGGTGCACAACCTTTGAGGCATCGAGATCTACTTTTGATATGCCAAAGATTGACTTATATATGTATTAACATAACATATGGGGTGTATTTAAGGGGGGGGGGATGGGGATTTCAACCTTCTTCTCCAAATTAAAAAATTTCAATAAAATATAAAAAAAAAAAAAATTGTACATTTTTATTTTTAGTTATTTTAGAGGAAAATATACCCAAAACCCCCTACCAAATGTCCAAAATCTTATACCTGCCACACATTAAGTAGTCGTAGTCTTAGGGTTAGTCGTGTGGTCTGGGTCTTCGACACTCCTTCTTCGACTAACATCTTATAATTTAAAGAGTAAGTATTGCTTGCAAGTTGCACTAGTAGAGGGTATGGAATTTCACAAAAAAATCAAAATTCTGTTTTAAATATCCATCACTTTTTTAATGAAATAAATTTATGAAAGGGAAATAGCTTATAATATGCATATTTCGATATTTATGTTAAACTTTTTTAAATATGAATGAATTGATTCACAAATTTAGTTTAAAATTCGTTATAAAGAGCATTCTTTTATCTTTCTGATGGTATTAAGACGGAAACTATGGCATAATATTTTTGGTCGCTAGGAAACCAATATATGTGAAAATAGCTTAAAATTAAACTTCCAACATAAAATAACTAAAAAAGAAATTTAATTTTTTTTTTTAAATATAGCTCCAAGGTGTTTAGGAACCTGATCTAAATTATTACTGTACCAAATTTCTGAACTGTGGGTTGCTTGGATTTTGCACTACATGGCCAACAGACATCTTCTTTTATTATGCTAGATATAACAGAACGGCCAACAATAAAAAGGGTTGTTGACTCCTGGATTGAAATATTAGTTTGCATTTAAAAATATTTAATCTATTTACAATTCAGAAAAAAATATCAGGATTTTCATCAGTGAGGCTTTTTATGAAACAAATACCATATTGAAATATGAATGAAATTTCATTACTCATTACAATTAGTTTAACTTTTATTTAGGAATCATGCTCCTGGTGCAGCAACCTTATATGTTACTCTACCACACTGAGTAGCTAATTACTGCACTGCCAGAAGGAAAACTTTGAAGTCACCTATGGACAGGTTGACTTTACAGTCATCATAGATGTTAGTCACATTTCACCACATAGCAGGTTTTCTTCCTTAGACAGCCACTAAATATATACAGAGTGGGCAGCTCAGGCTATATATTTCTCTGTTCTTAGTTGTATGGTTTAGTTTCAGAAATCTTGATACTAGCTATGATGTGCCTGTGTAGCAAGCAGACATGTACAAGAGCAGAGTGGGTTTTGGGTGACCTGCATGCCCATTTAGAATGGATATAGACTGAAATGCCAGCATATGGAAGACATCTAGCTATTTCAAATTAAGAGCTTTTTCAAATAGTGACCAAACTGATCATTAAGAGTGGCTGGTTAGTATAGTTATAAACTGAATTGCTTCCATCCTTGTTCATTCATGCTTTGGCTGGTACTTGGAACTTTTTGAAGTGCTACCAATCCTAATCAATGTAACCTTGAGGTTATGACAAAGTTTCTGGACAGACTGGTAACATACCATGTCATTTGTAAATATAAAATAGAAACATTTTTGACTCTTATGAAAACTATTACACTGTGCTAGGCAATAGATAAGAAAATGATTATATACAGAATTAACATTAGTCATTAAGGCAATTTGCTTGCAACTAATAAATTCTCTTGATATTTTAAATCGAGCCCTCCACTCTTTCAGATCTGCATGAATATTTTATATACCCCAACCATCTTTGTAGGGTGGTCACAAGAAATTCATTTTGAAATTTCCTGATAATTCCCTGAAACGTTCCCCCTCGAAGGATGTTTATTGAGGTCATGTCGCCTGTTGATGAAAATTCTCTCTTCAGCCTCTTGTTGAGAAGTATATTTAAAGGAGATGAGTGATGGGTCTTGTGATGTGAGATGAAAAATGTGACATCATGGAATGAACAAGCATTGTTCATTCAGCTAAAAGAAAACTACAAAGTCGGAAAATGAAAAAAAAAAATGCAGAAATTTGCAGTTTTTCCCGACTTTCAACAGAATTCCCTGATTTTCCCCTGATATTTCCAGAAGCAAAAAATTCCCTGATAATTCCAGGTTTTCCAGGTCTGTGGTTACCCTTCTTTAGTAATGCATATCCAAGATAAGATGATATATGCATAAATTTGTGCTAGTATCAATAGTAAAATGAAAATAAATAAAGTTAAGACAAGAATTTTCATTAAACTGTATTATACATTCATGCAGAGTTTCTATATACAAGAATTATACACTGTACGTAAATGAAGAGCTGCTTCTAAAGAAATAAGGCTACATGTTCTTGAGTCAGCCACAACAGGAGAGGATAATTAGTTGCACAATTTGATCACACACATCTCGAAAAATGGCTCTGAATAGTTACTTATATATAAACAACTCCAAGAATTCTTATCACAAAATAACACGTAAAAATCAAATTGACACATTTCTATCACAATCTCACATTAGCAGTCATTTTTTTTATGTACAAACGTCAACATTTTAACAGTTATCTGGGTTACAAAATACAATAGAAATCTTTTCAAAAGATTATGGTATAAAATTAAATACATTTTGATTTGGCATTTGAAGTTTTCAATATAAGTCTAAGGGAAAAATTGTAATACACTATACTTAATGAAGCGAGTATTGATACACAATATTAAATAGCTGAAATATTTTCTAATTCATACAAAAATTTTAAACAAGAAACGTTTGGCAGATTTTAAAGAACAAAGTTACTAAAATCAAAGTTATATTATATATTTGATATTACTGCTTTTTTCATTTGTAAAAATTTAACATAAATTCAAAAAACTTATTTAAGATTAAATTAGATTTACAGAAACTTGAAATTTTAGCTAAATAAATTATTAGATAAAATCTTATTTGTCTTTAAATGTTCAAAAAGATTTCATGAAATATATTATTTTACAATTACTTAATATTAAGGCTATACATTGTTTATAAATATGTATCCTACTTACAGCAGAAGCAAAACTTACAGTTCGAGAAAGAAAATTAATACTGTGTGTGTTCATTTTTTTCATACCAAGAGGAAGTAATAAAATTACACTATATTTCGATTTTGCAACTATAAATTTTAAAATATTATTATAATAGTTTAAATAAGACATTACAATGCTTTAATTCTTTTCAGTGTAGGAAAATATACATTTTAGAATAATGATTTAAAATTAATTGCGTTTTTTTAATATAGAACCCAGGAATAGGTTATTTGATTTACACAATAAATCTCATAATGATTAATTTTAGCTTTATTCAGTTCAATGAAAAAACAGTTCTGAACAATGGAAACCTAACAGTTAACTTTATTTAGTGTCCTTTTAGTGAGAATTTTAACATATAAATACACTTAAATACCATTTTTAATATAAACATATAACAAGAATAATAGAATACCACATGTTTAAAATAGTTTAATGAGTTAATCTAGCTATTATCCTTAATTTCTAAACAGAAATGACTGCAAAGTTATTATCTTAATATGGGACAGTGCTTTAGGTTACTATAAAAAAATATACCAAGCACAGTATAAGTTTATAACATTAAAATGAAAATTAAAACATGAATGTTTATGTTAAATAGTTTTGAGTAATATACAATCCAACCCGCTTATAATACCCCTCAAGGAATAGACTATTTGCTATAGATCAAGTATTGGTAACCTTTTAGTACTTATGAGCAACATTAAGATTTTGAAAAAGAGTCACAGAAAAGGTAGTAAAAAATTTCTGTGTATGTGAGTGAGGTGGAGGGGGGGGGGGAGGGGGGGGAGTATGAACAACTATTGAATGGAGAAAAGTTAATATAGAAAGCTATAAAAGTTGGTTGAACATTTTTCATTTTAAAATGCAGCCAAAAGTTTGAAAAACTGCAAGATCTGCAATTTGATAGAGTCATCTGATGAAAATTCAATAAAATAATCAGCATAAATTTTGATAAAAGCAATTAAAAGAAAATCAATTCCTTAAGTTCATCATAATTAAATCATTTAAAAAAGACAATTTTATAACTTAAAGTTATGAATATTTTATTATTTTTCCGTCTTAAGCTGCAATAGTGAAAAGCTTTTAAGTTACAATAGTGAAAGAAATAATTTCAGCATTCAGCAATGAATTTTGGAACAATTTCTTCCCAAGGAATTTAGAACAACTTCTTCCAACAGTACCTTATATATTTTAGTGGATATCGCCCTCAATACTGGAAAAGTCTTGCAATGAATTCAAACTTAATGGACCCAGTAGAATGTAATTCTAAATTTTAAAATAAACTTTTTATGCTATTTAATGTTCTAGGCCATACAAATTATAAATAATTTTTGAGGCATCGTCAGCTGCATAATATGGACTGCATGTGGCCTGTGGGCCACAGGTTGCCCTCCCTTGCAAAGCATGATTAAAACTTTCATTGTAAATTATATCATTATGATCTTAAAGGACTATCATATTAAGAAAGGAGTTTATGTAAATATACAGCATTAAACTTTAAAATGAACAATTATTTGTTATAAATGAGCTCATTATAAGAGAGCTGAACTGTATTTATAAAGGAATAACAGATTAAAAAGATATATATGAACAGATTTCTAAGAGTATTGAAACACATTACTATAAACTAGAGATGGCCAAATAACTCTTTTCTCAAATTCAAATATTAACCAGATCTCAAATATTCAAATACCCCAAATAATTATTTCAGATTGCTAATAAATAATATTTACATTTATTAAATATTATTAATTATTAGTAAAAATTAATAATGCAAAATAAAAAAGTAAAAGGTGCGACAAAACCATTTATTTAGAAATGAAACTTTTAATTTTAAATTTTACTTATTTTATAGAAGTTTTTTTTACATTAGACACTATTAACTATGATAATTGAATAATTGTAAATATTTCTCACCTACTGCAGATTTTTATTTAAGAAAACAAGCATTCAAACATGTTCCGGATCGAGTCTGCTGTTGCTTTATTCATTGCAATTTAAACCAGTGGTGCTGAAAAATCACTCTGAAAAACTGTTATCGGCAACATGATTAAATACTTCAAAGATAATCATTTCAAGCAAGGATACAGACTGTTCTTCCAGTAATCGAAAATGCTGTTATTTAGTGAAAGCAAACTTTCTTCTACATACTTTCAAATTTCTTCTTCTGGAGTATCTTGGTATTTTATTCTCGAACCTATTGTTAATTATGGTAAGATATTTGAATTTCGTTTAGTGATGCTGTATTCAAGATCTCAAATATTGAATACTTTCTAGTACTCGAGGAAAGTAATTGCTCATCTCTACTCTAAATTTATGTACTTCTGTAAATATACAAAACACAAATTTCAGCTGTCTAATAATAATTTCAAGTGAATCCCCATGGTAAAAATAAAATTTCCCTAAATATAGCGCATCCATTAAATTTAAAATAAAACAGAATTACCAATATTATATAATTTGTAATAAAAGCACTATAAATTTTACACATTAGTACATAAGTGCATAGAAAGTATTTTTGATCTCTGCTCACTACAATTAAAGTTTATCTGACAACATCTATGCATTTTTGTAGAAACATTATTATCAATGAGTAAAAACACTTTGTGAAAATGATAACTAAAAATTAAGCGACATAAATATGCACAAATTATTATACAATGTAGTGTACAGCTCTTTTGATGCTAAATTAGAGCTTCTTCATCAAGAACATGAAATACACAAAAATGGAATAAACAGAGGTATATATATATATATATATATATATATAGCAGAGATGGCGGATTCAGACTCTTACCAACTAGGAAACAGCAAACCAAGGAAGGATTCAGAGTCTATCTGAAAGAACCAATTAGAAAGCAGAGTGATGAACAATCAATCTGAAATATAGTTTGTGAGTTAGTTCCATGTTATATTGGATGGAAAAACTGTTCAACACCCTGCTTTCTGATTAGCTTTTTCAGATAGAATTATATTAATGTGTTCATGAAACTAACTCTGAAAATCCATAAAATTTGTAGATCATAGGTATAAATTACTCTGACTTAAATTATTGGTTCATTTATCCCAAAGATGACACAGTTCATGCGGAGGGTGCGGTAGCCCATTGGTTAGCGCGCTGGAGTTGCACTCGGTAGGCTCGGGTTCGATTCCAGCCACTGCCAAAACTGCCGCCGTGTTCATGCAGAGTACGATCACGTTAAACATGTGGGTCCGAAAGTCCTTCCGAGAGGTTGGTGGTAGAGGAAGGAGGGTACGGTCCCTGTGGATGCCTCCCTCACTGGGTTCTGGTCTAAATAGGGTGGCACTTCCCGACCGTCCAAACAGTTACCTTACACCTTTCTGGTAGGTCAGACGGTCTGGGTTTCAACAACAACAACAGTTCATGCGGAGTACGATCACGTTAAACATGTAGGTTCGAAAGTCCTTCCGAGAGGTTGGTGGTAGGGGAAGGAGGGTACGGTCCCTGTGGATGCCTCCCCCACTGGGTTCCGGTCTAAATTGGGTGGCACTTCCCGACCGTCCAAACAGTTACCTTACACCTTTCTGGTAGGTCAGATGGTCTGGGTTTCAACAATCAACAACACTTCGTGATCATCCATTTTCAACATGCTTTACCACCCTCGGTAGTAATATTTTTCATAACATTGCATCTGCATGTCTTAAAATGTCACCATACCAATTTTGGTTGCATTTGGACTGCTAAATATCTTTCTAAACAGCGTCGAATAAGGGTGTTTTAATTTCAATCCCCCAGTATATGCTCCCCTGTTTCTTTCATATGTGCCCTTTTCATCTTCTTAACATCAGATTTGTTGGTTCATTTAGAGCTGACGAAGGTGATCTAATATAGCAGTTATACAAGAATTTGTGCTCAATTACGTTGCTTAATTTTTCTTTAGTATAAGCTTTATTACTTACAGTAAGCATGTTTCAAGCATTTCAAACAGTACATTTGATGTTAGAAATATTGCAAACATTCAAAAAGAAAACATGAACAAGAAAAATACTAAATGCTATCTTATAATGTACAATTTATCAAGGCACATAAAGTCACTTTTCAGTTAAACAAAACTATTATATAATTTGCAAACAAACTTAAGATTAGTGCAACATTATACATATATTATATTCAGATTGCAATGATTTTAATAAATTATGAATATTTAACATCAATTTATAGTTTTTATATCACATATATAGCTGGTAAAACACAGTTATATGTGAACCAAAATATAATCGTAGATAAGCATTTGCACAGAATTTTGCAATGTGTACTATGTGCACACATATAGTCATATAAAAATTACACAATTTTTTCCAGCATTTATAAGCTGCTCTTGAAGATTTTCACATATAGACTATACCACAAATTTTATAAGCAATTATATATTTTTTATTCAATATGAAGAATGATTCTTAATTTACACTTTTTCATTAAAATTTCAGAGTATAAAATATAAAACTTATTTATCTTATGAATAAAATAATTAGAGGCAGAATTTGCAAATTTTCAACACTTTTAAAATTGTTTTAGATTCTTCGATAAAAAATGCAATTATTAAAGCTTATTAACAGCTTGCATGAATACATATATTCAGACATTGATAATCGCTGAAATTTATATACATATTTTAGCTTTATATATTACTATTAAATCATCCATATTTTCTGTAAGAGAAAAAAAAACAAAATAAGGCAAAAAGAAAGAACACTAGAAATCTATTTACAACATCTAACTCACACAGAAATCCACTGAAAATGTAAAACAACAAACAATTAACTGAAAGCATTTTGTGTTTTATTTAAAAGAAAAAGTAATTTCTTCATTTTTTTTTCTAAAATATTAGCAAACAGAACACAAAACATTTTTAAACAATATTTTTCAATTCACACAAGTACAGCACAATTCACGCTCATCAACCCATTCTCACATAAATTAGAGCATTGCAAAGAATGAAATAAAAACAAGACATAGACTATTAAAAATGTAATAAATTTCATTTACAATGAATTACGTACAAGATTATAAAACATTCATTGAAATATATTAAGAAAGATTCTGAAACAAATTTATCTGCTAGTATCAAATATATAAAAATATAACATTTTTTCCAAGCAAAATTATCTTGAGAGCATGTTTTCAAATAAAGTATAATACTTAATGCAAAAGAAAAAATAGGTAAACTGTAAAAAATACTTTTCCAAATATTAAATACAATTTAAAAATAAAAAGATTACTGCTTGAGATATACACAACAAGTACTTTTAATTAAAATAAGCACAAGTTCTTAGAAAAGAAAATATTACGTTACACTTATTAATGAATAAATTACTAAAGAATAATCTTTGTGTTGTGATGTAGGAAATTTATATATAATAACTTCCCAATTTAGAAATTTTGTGCATATATATTATTAATTAAATGTTAATACGTAGCTGCCAATTTAGTGAAATAAAAAATGTGTGACTATCTCAGAGATATTGATGTCATTATAGGGTCATTGCAAAACAGAAGATTTAAAATTTTGTGGTATATAAAGGAAAATGGGGATTTTATTATGTTATATGGATATTTTACAAAGTATTCATCTATTGAAACAACTAAAAAAATACCTCTCATAGAAAAAAAAATTGTGTAGAAATAATAATAATAATAATGAAATTTAAAACTCCTTAAACAAATTTTTCCCTGAAAAAAATATTGTAATTTGTATAAAATATAGGGATTTTTCATCAAAATTGGGATTTTAATAAAAAGAAATCCCTATATTAAGGTATTTTCATCAAATAAAGTAAAATATCAAGAGATTTTGTTGCTTGTTAGGAGAACTGAACTTGGAAAAAAAAACCAGGAGTCCCTTTGAAAAATCAGGAGAGTTGGCAGCTAGGCAAACTTTATTTTTGACAAATGGATGTTTTATATTTTTAACAGACAATTAAAAAATATGCTATACTCAATGACATGAAATTATTTCTATTTAATAAAAATATTCTCATGTCCTTGAGGCATTTTAAGTACAAATCATTTTTAATCAGTTTAGCAATCAAAATTCAAGGAATAAAATCACAAAAATCTTTTATCATAAAAATTGTGTATTGGAAGAAATATAAGATACATACTGGGCTTAGATTTTAGATTAGTAAATTTAGAACACTTCAGAGTTCCAGAAAATACAGTAGAGATTAGAATTTCATTTTCAAACATTATATCTATTTATGAACAATTCTTATAATTACTTGTTTACTTTTTCCATACTTGTTGTGTAACTGTTATTTAATTGAAATTCTGTTATACAAAAAGAATCTAAATTCTTTGTGCATCATTTGGGATTGTAGCACTTACATTCACATCTGCCTCTTGCAGCCCAAAATTAATAGTTTTTAATCAGGAGTATTTGCACCAGTATGACTATACAGTTCTTTCACATTCACGTTAGAGCCCACTGCATTATACTGCAATCACGGCCACCAAGTGAAACTAGACGGGTATCATCGGGAATGAAATCAACTTTCGTTACATGGCTGCTGTGTCCACCATAACTATGATGAGGGGACTAAAAGGAAATGAAAATGACAAATCATACAACTAATTAAAACAAGAAAGATCATACATAAAGCATTGATTATGATACATTTTCCAACTGAAATTCAAAATGCGATACATTCAGCAGTGATATTTTTTTTAATTATAACAGAACTACAATAATTTATTTTACTTGAAAACTTAAAACTTCATCGAAAAAAATGAACTTTATTCAAATGACGTCATCAAAATATAAATCATCTGGTTCTCTATGTAAAAGAAGTGAATATTTCATTCATACACTTTTATTCCAGACTCCAGAGTTAAATAATTTTGTGTGAAAAAAATTCAGCAATTCTTATACAACTCATCTTTACAATAACTTATTTACATTTTGCATCCTTTAAAATTAGGCTTCATTATAGAAATAATCAAATTTTGATGATCACTTAAACTAAAAAATATTGTAATTGTGTTGGCACAGAATATAGATACACAGAAAATATGCAAAAATAAAGCGGTTTTAGAATGGATGCAACACAAAACATAAATTTAAAAGAACTTATGATTTTTACTCTGGGAAAAAAGATGGATGCCATATTTTATTTTGAAGTGGTTAATGTGATCTCTTTATATTATATAGGTGTAATTATTATTTAAATTTTTATTTTAAAAACTACCAAACATATTTTGCTGAAATACTTTTTATATATTTTATGGGATAATTTGAATATTTCCTAAAACTTTCGAAGCAATTTGTAAATTTTAAATTCGCTTAAAAATGTTTGAAAAATTAGGTCCCATAGGGTTCAATGTATTTCATTTTTTTAACCCGGGTTCAATCCATAACTAATTGGGTGATATTATTCATTTATATTCCCATATGTCTACAGACTGTCTGAACAATATAGTAAAATTTCATTTTGATAAAGTCATTTTTACGGCAGTTATCGTACGAAAGGACAGACAGACAGACAGAATAACCAAAGTCATAAACGCTTTTCAATTATGTTGGAAAGTGTTAAAAAGAATGTAATTGAAATAGTGAAGTAGATTATTGAAAACATGATGTAAAAATTATTGAAAAAGTGAGGTAAAAATTATAAAAATAGTAAAAATACAGATTATTGAAATAGTGAAGTAATAATACTATCACTATATGTCTTAACACACTTTTTACGGGGGGTATAGTATTTCTTCAGGGTTAGAAATGTTATAATGAAATGCAAAATTAGTAGGAATTCTATATCCAATAATATTTGCAGCATGACTCCTCATTCCACTTTCTCATATATTCATATTTTATAGCCTTTAGTTCTACTTGTATCACAATCGTTTTGAGAAGGGGGAAAAATGCATTTTATTTCTTATGAAATTTATTATTTTTAAATGTTTTGTAATAGTTATTTTAAATTTTCTTTTTCGTGTGAGCAACAGCTTAGTGATGAGAAAAGATGAATTTAGTCTGTGTTAATAGATGCTATTTTGATATCATTAACATCCATAGTTGTTTAAACCATCAATTACATTCATATATTATACTATTATCATTGTTCTGGGAAGTATCATTGTTTTCCATAAAAAATAATGCTATGAAAATTTTAAAAGTTGAAGAATTTGATATATAATCGTGATAATTACTAAACATTCTATCTAGTTCTAGTTTTTCATATAATGTAATATCTATACATAAAATTTCATAGTGATATTTGCACTTGTTCTTGGTTTATCATATTCACACTTCACACGCACACACATTATTTGAATGCATTCAGAATGTCTTAAAATATGAGCTCATCCATCAAAATCTGGAATTCAAAGATTTTCAGCAAAAAAATATTTATTCTATACAATAGCATGAGAGATTAAAAATTGATATGAACAATACATGTGTAATGTTTTATACAGAGATGATTTTACTTCTTTAACTGACTAATAATCCTGTGACAAAATTCATAGAATTATGTTATTGGCATTGAATCAATAATGATTTAATAATTTCATACTTTAAGTCTTTACTAGCTGCATCATCTAAAATTATTACTAAGTGTTTAAAGAAATATTAATTGGATTTAATTATATGATGGTGCAACAATGATATAAAAGATGAGATGGGTTTTGAAATTGGCTACTTTCTTTGGACCACAAGAGTTCTAGAGCTACAGGGCTGCCATCATTAAAGAGCTAAATTCCTGGGACTTTTCAAATAAAATTTCACTGCCAATTTCCCAATCTTTTGGACAATTTTAAAAATTCCTTAGCAATTCCAAAAGTTCACTGTTTCTCCAATAAGTTAGTAACTATAAAGAATACTTTTCGTGGGTTATGTTTTTTAGTTAGGAAATGACATACTGTTTTGGCAACTCTAAATACTCTGTGTTATTCTTGTATGTCTCTAGTTAGAATAATTGAATAGGTGAGAACCATGAATGATAGATTAACTTAAAAGTTTACGTGTTAAACTTCTACAAGATCATTAATTTAAGCATGCATTGAATACACAATCAGCCAGAAAATATACAATGTTTAAGCAAGCAGAATATTACAAAAAGGTTACATACAAAATATTAAATATAGCAATGTTAAAAATTAGACAGATAATTACCCTAGGTTGGCAAGCAGGGTAGCTGTAGATGTTAACTTTTCCAAAGTCATCTCCAGTAGCTACAAATTTTTGGTTATGTGCACGAGAACAAGTATTAACATCTGATCCGTCAGCATTCTCAGGCCAAATACCTGTTAAATATTTCCATTGAATCATACATCCAATCTTTGATCATATCTTAAAAAATTCATACATGTTAAATTGAAAACTGCATACAATTTTAAAAAGAACTCACACATTTTAAATTGAAAACTGCATACAATTTTAAATAACTTTATTTTTCTAAATGCATTTATTTAAAAAACTTATAATTTAAATTTTCATAACCTCAACTGCTTTAAGAAAACTAAAAATACTAAAAGTAGTACCTGATGCTGAGCAGTATATGTAAATTGAACAAAAATGAAATTCATAGATTCAAAATTGTATGATTCAAAATTAATAGAGATAGCTAGCTAATATTATATTACTATATAACTAATATTTAATAGCAAATATCTTGAAATATGAGTAATATGCCTGCCATTTAGCACTTATGCTTATCACATGCTCAATCAGGTGCAATGAGAAATCTTAATTACCTATATTTTACATACTTCAATATTAAATAACTGCAGTCATCAATTCTTAAGGTGTAGTATAATACAATTTAAGACTAAACATGCTTTTATTTTTTAAAAACTGCTAAGGTTTGCAATTTAAGATTTGCTTACATTTGATTCTTCAATTACACTAATCATTTAGCAATTCTAGCTGAAAAAAAACAAACAAAGGAATTTGTTTTCTACCACTGAAAGACTTTTTGTATTTGTATCTTCAAATTTGTCAATAGGAATAATCCCTCAGAATCACCTTCATTGACAAACACTTCATTACCTTTCAGTGTGTCTTTATAGTTCCTAACATTAAATAGCTTTCTCTAAAACTTCCTTCAATATATCTTCGATTTCTACCAATCTTTTCAATGAAATAAAGTCTTGCAAATCATCTATTACATTTTTGACATTTGCTTACACCAATGTTTGTTAAGCACATAGGTTTTAACAGAGAATCACAAAATGTCACAATTACTTTCTTTTCTTAGCTTGAATATATAAATTTTTAACTTTATAAATACAAATTATTGCCTGTTATTTGGAGATAAGTACATGAAAAAGTACATTCTTTAGAACTGGGCATTTTAAAACTATCTGATGAATATTCTTTGTAGATCTTTGACTGTACATTAAATCTTTATAGATTAATAATTTTACTATTAAAATCTGTCAACATATTTATGTATGAAAAAATATTTCCTGCTATCTTCTTCACAAACCATTTCCCTACAGATATTATTTTGGTATTAAAATAATGATACAGGGTTTGAACAAGGGGGAGTGAGGAATTTGAATGCCTCATTTTTTAATCTTAAGAAAAGCTTTAAATTGATGTATCAAGGCTTAAGAAGGAATCTCTGAACAGTTAAATGTTTTTTGTCACAATAAATTTTATTAGCCAGATCCCACCCAGCTACAGTATTACAATCATACTACTATTGTATCTTTAAGGATTGCATTGTTCTTCGTTTGGAATCCATGCATTAGAAATAGCAATCAATAATCACCTAATACACTGAATCCCAAAGAACATGTCTGTGTGTGCCATTTGATATCTCTTGCTATGGACATATTACTGACCTGCCGACATACTCCGGCATTCCCTAAAATGAAAGCAAAATAACATTAATCAAAACAATAATAAACAACAATCTCATCTACAATCAAGTTTAACAACTTGATTGTAGATGAAGGGCTATTGAATTAAGACAAATATCATTCTTCCGGTATAGTGTATGCTGTGATCTTCTACGAGGGTCACACTGAAATTTTTGAGATATGGCTAAGTAATTTTAGGCTTTCTTTACTGATTCTGATATGTGTCCTCTTTTTGGTGTTCTGTTAAATTATGGGGGATTCAACAACAAACTAATTTTTTCATATGCAGTTCTTCATGAATAATTTTATGTATAGCTGTGGATTCAATATTAAGTTCCTTCTGTATCATTTGGTAGGTACAGCAATTATCATCGATTAACATTTTTCGAATGGCTGACATATTTTCTGGGACTACAGCTGACAAAGGTCTTCCTGTATGTTCTTCATGCAAGAG
The DNA here is from genome assembly GCA_951213105.1 of Amaurobius ferox. Lineage (NCBI taxonomy): Eukaryota > Metazoa > Arthropoda > Arachnida > Araneae > Amaurobiidae > Amaurobius > Amaurobius ferox. The sequence continues at coordinate 20,531,502 of OX578140.1, forward strand.
AGAATTCCAACCTCTTCTAAATTCTGTAAACCATCTGAATACAGTGGCACGAGATGGAGCATCATTTCCATATGCTAATTGTAGACATTGAAGACATTCTTCTTGATTTAGTTCTACTTTAAAATCATATAAAATCATAGCTCGCTAATGCTCTTGCATCAACTCCCTTTTCTTTTTTTTTCAAAATTTATTCTATGATAGCTAAATTGTAATTGTTGCCACAAATTATAGTCTGTGGACATAAAAGAGTTCAAATTTAAATATCCAACCAATAATTTTTTCTAGAGCATATTGTCTGCATATGTCTCAAAAGTTTCAGTGTGACCCTTGTACATTAATTACTCCGATAATTTTTTAAAGTCTAGTTTGTTTAGTACTTGAAAGTTATTTTAATACATCCCCCCCCCCCCCTAAAAGAAGTCTTATAAACTACAAACAGAAAGTTTACAGTTTCTTTCAAATATCAATAAGTGAATTAGAAGTTTTATTTATAATTATAAAACTATTAAAAACTCCTCTAATTAGTTAAAAATTACAAAATACAACAGTATCAATTTTTTTTTATTATCCAAGTTTCACAAACAACAATGCTCCCCAAAATAGTTTTTAAAATCAAAATAAATACCAAAAATAAATTTCTAAAAACCAAAACACTCTAAATTTAACTCTTATTTCCCATATTCCCATAGGTTAATATGGGAAAAATTAAACAATCAATCGGCAATCTGGTGTTTAGACTTGAAAACCATAATTATAAGGAGGACAAAACAAATAAAACTTACAGTATAAAAGTTCATAATCTCCTGAATTTGTCTGTATATATGTACTGTCTTCTGACCAGTCAAGATGAGTAATAAAGCTAGAATGGCCCTAAAACAAATATTTCCCATAACTTTTTCAGAAATACAGAATTTATTATTTTCAAAAGCACAAGTAAAAAAAACAACAACAAAATTTCACTATAAATTGCATTTTAAAACCCCGTAGGCTTTCAGAAGCCTCAAGAATCCCACTTTATTACTTCATTAAAAATGCACATTAACTGTAGTAAATAAATAAAACAAGGCATGTTTTTTAAAAGAAGACAAAATTTTTTGAATTTATTATAATGATACAATTACTCAAACTGTTATTTGCAAAAGAAAACATCGCCCTATATCCATCATTTTCATCGACCTATATTTCAGAAACTCTAAATATGTGTCAATCACATGTATCAGAACTTATGTAATTCCGTGACGTGTAGTCATAATATTAAAATATATTCACTATAATTAACTTTATCTGTATTTTATAGCTATTATTTGTAGAGTGAACATCAATTTAATACAGATTCAACAAATATATTATTCTTCATACTGAGTATCTATTGGCTACAACATTTGTCTTATATAAAATATAAATATATGCAATCATCTCAACTGTAAGTACATTTCAAATCACTTAAATACTTCTTATGAGGAATCTTCTAATCAAATTCCCGACAGTCCTTGTTCAAGTGCCATGTAAAATCGTGACGAAGATGAAAACACAATGCGATTGTAATATTCTAAAGTTTACCTATTTTTATAGAAGAAACACTTCAACCTGATAACGCTGGGTGAAGATTCCACAGAGCCAAATAAGAACAATAAATCACATAAAACACGAATCTCTTAGCAAGGAAAAATCAATTTTTATATACTGCATCAAAACATGACTACATATTTCATGTCGAGTTCCAATTTTGCCTTAAATCCAATGTTCAGTTTCTTTTAAAGTGCATTTTCAGGTTTTGTGGCATAATCTGGTGTTGCCAGATTTGAGCACTGAGGAATTGTACAAATTAATTTTCCCTCTGAGTGAAAAGTCAAGAGTTCACGATACAAATCCCAACTAAAATATTTTATTAACAGTTCATAAGCACACAAAAAGTTATAAACACATAAAATACAATCTTATCCAAGATTCCAAAATTTCATGTTTTTATTCATTGTTCTACTCTATTTTGCAAGCCTGTCTGCAATCTTGACATATATGCAGTCAGTACTCCATAAAAAAAAATTGTTTGTGCCAAAACTCACAATTTCTTAAATCTAACTTTACTTATTCCAAAAAGAGAATAAAATTTTACAACTCATCACTCAAAAGGCATGAGAGGGTATGGTATGCAAAATAAGCAGCTGCTTATGGCTTGGTTATTGAAGGGGGCACAAGAATCCTTTACCCTATGAAAAATGCATAATGTGTGGTTTCCAAACTCATTACTTACTGAGAACTCCCAAAACAGTAAATCTATTACTGCCATAATATTGTATTCTGGTGATCAGATAACATAACAATATATTCTGTAACATAGGAACTTCACATACTCTGAGAAAGCACATTTTAGAACTATCCCAACAGCTACTAATGACCAATTTATAGCTGAAATGATCTTGGATGTTAGAAGTTCAAGAAATGAATATACATAATATTTGAATCTGCTTTGATAAATCTGTGTTAGGTGTAGAAAGTTTTTTGAAGGAATTTCTGAGACCATTTATGTTTTACGGGATAAAAATTGGAAATTTAACAAAATAAAAAAAAAGGTATAATATTTTTTATTTTATTTCACATTTTCAATATAGGTCAGAAATAATTTATATGAAGTTACATGCTTTGAAACGTGCAAAAGTTTATATTTTATTGCAATCATTGCAATGCAGTCAATTGGGAAAAATCGTAGTGATGCTATAGACCATAGGTTCTCAACGTGGGCGATAACGCCCCCTTGTGGGCGTTTGAGACTTTCAGGGGGGCAGTAGAAGACCCAGAGAAAATTAGGGGGCATTGAGATGGTACAGAGGGGCGGTGGGCAGACTAAAAAAATATAGTTTAAAAAAGATTAAAAAAACACGCTAATCACGTACTAACTAAAGTAAACTTTAATATTGGTTAATTTTTATTATTGTATGTATTTTAATCATTTTTATCACATGTGCGAAAATTCACATATTTCGATAGTTCGGGAAGTGGATGAAAATTGAACTTAAAAGATTCCATTACATTCAGATCTACATTAAATTGGATGATATAAAAATTTTTAATTTTAGATTTGAATTAAAAATTTTCAAATCTTCCAATTTCACGTAAAATATCTCATATATAAATACAGGTAAAGTTAACAAAAGCCTGTTAATAAAAATTAGCAAAAAATATGCTTGTAGCAATTCAGTTATAACAAGTTTTTGTTAAATAACGTGATTTTTGCAATCCTGCAAGAATTGACAGTATTAGTATTATCTGTGCTTGTTCTAACCCGCACTCTGCTCCCACATCACCCTTGCCCCCGCGCTTTACTTTGGCACCGGGTGTTATAAACGAGTCACTACATGTTTATCTTATCCCTGTCGATGCGTGTTATATGTCTCCAACCTATATAAAGGCAGCGATTGTTCATTTTATTTTCATTAGCATTATCGTGCGCAATTGATGACAGGGTTTTAAAAGTACACTAATACTACTCACATATCTGTAAAGTAAAAACCATGTCGGAAGCAAAAAAGAAGAGGCGGCAGTATAGTGTGGATTATATTAAGTGCGGATTTATCGAAAATCCCACAAATTCATCATCGCAAATGTGCCTTATTTGTCAAAAAACATTTTCAAATGAAGCGATGAAGCCTTCTAGGCTTCAAGATCATTTTAATAAAATACACCCGGATAAGAAAGACAAAGATGTGATCTATTTTCAAGACGTGAAAAAGAAGTATGAAATTTAGCCAACTGTATCAAAACTTTTTTCATCAGCTTCTAAGCAAGACGATGACGGACTTCGAGCTTCGTACAATATCTCATTGTTGATTGCTAAAACATGCAAACCACATACTATTGGGGAAGATTTAATGAAGAATTTATTAAATGAAGTAATAACCACTGTGCTCCATAAACCAGCTGCAGATATTATCCGAAAAATTCCTTTGAGCAATAGTTCTGTGCAAAGACAAATTGATGAGATGGCTGAAAACATTGAGAATCATTGTGCAATCATCTGCAGACTTGTCAATTTTCAATTCAGCTGGATGAGTCCACTTTACCAACCAATGAAGCATTCTTATTGTCATACATGAGGTTTATCAAAGATGAGAAAATATGTCAAGAACTATTGCTTGCTACGAATTTGGAAACAGATACAAAAGGAGAAACCATATTTAATACACTGGAAAAGTTTTGAGATGAAAAGGAAATTCCTTTTAATAATATTTTGTCAGTTGCTACGGATGGCGCACTGGCTATGACAGGGCGTCACAAAGGCTTCATAGCGTGCTTAAAAAATAAAGTTTCTGACGTGCTTGTGGTGCATTGCGTAATTCATCGTCAGCATTTGGTTGCGACAAATTTGAGTGAACGCCTCCATACATCACTGCAATATGTTATCAGAGCAGTTAATAAAATCAGAAGTAACTCGTTGAATGACAGATTATTTAGTTAGCTTTGCATTGTCAATGATGAAGATTTCAACCGATTACTGCTTCACACAGAGGTGCGCTGGCTGTCAAAAGGTACTTGTTTGACTCGACTTTACAATCTGTTTGGGTCTGTGATAGAGTTCCTAGGAAACAAAGACACGGAATTGCGCGACAACCTTATCTCATTAGAGAACGATATTGCGTACTTGACAGACTTGTATAAATTGTTTAATGATGTCAATCTCCAACTTCAAGGCGACGACTTAAATATGATTAAGACAAAAAATAGCGTTGCTGCTTTCGTGTCCAAACTGCTATTATACAAAAGAAATATCAGAAAACGTGAATTCAATAACTTCCCAAATTTATCAGCAGTATCATTCAAGCACGACGACTTGCTTGTTTACGTCAACACTTGGAGAACCTCCACAGTGATTTCAAGGAACGATTCCAGGACATTTTAAACATGGACATACCAGACTGGGTTTTGGATCCTTTTTCAAATGTCAACACAGCAGGATCATCCTAGTTAGAAGAAGAACTAATAGAACTGACGACAAATGAGGAATTAAAAATTAAATTCAAGAATGGCTACCAAGAATTTTGGCTGCAGAAGCCGATTTTGCAACTGTACCCAGGATTATGGTCGATTGTTCAATATTGTTGTCTGATAGCATTCCTATCTTCCTATTTAGCTGAACGTGGATTTAGTGCTGTAGTAACGTTGGTAACTAAAAAGAGAAATCGGCTCCATGTTACTGAACGTGGCAACTTACGGTTGTTTTTAAGTAAAATCGAGCCTGATATTAACAAACTCCTTAAAATGCATCAAATTCAACCTTCTCATTAGATAAGTTATAAATTCAATGTCTTTTGAATGTTAATAAAAATACTTTTCAATATAATTAAGTATGCATTTTAATTGTTCTCATTGAAACAGTCTTCTTTAAACTCAGAAATAGGATAGGGCCATATCCTATCTTACGATAATATTACACGTTTAAATATAATCGTGGTAATAGCTGTTTCAGATTCGCAAGTAAAAAAAATGGGGGGGGGGGGCATTAGGAAAAACAATATTCTCAAAGTGGGCGGTGGGCAAAAAGAGGTTGAGAACCTATGCTATAGACAAATATAAAAGTCTTAATCAAACAGATTTAGTTACAGATTATGTTATATGTTAGGTAAAGAATGAAAATCTAGTATGTAGAGTATATCACTACTGTCAGTTGAAAATCAATCTGGTACTCTGTGCCATAATCATAAAATCCTTAAAGATAGATAACATGCTTCTAGTACAGTAAACATTATCAATCAGTGGAAAACCTAGATCGCCTGACTCACCTGAAATTTTAGAGCAGAATTATCAATCAGTGTACTGGTTTTGCTTTTGGCACTCTTTAGCACTGAACAACCATTAACTGCACTAGCAGCAAAGATACCTGACTACAATTTTTAAAACTTCTGTTGTTATTAATAAAGTCAGTCATGCCTCAGAGCCAGAATCATATTTATAGAAGACAGCTCAGAGCAGCTAATGCAGTCTAAAATTAATCAATCAATCTTCAATAATTTAATACTAGATATGTGGTAACTTTATTGATCACAACAGGTGTTTACAAAATTGCAGCACATAGCAAGTTTTATAGTTACAAGTAAATAATTACCATGCAACGGCCTATCCTATTATATTTCTTATATTCATCATCTACTTGATATACATATACATAGTTGTCATGAGATCCTATAGCAAGAAAACGGCCATCTGAAAAGATTGAAAAAGTATAAGTAAAAAGTAATATGTTTATTAGAAACAAAATTCCTAACAAAAGCTAACTAAAAATTCATAACTTAATATCCTTATTATATAAAAATGAATAAATTGTCAAAGTGTTGAAATTACTGGGTATCTTTTTCTATGCCCTTGGATTTTTCAGAAGAAAAAGTATTGACTTAATCAATTATTCTAAATGTTTCCATAACTAATTTACATTTTAGCCTCTGGCAACATTTTTTTAAAATTTCTTTTTAAATCAAGTTTTGTATTATTGCATTTTTACCAAGTTTCTCCGAGATCAATTAAAGGTATTCCTACTAATTGATTAATTGAGAAAAATCATATTTTAAAGGAAGAAATTGCAGAACCCGATACCTACAATGAAGAAATTCCCAGTAAATTTAAAGAAAATTGGATTAAAGCAATGGAGGAGGAGATAAAGTTATTAGAAAATAATGCTTAGTAACTATGTAACCTACTTAAAGATCTTAATGATAGTTGGAAGCAAATTGGTGTTTAAACTCAAGAAGTGCACAGATCAAAACCCGTCGGGTAGGTCAAAGGTTCTTAAAAATTTTGACGGAGATGAAGTTATCGGTTACAAAAAAAAAGAATAATTGTTAATTCATCATTTGATAATGAAACTGCCTTTCTCAATGAACTAAATGAGACAATCTATATGAAACAACCTGCAGCTTTTGTCAAAATAGATTTGTCAAAGGTGTGTTTATTGAAGAGAAGTAGTTACTGGTTAAAACAAGTAGCAGCTAGTGTCTGGAGTAAAGCAATGTATTCAGTTTTAGTAAATGTAAATTTCAAACAAAGTAAAATGAATCAATGCTTCCATTCCAAAAAATATGCCACAATTGGTGCTATGTAGATGGCACCATTGTTGCTGAAAAGACAAAAGGCGAGATATATGACGTTGAAAGAATTCTTTCAAAACAATTCAAAATAAAAAATATTGGTCACGTTAAACAATAACTGAGAATTGAAGTTACCCAAGATTCAGACAGAGCCTTTGAAATGCGCCAATCAAATTATATCAACAAAATTGTATTTGATTTTGGAATGTAAGATGCAAAGCAAGTAAAAACACCAATGGAGCAGAGTTATGAGAAGTCTGAATCTACTAATCTTTTAGAAAGACAACACTAAATATCAAAAACTTATTGAGTACTGTTTCTTTTTTGGCATTTACTTGTAGGTTTGTTCACACCAAAGAAGAAATTCCAAGCAATTTCAATACGATTATATGTTAGGACATTTTTTTTTCTGCAGTATGTTATGTTGTGATCTAGTTAATTATTATTTGTGAGTAAAATCACGCTCTATATTTTTAACACTAGAATGCCTGTCTTTTCATGATTATTACTAACCCTCTGCAAAGTAAATCATCAAAATAAACCTTCAGAACATTTTACTGTTAAAAAAACTTACAGTAGATCTAAAGAAAACAAAATGTTCAGCCTTCATTGGTGTCGATATTAGCTTACCGGGGGAATACTTAATGCAGTCTATGGCTTCATTTCCATCTGCATGCATAGAGTATATCTGACGTGTTGTTGCATCCATAACAGACCATCTGCCAGAGGTGGTAGCAAGAGCAATGACACTTCCATCAGGTGAAAAACAAGCAGATTGAACAGCTTCCTGACAAAATAATCATAACATATAGCTCAACAAAATTATAAAGAAAATCAAACTGTAGAAAAAGTATATATATAATTGAAAGTGTCTGCTCCATATCCACAGTTTTGAATTATTTTTTTTCAAATTTGGTATGGTTACACCAGGGTTCATCCTAGGTGTTTTTCGCAGGGCGGCCTGCCCCGCTGCCCTCAGAAATTAAAAAACCCGCCCCACCTGCCCCAGTACTATAATTTTGCGCCCTGACATCGAAAAATACCGCCCTGCATGCCCTTTTCCAAAATGGGGACTTATCATGTATAGTCAAATTTTCAAAACATCTGTGATTGTGCGTAGTTTTTTCCCATTCATTATTCATTAAAGCTGCACAAAAGTCACAACAATATTGACAGCCAAATGAATGGGAAATGTACCAATATAACTGGACACCACTAGCTGAACTTCCACCCTTTGTGGGCACCTTCCACTCCACAGGGTGAAATCATATCCCTCTGAGCCCCTGGACCTAAGATAAGCTATATACCCGGGAGTATCATTCCCAGGGTTTCTCCTTCCAGGAGTTATTGTTCCCCACTCCTCAGATAAACATTCCTTTCTCCCCAGCCCAGGCATTGATAACAATGGGTTTTATTGCTTCTCTGTAAAGTTCCTAGTTGTTTCCTATCATAAAAATGTCTATTATCACTTGCATGACATATGAATATTTAAAGCAAGGTTGTTAGGCACCATTCCCACACAGATCTGGAAATAACTTTTGGGCTGCTGTCACTAGTATTTTATGAACCCTTTATAAACGCTTATACCTCAAAGGCGTTTAAATTATTTTGATCTTGAAAGCCGGTGCTCACATAGATACCTTCCACGGCCGCCCTCAAAGAAAATTCGAAGAGAATTCATAGGTTGCCTTTAAAGGGTTATAAAATCACATGAACACTTTAGCAAAAGCATCTATCCAATCAGGAGATGAGGGAATTCTTAAAAGGGTGGGGTGCAATTATTGCTAAACTACAGATACTGAGGAAGAAGTTATTCTTTTACAAATTTCTGTAAGGTACAGTTTCAAAATTTACCTACTTGTCCACTGCAAGTGCTCAGACATAATGCCTAACATACATAGAAGGGAGAGAGAAAATGATCGCCAGCTTAGACAAGATGCGTCAAAGTGCATGAAGTTGACCAATTTCTTTAGTGCACAGATAAGTTGTTTTTATTCTTTTAAATTATTTTATAAAAATGTGTATAAATCTGAAAATGAAATATGCAGAGCAGCCTTTATTTTAATATTTGGGGTCCGACCTTGGGCACCTGAATTTCAATGGGCAATTTACTGATATTTTAACACAATTGCATTAATATTGAATGATTAAATGATATCAACAATAAAATTCTTTTCTCTCCCCCCCCCCCTCCCCCAGAAAAATTATTTTAAAAAAACTATTCACTGCTTCAGTTGATTAATTTTCAGAAAATTATTCACTTCTTTAATTGTGCATTTTTTATTAATATCTCGAGAGCCCCAGATCCTATAAAAACTCTAAATATGGATTGACCCTTCTCCCAGTGATGCTGAAACAAATACAAACACATATGCAGACATATTTTCAATTTTATTTATATGGATTTCAATCTCATTAGACACTTAACCTCTTTAATCCCATTAATTCCTAGCAGAGACCACTAATCACAGACATAACTCTAGTTCAACAGTGTTTTGAATTGACTGATGTAACATAAATAGTAAACACTTGGGGGAAAATATTCCTAATGAGGAGTATATGGCAATTGTAGTTCAAATAATTATACTTAAAAATATTAGTTTGTAAAAAAAAAAGAAGAAACTTCGAATAATTTATCATATAGGAAAAAGAGCTCATTAATAAATAATTTTCCAGTCTTCTACTTTTTTTTAGGAAAGGTGAAAGGAGGTGCTTTTGCCTTCTTTCTTTTCTGATTTTGATCTTGTTAATAAAATTTGTATTTTTTTTTTTTTTTGAGTGTGTGTGTGTGTGTGTGTGGGGGGGGGGGGGGGGGGTGCAATAGCAATCTCTAATATTTTGATAATATACCTTACAGTTGAAGGTTGCGGCCTCATCGTCAGCCCGGTTTCGTTTTGTATTTCGGATCGGAGATTCAGTAGAAAATTAGGAGTTTTAAGGGTTCCTTAAGAACAAAATGTGAAGAGTTGCTTGAGGAATTTTTAATGACTGAATGAACTAACTGTATATGTCTGTTTCTTCTATAGCGGGCAATCAAAGCGCCAGACAGCGGTGAAATTTGCTACATAGGTTCTTTCCTACTTCATCATGTGCATCTCGTCAAGATTTTTTTAAAAATTCGTATTAATATTTTAAAAGTAATTAAATTTTAAAGTTAAAAATCCCATTTTCCGCCATTTTGTCAAATCAAATATTCAGCTGAAAACAGCTGGTGACACACTAAGTGTATTTATTTTTTGGGTTTTCTAAATTTACGAATTCTGAATATTTCGTCCTAATTTTTTCAATTTAGTATTATATTATCATTATGAGTATTGGGTTAAAATTTTATTAAAATTGGATGAAAATTCGTTGAGATAGCAATAATTGTTTGAATATTGCTTCTGAATTAAAGGAATTTTTTTGCACCTTCAAGTATTTTCATTTATTTGTGTCGCGACTCACAAGAATGATTTTGGTTCAAAATAGGTGATTGTGTTGTATAATTTGTAAGGTTGTTTACAATTTTGTATATGGCATTGGCCGGTATTTAAGATGAGCAATCGTAACTAGCATAGTCGTGTGTGCATCCACACATTACTTTATTTTATTTTGTTATAAACGGGTGTATTGTTAAAGCGTTCCTTAGCTTCCTAGAATTTGCCGTGAGTTCCGGTGTAATTTTCATGAGAGATTTGCATCAAAATCCATGAGCAACGTCGAGTACACTTGGTTGTATTTAATAATGAGAAATGAATATTTTGTATAAAATTGTTTTCGTATTTATCATAAAATTCAGTTAAATAATCAAACATAACTTAATACATATAATTTTTATAATAAAATTATTTTTCAATAAAATTTGAGGGGGTGGGAATTTGGATCTGGATGCCGCAAATATCCCATTTCTCTCTGGGTCCCTACCCTATGCTTCTTGCTAACCTTATAAACTTTGCTTAACCATGCTTAATACTGAGAAGCAGTGGCATTCTTCAGTTAACAAGCCCCGGGCTCACCATCACCATAATGTACTTGTTTTTCCGGAATAACTTCGAGAACCTGTGTAACTAAAAATACCACATTAGTGTACCGCTGTTTTCAGTGGTATATTTTAAGTTTTTGATTTTTAACCCAATGAAATCCGTCCTAAGCTTGCCATAGTAATCGTTTTAGGAAAATAACCCTTGAACCGGGGCAACTAGGAGGTCCAAATTTGGTACAGTACAACCTCGAAAATTCGGACGTTTTCCTTCGGGGTTTTTTTTTTTTTTTTTTTTTTTTTTCTCTTTTTTTTTTTTTTTTTCCCTTTTAAAAACATGTGCCTCTTTCATATGCAATATGACCTTTTATGATGACAATATGCCTTTTTTTGGAAGTCAGCACCCTGCCCTTTTGAAATCCTAGAATGAACCCTGTTACACTGTGCATAAGTTTGACATTTTGAGTTTCTAAGCCCAGACATTGGCAAGATATCAATAAAAAGCAAAATTAGCCTTTTTTTATTGAAACAACACCAAGTACACACTATTTCTTAAAACGTTAAAAAAAAAATAGTGTTTATTAGTCGAGTGTTGCAAAAAGGTGGATGATTTTAATTTAACTTATCTAATTTAAAGGACAATGAAATTGACAGAAAAAATAAATGTATTCTATTTTGGGTTCTGTTTTTTTAGTTGTTGATACAGGATAAATTAAGATTACAGGAATCAGTGATATTTTTAATCTATGTCACTTTTTTAAATTTTGGTAAAGTGTTTTCAAATTGTTATATTTCTGATTATGTTTAACTAATTGCTGCAATGGGAAAAAAAATTATATGGGACTATCTTTTGCTGCTGTTTTTGCATATTCTGGATATATTGACCAAACTTGTCAGAGTTATTGTTTGTAAATATGTTTACAAATGGAATGAATATGTTCCATTTTTTAGATTTACCCCTGACAATTTTGTATACCAAGAACAGAACAAATAGTTTCATATATTATTGACAGAAAAAATAAATGTACAGTATTTTATTTTGGGTTCTGTTCTTTTAGTTGTTGATCCAGGATAAATTAAAATTACAGGAATCAGCAATATTTTTAATCTGTCACTTTTTTAATTTTGGTAAAGTGGTTTCAAAATCTTATATTTCTGATTATGTTTAACCAATTGCTGCAGAGGGATAAAAAAATTGTACGGAACTATCTTTTGCTGCTGTTTCTGCATATTTTGTATATATTGACCAAAATTGTCAGAGTTATTGTTTGTAAAGTGGTTTACAAATGGGATGTATATGTTCCATTCTTTAGAATTACCTCTGACAATTTTGTATACCAATAACAAACAGTCTCATATATTATTTTTTAATTTCATGGGAAAGAAGCAATTTCAAGTATATCTACAAGTAATTTAATAAAGAAATAAAAATTCCCTATGAAGAGAAATAAAATTACACTAATTAAAATATTCATGTTAAACAAACTAAAAATATTTCTTATAGTTCAACGCATAAATATTTCTTAAATAAATCCCAGTTTCCTTCCATGGTAGACTTTAGAAATGATTTTAATATATAACACAAAAATGAAGTTACCCAATTTAAGAAAAATAGTAGTTATAGGCAATTATATGGGCAATTTAAGGTTAATAGTTTAATGACAGACTTACACCAATATCTTTACTCCATACAACAGAATGTGACATGGTATCCCACAGATGAATATAATGATCATGGCCACCACTAATAAATTGACTTTGGCTAGGATGGATTGCAAGAGCCCAAATTTCTTCTGTGTGGCCCTAGGGAAATATATTCTATTTTATAAACATGACTAAGCATATTACATATGTACTGGAAAAAATACACAACTTTCCCAAACATTTTAACTTTTATGACTAAGATGTCACTTAAATCAATAAGTATAATTATCTTCTTGATATGACAAAAATTAATATTTCTAATATGATAATAATTCTAATATGATAAAAATTATACTTTTATGAGTATATGTAATAAAAATTTAGGAGCGAAAGTACAATAATAAAAAATACAATAATAAATAATAAATGCAATAATAAGTACAATAATAAATAATAAAACCCTCATTCACCCCTGACACACCGACGACTCATGTTGTAACGCTCCAGTCTTGGGAAAGCAAAAGAATGTAAACGAAAAATCAGAAGAAAAAAAAAATGGGAGATATAGCAGAAGTGCGATATATCCAAATGCACGATATAACGAGTGGTTACTGTAGTATCAAATGACTTGCTAAATGTTTTCTCATGCTTGCAGTGCCATATTTCTTTATAATCATTATATTCTTTATATCTTTGAATTATATATTTAATTCATACTCGAGGGCCAATAATAAGCATTTAGCTCTGTATCAAAGGATATATTTCAAAATATTCTACTATCTGATATCAGCTTCCCACTTATATACATTATGAAACCGGTACACTATTAAAATATAAAAATAAATTACAGAAACTTCTGCATGTGTTAGCAAGTATCTCTCAATATAAAAAAGAGCAATTTCCATACAATGATTCTGGTAAATCCTGGATCTTAATTTCTATAATGGTTAAAATGCTGAATCTCAATTGTCAAGTGAAAAGTACCAATTTTTTTTTGCAATTTTATAAAAATAATTACATATAAACAAGCATTTTGCATTGTTAAAATAATATACATTTTAATTATGCGAGTGTATATTTTTAAGACACAATTAGAGCTTTTGTATGGGCATTTCAAACAAAATAATATGTTTCAGAGATATCCAATGTAGTCTTATCAGTAATGAAAAATTAACCTGCAGCACCTGAGTTTGAGTAACAAATGTAATATTAGTGTAAATAATTGCATAAATAATTGTAAAATAGTTGAGTAGAAATTAAAAAATAAGAGACAAAAGATGGACTTCTCTAGTAAATATAAATGATTATATTACAAATTTCAAATACATAAATTTGAGAATAGAATGAAAATTAGCTTCTACATACCTGTACAATTAGTGAAAAGTTGAGTGATAATGTACCCTGTAGAATACAATTTTTGGTTGTGCCAACAAGAAGCATGCTACCTTTACCTTGGGCTAATGCACGAATACCACCGGCTTGTTCTGGCAGCTAAATAACAAATATATATCTATATTTATATATATATATATATACACACACACATATAATATATATATAATAAAATTAAACAGATATCTAAATTTAGGTGGCAAAAACTGGAAAATAGAATTTCTTATTGTTGATATGTTGCAGGCAGAGTTGGGCAGTGTGAAAAATACATGTATTTGAAATACATTTTCAAAATAAATTTGTATTTTGTATTTTAAACTGAAAAAGTAAAGTATTTTGATAATGTATCGAACATACATTTTCAGAGTATTTTGTATTTTCAAAATACTCAAAATACATTTCTTCAGATTTCAAACTATTGTGTTTAAACCACAGACGAACAATTCGCAAAAGAGAAAACGGCTAATCTGAATTTTGTCTAGTGATTGATTTCGTTTCTAGGCATTAATCTAAACAACTTTCTTTAACCTGGCACCAATAAAGATATTAATTAGTGGGATGTTTCGTATCTGTGGACTGTAGTAGTTTTTGAAAAATATATTTTCTGTTATAAACTTTAAGTTCATATTGGATATATATAATGATGTTGTTCAGTAGATGGCCACTTTCTGTCTATGTATTTAAAGAAAAGAGGCAAAAAGACATTGCATTCTTTGTGAAAACAGTAACATAGACAATTCGAGTTCTGCTGTGTATTATTATATTTTAAGTAAATTAAAGAGATGCAATACAGTTAGTTATTGCAAAGACATGAGAAAAGATGGAAGATACTGCTGCTAGTTATGCAAATGCATTTAGATAATTAACGGATTATGATGTTTCACGGTGTGCAGTATTAGATGAGAAATATTTTAAAATAATATCTAATGATGATAATGGAAAAAGTAATGCGGAATGCCAATTATGGAAACCAAAATATGTCATTATAAATGGGACTTTCGAAGCCACAAAAATATTTAAAACGCATCTGAAGATAAGATTTTAATTTTACGCAGTAGTACCTCGATTTGACAAATATTTATGTTAGTCTATTAGCATTCATTTGATCGAGGTTGTGCTATCTTATGAGTTTTAATGTTCGCAAAAATTTGTTATACTATATTTTTTAGGAAAAATGGTTATTTGAAACATTTATTTTTTTGGATCTGCTATAGATAGAGCTCAGATGATGAGTGATTTGAAGTTAGCATCATATTTCTGAGGGGTTGGAGATCCTCTATGGATTTCTACTTCCGGTTCAAAAATTGTTACTTTATTTGAAATGTTTATATCTCAAAATTGGCTATAAATATAGCTTGGATAATGACTGATGATATGGATTCCGCATCAAATTCTAGAGGAAGTAGGGTGGTTTCCTAATAATTTTTACTTCTGGTTTCCTTTCCACTTCTGGTTCAAGAAAGAACTTTTCCCAAATCATCTATTTCTCAGAATTGGCTATAGATAGAGATATGACTGATATGGATTCAAGATAAAATTCTGGAGTGGATCCGGGTTTATCTAAGGATTTCCTCCACCAGTCCTTTTCTCACTTCTGGTTAAAGAAAAATTCTTAAATTGAAACTTATTTCTTAAGATTAGCTATACCTAGAGCTTAGATTATAACTGATATGGATTCAGAGTCGAATTCTAGAAAGAATAGCGGGATTCACAAAGGCAGTGTTTTTCAAAATTTTCTGGTAGCGGAACCCTTTTGAAATTTAAATTTATGGCAGAACCCCGAAATGAGAGAAATTCCTTTGTTGTCCAAATTATGCATGCAAATATTACTCGCTTTTTTATATTTTTAATACAGTTTACATGAAACTATCATGTTGCAGAACCCCTGGAATATGGTCGCGGAGGGTTCTGCGGAGCACACTTTGAAAAACACTGCACTGAGGGTTTTCATTTAGCGTTTTGGAGATGTTAATTTTTCTGAGAATTTATATGACTATACGAAATATGTATGCAAGAGAGAAATAAAATGTTTTATAGTTCTGTCAAAAATGAAGTGTACAATCCATTTGCCACCATATGAAGGTTTCTTAATGAATTTCTTGTTTTTACTATCCTTGCAATACATGGTAATGTATAGTGAAAATATTGAAATCGTGTAAAAAATCACAACTAGAGTTTTCGACAGATCTATACATTTTGAGACCGCTAGAACACGAAACCACTATTTTAGCTTGTATGAGTGTGTGTGTGTGTCTGTCTGTGCAATGTATGTATCCATTTTAACTCTAAAACTAATTGACCAAATTTAGTATAAAATATTATAAAATTTTATAGGTAAGTCACTTGTGGATTACCCTGGTGCGAGATTAGATTTTGATACAACCCGGCCTTTTTTGCGAAATGGCCCGCAAAAATCATCAAAATTTGAAATAAAGGACTACATATGCTGAAATGTATCAATTAAGTGCTTGTTTTATACGTAATTTTTGACGATGAAAAAAAATAAGACCAACCTCATTACTCTAGGATTAGCCATTCTCGAGTTATTTTAGTTTTTCACATTTTTGTTACGTCGTCTTTGAAAATACTTCCCGTTACCCAATGAAAATTAAATTGAATTAAAATTGCAAATTCAGTGCAATTTCAAATGAGTGTTATTTTGTGCAATGAAACTCAATTTAATGAATTAAAGAAATGAAGAGAATTTGAGTCTGTAGGGAATGTCATGTGAGGGCCTACATTATATTTTTTTTTACTATAAAGTTTTAGAAGTTTCAAAGAATAGTAATCGGAATAAAATTGGTGTAATAACACATAAAATGTTTGAAGATTTTAATAAACAAACATCGGAAAATTAAATCTGAAATCAAACATGAAAAGAATCAAGTTGTAATCAAACATGAAAAGAATCAAGTTGTAATCAAACATGAAAGGAATAAGACTAACCCTATTACTCTAGGACTAGCTGTTTTCGAGATATTTTAGTTTTTTTTGCATTTTCGTTACGCTGGTTTTGAAAATATATCTAGTTACCAAATAAAGACGGAAATCGATGTAAAAGTGCAAATTTAGTGTGATTTCAAATAATTATGAGTGTTATTTTGTGCAATTAAACTAAATTATTAAAGAAATAAAGAGAAATCAATTGGAGTCTGTAGGGAAAGTCATGTGCTGCCCACATCAGATTTTTTATTATATCTTTATCTGAAATATAAAATGTGTTCTTCCCATAGATTAATTTATTTTCACTTTATTAATTTGGAGATTTAAAATTTCAAAGAGTTTAGTCTTTTAAGTCATATTTTTACAATACATTCTTAATCTTTTTAAAATGCCAATATTGATATGTAACAAATATGAGGTTTGTTTATTTTCAATAAAATGCATAGACAAATGTTGCTTCACATTGAAAATTCAATTCAGTCCAATATACAAAATGTATTTTGTATTTTGAATGTATTTTGAAAATACATGTATTCTGTATTTGGAATTTTCTAAATTTATAAAGTATTTTGTATTTTATGCCTTAAAACCTATGTATTTTGTATTTTATATCGAAAATACATTTTTAATGTATTTTGCCTAACTCTGGTTGCAGGTATACTAATATACATGTATATAGGATTTATTGTGTGAAAAATATAACACTTCTATATAATATATCAAGTGCATACATATAGCATGAATATTCCATTATAATAATGTAATTAATTAAAATACACACTACAGTGCATTATTTGCTAAAATATGAATTATAAGAAACAAATTCAGTTTCCTCCAGAATTGAACACACATAAAATGCATTTGCACACAAAATCCATCAAAACGAAGTTTGCAACAAAGCAACAATAAGCTGAACAACAATAAAATAGAATGAATTAAATAAATTTAAAAAAACAATTATTTGAAATTTGTGGATTCCAAAAATGACAATCCAAGTATATTAAAGTTGGGTAAATAGCAACAAAATGGCTAAATAAATATTTCACCTTCAACTATATGCAAACATTTTGCAAGACAAACTAAGAATATAGAAACTATTAATGGTATTGCACATATGTCTGCAATCTACAACTCTGAGATACATTAATGAGAACATTAAAATTGATTAACTTAATTTTCTATACAAAGATGATTCGTGAAAAATACCTTAGCTTCTCTGCCAGTGCGAGATAAGGTATGATCCCACTCTACAATTCTCCTGTCACGACCACCACCGGATAAGAATGTTCCATCTTTCATAGAACATATTGAAAAAACACCGCCATCATGAGCTTTGTATATAGTTCTTGACACTCTATTTGATCCTAAAGAAAAAGAAATACAATAAATTACAGTAGACACAATACACAGTATGAAATCATCACAGTGACATTAAATTGCATATAATAACATATGTAAAAGAACAAAATTATACATTTGAAATTATAGGTTTTTAAAATTCTACTCATCTTTGTATCATAGTTGGTATAGTACTTATTTCAACAGAGAAGGCCATTACTGCATAACTTAACAATAAGAAAACTTTATATATAGGATATAAATACAAATCTATACTGGTCAACTGGTTTTGAAGGTAAAAAATAGCTTTCTTCTTCTTTAGGACTAACAAGTATTGCAACCTCACTTATTTAAGTAAGTTCGTTAACTGCGGTAGAATAGAGTTCTTCATGGTTGAAGGTGGGAGAAAAATTGCCAATGTTGTGGGGGAAAATGAAAACGGAAAAACCAATAAGGCAGGAAAGCAAGAGGCAGGACACTGCAAATCAATGAAAAAAAACATGGAGAAAAGAATGAATAGCAGAAAATAAAGATTTGAATGGAAAGAAAACATGGCAGTAAGAGAATGGATAGCAGAGTGAATAGAAACAACTGAATAGTGAGTAAACCTATTAAATACGGTAACGAAAGAATATGAGATGTTTAATCCAGCTGTAATAAATACAGACCAGAAAAATAAGTAGCAAATATAAGAAAACAATAGCAAAAAATTAAAAAAACAGGAAGAAATGAAATTCACATATAAAGGAATCAATTGGTTTCGTAGGCCATGTGAGGTGAAATAAAATACAACAAAATACATGACATTGCAATATTGCATTTCTGTTGGAAGCAGGTACTTTTTGTAAATACTTAAACATTTAAAATCTTAGAATTTGATGATTTATGGTGGAATATGAGATATTAATATGTTTTACATTAAAATAATAATTTCATGACCAAGCAGATGTTATAGGCAAAACAGAATGGAACTGCTGAATAGGTAAATGCTGCTAAGTTCATTCAAATATGAGGGTATGCAAGACAAGCTACCTTTTAGGCTACGGAAAATAGGAATGGGAATAGGTTATAAAAAGGGGGAATTGAAAAATTTCATCACAAAGTGCAATATGATGAGGAAAAAACAGTAGTAGTTTCAATTTGATAGAGTCAAACTGTATTTTTATATTATGACAGAAAATAAAATTACAGTAAGGTTCCAATTATATATCCTTATATAGTTTTCAAAAGGCTACAAATTACTTACTCACAGTTCATAGCTAGCTAAAACATTGAAATTAGAACTACCTTTTTAGAACAGTTCAATACATTAAACTATCAAAATTATAACCACTATATTTTGAAAACCAAGAATCTGATCCAAAATCCAATTATATATCCTTATAGGGTTCTTAAAGGACTATAAATTACTCAAAAACTTTTCATAACTAGTACGATTTCAGCCAGATACTAAGCTTGATGTTAAAATATCAAATTATTTTAGTAACTTGCTTGATGGCTTATACAATATCCCTGACAAGATTTAAAATTCATGAGAATCTTTAAACTTAAATCTCACCAATCATTAAACATCTTTAAAATAAATATCTTGCAAAACAAAATATCTAGTGCTTGTATACCAATATTTCACCAATATCTCAACAATATTTCATCCCATTATTCATAGTTAGCAGTTTTGGTTACTGAGACAAAATCACTACAAGCATTAAAATGGATAACTTTAAATATTTTTCAACTTGGCAAGACAATTGCTTAAAAACTATAAGGGCTAGAAATGAAATGTTGATCAAATAACTGAATTTTCAACTGCACATTTTTGTTAGTTACTGTTTATATTTGTCTTTCATAGTTTAAAAGATATTTTGAGTGAAAGTAAAAGTGAAACACTTAGACAGAACCTTTTATTAAAATTAGAAAAACAAACAAATAAAGTAAATAAAATAAAAAAGGTCAATATAGTAAATATTAAAATTACTTTTGTTCTGTAAAATGATATCATATTTTTAATAAAATAAGCATCCATTGCCTAAAATTTTATCTATTAGGTTCAGGTATTTAAACATGCAAAGTGTTTACACTTTTTGTAGCATTTTAATTTCAGCCAGATATACCCCAACTATTGATGTTATTCACGTCAAAAGAAGAAAATAAAGGTGGATGAGTTAAAATCGTGGAAATAAAAATTACAATCAGTAAAAAAGTTTGCATGCATAAAAAGGTAAAACAAAATTTTAATTGAAGATTTTTAAATATAAAATGCAAATATAAAATTGTAGATCTAAAGAAAAATTTCAAAACACAAAACTCCAGACTAGAATTGCAGACTTGTAAATGTATAATTTTACTACAAATTGTAAAATTGGGCATTTACAGAAAATTTACAAATTCCTATGAGCTAAAATAAAATCCCCATTAGCAGAAAATCATTTACACATAAAAAAAAAAGTGAGAATACATCAACAGATGGATGAAACATTTTCAAAACTCAAAAGGGGGAAATAAAATTAGACGCAGAACCTCTTTTGACATTCAGTTTGATAGCAGAACTCTAAAATGAGAAAAAGTCTGATTTGGTTCAAATTATGCCTATAATTTTTTAATTTTGAAGAAAATTTACACGAAACTACTGCATTACAGAACCCTTAGAATATTGTCGCAAAGTCCCAAGGGTTCCGCGGAACATATTTTGATAAACACTGAGTTAAAGAATTAAAACAGAGAAAAGTAGCTTATATGTTTTGAGATTAATAGCAAAGATGGCTAGTTTAAATCTCATTGGATTACACCATTTTTTTAAACCTTGGTTTAAAACATTTTTTTAAACCGAAGTTTAAAATCATGATATTTCATTTTAAAAAAAAGTCTTCCACAACCCCAATTAATAGAAAAATATTAATTTCTCAGAATTAACAGCATGCAGATCATGATGAGAAAATATCCTGTTTTTGAGAAGCATGCAGCTACTTAAATCCACTGAAAATTACAAAGGGTAGAGTTGTCAGTATTAACCTTTACATTACGGCTCCAAGAATCCATTTTTTCAACTCCATAACGGCAAAATAACTGAAAATTCCACCCTTCTAAATAAACATCTTCAATGACGTTGTCTTTTGTTCGTAACTCGTTCCCCCTTCAATCAGGAGAAACTTGAAGGAAGGGCTGCAGGTATTCTTCAAGTTTTCAGAAGAAGAATGAGAGTTTCAAGAGAATTTCAGTGGTACAACTGTTGTACCAGTCGAAAGGAAAAGGTTAATGACTATAAACTACATTATCTCATAAGTAAAATTACCTACAGGAACCTTTTTCCCTGTAAACAATTACATGTTAAATACAATCAACAATGTCACTTAATATTTCATTTCAAAATTAGAATATTCAGGTACTTTTTAAATTAGCATTAGAATAAATACATACCTCTGGACCAGATGAGAATATTGCCATTAGAATCACCGGTAAGGAGTTCACCAGTTTCAGTGAAAGATATACAAAGTACATATCTTGGTTTATCCTGTTTCTAAAATATATAAATTCAAACGAAATTAAGAAAAGCAGCTAAATTACATATATTATTATGAACTTTGAAATTCAAGAAATAAATGTATGCCTAGACAAAACAAAACTAGTAATCTACAGTATAGTATAAATCAAAAAGTTAAAGAACTGGTTCCTAAATTTACATAAA
Organism: Amaurobius ferox; assembly: GCA_951213105.1. Classification (NCBI taxonomy): domain Eukaryota; kingdom Metazoa; phylum Arthropoda; class Arachnida; order Araneae; family Amaurobiidae; genus Amaurobius; species Amaurobius ferox. Next base: position 20,553,532 of record OX578140.1, read on the forward strand.
AAATAAAATCAAAACCATTGCTTAAAAAATGAACCTATTAAGTATTACTCCATAAAGCACACTGTAAAAAACTTTGAAGCATTTGCATGGTATTAATGAGTCAAAACAACACAATAATTATTGTTGTGTCACAATAAAGTCAACCACTTTGAAAATATCTCGAAAGTCTATACTCAACTTTCTCATATATTCATATTTGTAGTTCTAATGATCAATTTCCAACATATATTATATACTGCCATCATTGCTTCAGGAATTATCATTGTTTGTGATAGGAAATAATGCCACAAATTTTTTAAATATGGATTCTAATCAAAATTTAGAACTAGATAGAATTTTTAGTCATAATTAAAATTTTATCTAGTTTTAGTTTTTCACAGAATACATCAGCACCAAAAAATCTGATACTGGTTCATTCAGCATTCGTTCTAGAATTATTGTGTCCCCACCTTACAGACATACATACACAGACAATTATTCCAACATGTTTGTAATGGGCTCAGGAGGTCTTAACCTGTACTATCCATCAAAATCCTGAATTCAAAAATTTCCAGAAAGACAATATTTTTTCTATACAACAGGATGGAAAACTAAAATTTCCTTACAGGATTCACTTCCAAGTTGAGAACATCCATTTTAAAATTTCAAAGCTAAAATTATCATCCAATGAAGTTGTGTAAGCATGAGAACATAAAAGTACACTATCTAATTTTTTAAAACAGTAAAAGATAGATCTCCAGTATTTATCTATATGCAGTATATATTTGTTACAAATATATTTTAAACTCATGGCAAATAGAAAAAAATATTACACTTTTATTCCAAAAATTGGAACATTGGTACTTAATCAATAGTTAAATCATAAAAGAAGTTTATGGTACTCAAAATAGTACCTTACAGTACCAAAAATTATAGCAAGAGTGGATTATTTATGATTATTACTGTCAGTGAATATCAGCACTGAATAATGTATGATGTTATTGAGCAACATACCTCAAATAGACCAAGTTTCTTCACGAGTGTTCCACCTTCAGTATCCCAAAAGTGGATATGATTTTTTCCAAGAGTGATGAGTGTATGCCTATCCATAGGATGGAATTCAGCAGCAAGAACAGTGTCTGTTGCACTCTGAATAGAAATAAAAGTAACAAAATAAAATATGTGGTATCACATGAAACAAACAATTTGTGAATTTAAAATATAAAATGTTTATTTGAAAGATAAAATTTAACAAAATTGGCAACTATTGCAGCTGATTTGTTTCAACACTTCAAATTAATGTTAAATGCTTTGAAAAATAATTTTAAAAGATAAAATTTTAACAAAATTGGCAACTATTGCAGCTGGGTTTTTTTTCTTCGAACACTTCAAATTAATAATAAATTTTTTGAAAAATAATTCTGCGTACAAGCATGAGTTGTTATTAACAGCACACACATATATATTCAATCTCAAATATGTCAGCAATTACAAAATTGTACGGATATTGATTTTAAATTAAATAAAATTATCTAATACGTCATCTCTTAATGTTACATTTGAAATGAAATGATAATGCATATCAATGATTTATCATTACTCAAGTTTTTTTATCTGTGGTCAAGAGAAATTGAGAAAACCCTCCATAAAATGTTATAACAGTTAAGGCTCAAAAGGTTAGTTAAGATTATCACAGTTAAGGTAATCACAGTTAAAACTATCACAAAATGCTCTGATGTAAAAAGTTTACATGAAATAACAGATGATAAGACAAAGTTTCTGAATTATTAGTTATGTCATGAAGTTGTAAGAGTAAATATAGCAGTTTTAATTAGATGCATATTTTTTTTGTTTTGGCTCTTTTTATGTCTCATGTCTTAAATTAGCCCATAACTGTTTGTTCAAGCACTTGTATACACATGCGAAAAGACTGCATTACATTCTCAATCTTATCAATAAATATTTCCACTCAAAATACAAAGTACCTACCACAAAAGTTTATCGAAATTCCAAATTCAATGAAGATTTTACAAACTGTGATTCATTTAAAAAACAAAACAAAAAACAATTTGATCATCCAAAAGTTTTATTCAAGTTTCTAGAAGTTGTGTTTAACATTATTTCTGCAAATTTTTCCAATGTGAAGACTACAAAACATCAAAAAGAAAAACATGAATGCATCATGATGGGCAGGCATATTAATAGTCCAAAAAGTCATACAACTAGAAATTTAGAAAAAATAAAAGAATAAACCTTTGTTTCTGTAATTTTGTGACCCTTCTCTCCTTTCTGCCAATCCCAAATGGATAATGTATGTTCCACAGACTCATCTATGACACATAATAGAGAACCACCATCCTGAAAAAAGAAAATACAAAATGTAAATTAAACCAATCATGCAATATTAATAGCAGTGAGAGGTCATTTAATCAATGGATGGAAAGTCAGGATGAAAAGCTAATTTTCTTTTTATATAAAGTGCTTAGTGAAGGGGATATGAAGTGTTTAGTACTTAAAATAGATTAATAAAGATAATTGCCCTTACTATCTTAAGCATCTCTTATGTGGTAGAATAGCAATGAAAATCCTTAAATATTTTTAAATACAAATGTAATCAAAAATGAAAACAAATATTAAAAGTTCATTGAGCAATACAGGTGGCTCACCCACAGCTTAGCAGTTAGATAGTCAACACAGAAAGATTATGGATTAAAGCAGTGTTTTCGAAGCAGTGGCAAACCCGACCGGTGCATTCCTGACCGATTGAAAAATCATTGCAAAGTCGACCGAATTCTAAATTGAGGGGGGGAACAAAAGACCCACAAACGGTCACAAAAGACCGGGGTATAATGCATTTCTTGGAAGGCTTCATTTCTTGAGTCAATCAATTTCGAGGCATTTATCGAGCAAACGAAGCAAACAGCTTGGCAGTTGTGGAACGTGGAACATCATTTGCAGTTCGATTTGGTGTGCAATAATTTTAGTCCTTTTGACAATTTCGAGTCGTAATGGAATAGCTAAAAATAACTGAAACTAATCACGAAAAGCCATGTGCTTTATATAAAGGCTATGAATATAGGATCCATAGAGAAAATAAATGTGGGACGATCATGTGGCTATGTAGAAAAGAAAGAAGTGAGAAGTGATTTGAGGACAGATTTTAACTAAGAAAGATGATGTAATGAAGAAAACTTCCCATGTATGTAAGCCTGATTTGGCGGCAACAGATGTGAAAAGTTGTCTTCACAGAGCTAAAAAAAGAGCCAGAGAAGAAGGTACTGCAATACCATCAATATATAAAGAATAATTGGTAGCATTTTAAATAAAGGATATGAGTTTGTGACAGAAATTCCCATATATACATCCGCTAAGCATACTTTAAATCGTATTAGAAGAAAAGAACAAGGATTCCAAGTGGAGCCGAAAAACGCTGAGGAGATTGTACTGTCTGAAAGATTGTTGGCCATTAAAAATGGTGCTGAGAATTTTATTTTAGCTGATGATGAAAGGAATGGGAGAACTTTTCTACTCAAAGCTTCATCTTTGTTACTCAAAAAGGAAAAGTCACTTTAGCTGAGAATTCACAGTGCCTTGTAGATGTTCAAACAGATTTTCACTATTCACGTGGACATTGGAAGTTCAAAAGAAGAAACCAATATAATTCCTGTTGTTTACGGTTTTTTGCCAGATAAAAGAAAAGTTATACATATATGCAAGGTTTTTTGCTCTTGTGACGGAGAAGATTCCAAACTGGAAACCCAACGAAATAAAAATTTATTTCGAAGAAGGAGCAGTTTTAACAACGCGAAATATATTTACAAATGCAGTTATTAATGTCTGTCATTTTCATTTCACCCAACGTTTATGGCGTAAAGTGTAAGCATTAGGACTGGTTTGTCAGTATACTGAAAATGAGAAAATTCGTCTCCATATAAGAATGTGTGCAGCCCTTGTGCACACATTCTTATATGGAGATGAATTTCCAGTAGATGCTATTGAGGAAGGATGGCTGTGTATTCAAGAAAAAACACCTTCAGATCCTTCACTGCAGAAGTTTTACGATTATTTTGTTTCTCAATGGATGGAAAACACCACTTTCGTAATAGAAATATGGAACTATTTTAATGCTCATCACCGAACCAATACGCCGTGGAAGGATGCCATTTTAAACTCAACTCGATAATGAACAGACCACAGCCAGACTTTTCGAAAGTAGTCACAGCTTTAAAGAAAGAAGCGGAATACTATGATTATGTAATTGACAGAAGATACCTAAATTTAGAAAAGAAAAGAAAACTTAAGTATGTAAAAGTAGATGAACAAATTAAGAATACACTCGAAGCGCACAATTTGAACAAAGACATTCGAAAATGCCTTACAATCCTTTTATACGTACAGAAATTGGAATTTAAAAAACACATAAAAAATTTAAAAACAATTTAAAAAACATAAAAAAAAAACAATTTTTAAACAATTTTTTTTTTTTAGTGTATGGGGCACATTTTACTCATTGGAAATGTTTTTGTATGGGGGCCGTATAAAAATTTTAATTTCGTATTTCTTAAAATTCAATTCCCTTGAAAATTTTAATCGATTTCATAAAATTCTGTACCTTTTTTCACAAAACTTTGTAATTTATTATATGTCTAAGATCAATATTTAAGGAATAAAAACCGAGGTCAATGTTTTTGGGACATCCTGCATATATATATACAGTACAACCTCTAAAATCTGGACATCCGGACATTTTCCAAATTTTTGGTTTTTTTCCTCCAGGCTGACGAAGTCGCGGATTTAAAACAACAGGGTAAGATTATTTATTTTATACGTAAGATTATTTATTTTACCGTATTTTCCGGTCGACTTTCTGAACCCGGAAATGAAACAAAAGTTTAGATAGACGGCCATAGATCGGCTCGTGGTTGGAGCATGAATTACGTTGTTAGAGTTAATCTCTCCTCCTCCTTATTCAAGTCACAACTCCCGATGACTTATTTCGCGTAAAATATACATCGTTATGTAAATATGGAATTTTTATTATCAAAATTTCTCATTATTGAAAAAGACATTTTTTCTGAAACAATGTAATTTTTAATATTAAACACTTTAAAACGTTATCGTAACATTTTATCACAGATTGTTCAATTAAATCTAAAAATCCCGAGAATTCATATTAACGCTCGCGGAAATTTATTTTGTTCGCCTCGTAGTATGAATTCCATTCTTCAATGTATTCTGTTTTATCTTCGGAATCTCCTCCCCCTCTCGATACATATCTGACGATTTTTTCGTTCTCGTCAAACGCGTCAGTTTGAAATCGACTGTATATTTTGCCTTTTTTGTTTAGAAAGCCATATTTACATACTATATATAGCAAATAAATAACTAAATAATATCGTATCGCACAGAACCGAGCAACAAGGTCACACAGACTCTCAAAGGGGTTGGCTGCGTTTATGATTAGGTTAGGAACTAAGCAAATTCCTTTCTTCGCTTTCCCTGCCCCACCACGTCCCGGTGCTGCTGCAGCCTAGTAATGACTCATCGTAATTTAGAAAAATCATTGAGAGGAGAGATATTTTTCTTTTTTGGAAAAGATATTTATTTTATCTACTACTGCAATATTTTTTAGATATTTGACTATTATTAATAAAGTTTTTACTTTTTTCAGAGTCATTGGCCTTTTTAAACATAACATTATATAGATGCTAGAGAATAAATAAAACTTTTTTAAGTTCTTATTTGTTGTTTTTCGTTCGTTAATAGCGAAAACAGTTTAAACACATTTACACCTTTAAATATATCGTCAAAAGTGCTAATCCTCAATCTTTATTAAATCTCGGCACTTCATTAAATCTTCCGGTGCTTCATTAAATTCGACAAAGCCGATATAACGGAAGTTCTGCACTGTGATGATGATGCGCCAATCGTAAATAAATTGAATGATGGCGAAATTCGCGATATGGTACTAAATAAAACAAGATCGAAGTAGCGACGATAAATGTGGAGAAGAAAAAATACCCATTGATAACCTTATGCAAACAATCCATCATGCAATTAAAGGTCTTGAACAAAGAAGCTTCATAACGGAGCAGAAATAATGTCCATCTACAGGATAAAGAAAACTGCTTTCCCATAAACCAAAGTTAATGGAATAACAAATGTTAATTCAAATATTTAAACGAAGTGATAAAAAGGAATTTTATCATTTCGTTTCGTTCACACATTCTAAATTATTAATGTGTATATTTTTTCTTAGAAATTTCTTTTGCCCTATTTTTTAGATTAAATAATATGTTTTAATTGATTAACTTAACTTTTGCCATTATTTTTACTAAAAATAGTGCTTTATAGTGTATTTAGTTAATATTAAATCTGAATTTTATTCAAATTCTATAATCCGGAAAAATCAAAAATCCGAAATCGGCAAAGTCCGGATTTTCGAGGTTGTACTGTATATATATATATATATATTGTATATATATATTTGTATATATATATATACATATTTGTGTGTGTATATATATATATATATATATATATATATTTGTTATAAATAAATAAATCACAAAGTAAAATTATGCAATATCAAAATGTAAAAAGCAGACAATTGTTTAGAAACATGTTATGAGTTTTCTTCTTTAGAGCAAGGGAATGTTTCAATTATGTCAATAAAGTTATGGATTTCTTTAAAATAAATACTTAAGTAAAACACTTCTATAAACAATATTTTCTTGATGACTGCATGAGGAAATAAAAGAAAATAACTGAATGTTAAAAAAGCACCTTCATATTTACAACAAAACAAATATTAGAATGAAATGAAATTTATAATTTTATTACATTAGATAATAATTTTAAACAAATTAATTAACTATTCCACAACATAAAATTAATTGATATCAACAAAATATCTCTAAATAATTAATAGCTTAAAATAAATTATTTTGAGTCATTGTAACTCATTTAATATTTTGAAGTATTGGTTTACTTGATATCAAGTCACTTTCTATATTTTCCCCATTATGACATATATCAATTGTTTATTTTGGAAATAAAATAATGAAAATTCAACATATAAAACTATTAAATTGTAATAAAAACTTTTTTGCTATTTTATATAAAAAGTTAAATAAAAAACATATTTTTAAAACATCAGCTAAACCTTGCACTTAAGGCTCCAAGAACAGAATAAAATACAGTACTTTATTTGAATTTTTAATATATGGAAGAAAAATTTTTCGGTTTTACATACAAATAAAATATCAGTAGAAACAATGTCAAATTTGCCTTTTGAAACTTCATACAGAAACAATAACTTTTTGATTAGAGGCATACTTTAAAACAGAGAGAATGCAAAAACTCTTAAATATCACATACAGCATGTGAAAAGGCAACACAGCAAACAGCACGTTCACAATCACCAGCTCCAATGATGTGCAGGGTGTTGAGACTTACAGAATCCCATATCCTAACATGAGGCTGAAAAAATTGACAAGAAATAATTAAGAATCAAATAAAATAGTAATGAAAATGCAGAAAAAAATCAATAGACATATTTATCATATATATATATATATAAATATATATATATATATATATATATATGTATATATATACCAAAATTAATATTAATATATATTTACAATCATACAAATCATGCTGAGTTAAAGCACATGCAAAGAAAAAAATACTCAGAAGAATAATCTGATAAATATGGATAAGTTCTTCCAATGAAAAAATATTCTATTCTTAATATCTTGTATTAAAGTGATAGGATTTGGATATTTTAATTTCATAGTCACAGTATTCACCAATATAGGTATTCACACTACAAATCTTAGTAAAGTGTCTAACATTAGTGGATTGGTTTTACAATTGTCAAAGCTCATCAGAACCAAGTAGCCGGTAATAACACTGGTAGAAAAAATTTGCTATATGCACAAAAATTTGAAACCTTAATCATATGCGAGATACTTTCAATATGCAAAAATTAGAAGGTGACAATTTTTAGAAAATTATCCATATGAAAACAGTAGGAATATAAAAATAAATCAACAAAATATTTTCTATACAAAGAGTAGGAATATATCATGAAGAAAATAAAAATTGTGGAAAATAGCAAATTTTCAAGATTCTCTTTCGAATTAAAGCAAGAACGCTATTGTGATAGAATATTTATCATGTGTTCTGTAAGTTATCTTTTTTTAGGGTGAATACTGATTTTGAATTATTTCAAGCTATGAGGCAAGTTTGGAGATACCAATTGTAATTTGAACTGGAAACATTTTTATTTTTCTACTACAAGTTAAGACCAACTTAAACCTCTATCATATATAGCACACACATATAGTACACATTTAATTTAAAAAATAGCACAAACATGTATTTATGAAATTTTAAATTAAACAACAGGTATTTAATGTAATTTTTTTTTTTAAGATAACAATAGCAAGACATTTCACCATGCAAAATATACTTTCATGCGAAAACATAAATTGATAATTTACCCTTCTTGATAATCTGGGCTGCAGAGGGAAAAAGAAAATGGGCAGGTAGAAATTTAAAAGGGAATACAACATTTAAATATAAAATACAGGTAAATTTTGATTATAAAAAAGTATATTCATAAACTAATTTATACAAAACTTCAAAAACTTTTCATTCTTTCACATAGCAGCCAACCCAGTGGAATACAAAATGGGAAATTTTCTTTAGATATACCGATTTATGACTAAAATAGGTCAAACTGCAAATATTAAATATTTTATAATACCTAAGTGAAAAAATGGGAATTTTAACAAGTTATAAGAGTATTTTTATGTCTTACTAGAAAATGTACCCAGGTGGGCATAACCCAGGATTATTTGCATTTAATACTTGCATTAATTGCATTCATTTAATTTTTTAAAAAACATAGTCGCCAAGTTGCAAAGGATTCAAGTGCATTTTTTATAGCATGTCTATTAATAGTACCGAAGCACTGACAGTAAAGATAGATAGCATCCCTTCAAAGATCGTTTGAAAGAGAATTCTTCAATCTTTCTAATAATGTTAAGATGGAAACTCTACAACATTATTTTTGATCTATAAGGAACCGATTTGTGCAAAAATTCCTCAAAATGACACTTTAACTTTTAATAGCTATAAAACTAATTTGAATTAAAAATAATCACAATGAGTTGCTTTCTCTTAAGAGCCAAAGTACCCTTGTACCAAATTTCATGGACGTATATCACTTAGATTGTCCATAACAGATGACACAAACACATAGACATATTCTTTCATTATTATAGATTAAATAATCTCATTCAGGGTGATCGTAATTAAAATATCTTTATTAAAAGCCTTCTGTAAAAACTAGTGTTAAAATATTTTGCTAATACATATGATAGCATTAAAATTGAAAATTGCATAGCTCTGCTGAAATATTTATTTATAGTAAAATACAATGCAAAAATTCTATAGGATATAGTTCACCAATTTTGTAAATTCAAATCAAAAACTTAGTGCAGATTTAAAACTTTGCAAGACCCCTCGGATGTGCCTAAAACACCTCCTTTATGAATCACTGACTTATAATTACATGCTATTCAGCCAGAATGCAGTATTACAAAACACAGATACAGTACAGATCTAGTAAACATCCCCCCCCCCCTTCTCATAAAAACAACAACAAAAAAAAAACAATAGCAAAAGTTAGTTTATAAAGAAAATTACTTAATTTGTATCAAATAGAATAATTTAAAAATTACTTACCCTACGTTCTCGTTTGTCTGTACTAGCTACTTGACCAGTAGCTATAATTAACTTATTAGGATGGAGAGCGAGGCTGCAATAAAAGAAAATAAAAGAAACACACACTAAAAATATAGTATCACAACTACAAGTATCAAAGTTATAAACTGTGCAACAATATTGCCATTTGAGAAGCTTATTCATACCATACCCAGAATAAGGTTTCAAACTCAAACTTAAAAATGAAATTCCAGGTTTTCTAAAAGAGCTATGGCAAACTTTCAGAATCTGAGTCACTACAGTTTGAAATATAATAATAATTTTAAATAGTGAAATAAATTTAAAATCAGTAGTTTCTAAAACATTAGCAGGGAAAAACTAGCCAATTTATTGATAAAACAGTCATGAACTGAAAATTTCAAAATTTTGGTGTTGTTAGAGAAAATAATCCTTATAAAACCAATGAAAATGATAAAGTTTTTCACAAGTTTTAATTTAAAAAAAAATGTAATTTTCCATGAGTTTTCTCTGATATTCAGAGGTGAATTTAAATTCCTTAAAAATTCCAGGTTTTTCCTGTTGCAGATATTTAAGGTCATTAATATCTAATAAAATTAAGTAAATAAAACTATGCAGCAAAAGTAACCCAAAATATAATTAATTAGCAGTTGATATTTTGTACTTTCTGACAACTGGACAATATTAAAAACAAAACATGGTTCTTTTTTGCTTGAAAACACAAATTTATGATTAAATGTATTCATTGAATTCTAAATGAATGTTTTAACAAACACAAAATATTAATCCATCTCTTTTAAACAACGACATAAATTTTATAGAGAAAGAAAATATTACCATTTAATGTCATCTGTATGGCCAAGGTAATGTCTTTGAATCTGATCTTCAACATTATATAATACAACAACAGATGCAATGAAGTATATCATTTCTCCAGTAGGAAGAAAATAAAGATTTGACCGACAGTCTCTGCCTCTATAGCCATATCTTTGATCACATTAAGGAAAGCACACAAAACATATATATTTCATTCACAACTTTTTTGAAGAGAAAATAATTTAGTGTGTAGTTAAAAACTTAAGAAAGAAGAATAAAATCATAAGAAATATTAAAAAGATAATTTTACTGCAGTGTAGTGGCTAAACAAGAAAGTGTTGCCATTATACTTTTATTTTTTTTTCTACCCAGACCGTCTGACTGGCTAAAGGTGCAAGATAATTGTTTGGATGACCTAAGACAGAACCACCCAATTTAGACCAAAACCCAATAGGGGTAGCAACCACAGGGATTGCATGAAAAGCAGTTTAAAATTAATTTTATGATTAATTTAAAAGTGAAAATTGTCTCAAAGGAGGAAAAAAAAATAATCATGTATGCCAATAGCATGTATACCAATGGCATAGATCCAAGATCCTATCTTCGAGTTAAATGCTAATTTAATAATTGCAGTAGCAATGTTTTAAAGTTGTACAATTTGTAATTTATGCTCATATCTATGATAAGAAAATGATGTCTTTTGAAAACAATTCATTAACAATATAACTCATTTTAATTCATGAAGTATTTATTATACACAGTGCACAATTAAAATAGCTCTAAGGAAGTATATTGGAGAAGTATATTGGAGATAAATTAAATTTCTTCTAATCAACCATATCAAAGTCCATTTCACAGCTCAGTAAATATTTGCTAATATGCAACATAAGATCTTTCTCCAACACCTACTCTACTTGCTGTTAGAATGGAGCAATCAACAGCAGCACACAGTTTACTTATAAGCAAACTCAGCAAAAAAGACAAGCATTGCTGTATACTGGGTTCGTAAGGCAGAGATTCTTTGTCAAAGTGAATCAATTCACAAACATTTCTCTACTTTATAGTTCTATAACTATGAAAGGTATTAATTCCAAACATTTTTCTATTTTTAGCTTTTAATTACCTGCCCTGGGCTTTGCAGTTAGCCTTAACAATCTGAAATATACTATACAGAGTCTTCACTTATGTAACCTCTAATACTGATAAGGCAGATTTATAGTATCTAGTTATATGAGTACAGTGTGGAATATGAGAACACTGAAAAGATAATCAACATTTTCAAGAAAGTGTTATATTTCTATAACTATGAAAGGTATTGAAATTTTAATTATGTAATTAACAATTAGTCTTCCTTTTAAATAACTGATTATGCTTCATTTGTATTCAAATTTAATTCAAAATAATTGTAATAAATTGAAAAGTATTAATTAAAGTGTGTCTTAGCGATTCTTTCTCTCCCAATCAGATAGCTCAGTTGGTAGAGCACTTGATTGCAAAAGGAAAAAAGGTTTAAGTTTGCAGCGTACAAAACTTCATATTAACTCATGAATATTGTTGACCTTAGTGTATGAAATAATAAAAAATTCAGTATTGTGTAGAAAAAGGAAGGTGTTTAAGAGGAAAAGATATGTGGTTTTATTGAAAGGATTTATAATAAAATTCTCCAAATTTTACAGCTTTTCCAGAAGAAATAAGGAAAATAATTCTTGAATATTTTAACACAATAAAACAAAAGCTTTTTTAAGGTTCTATTTAAAATTTTCCAGACTTCTGATGAAAAAATACGTTTCTCCCCTGTGATTATGGGCAGAATTACAATTCCCCAAGAATATTAATTTTTCTCTGTTCTTCCAAAGGCAAACCCTGTGTTGAGCATGAGCAATATTGGCTTCAAAAGAGGTTGATGAGAATGCTATGTTTTCTCACAACTTGCATAGCTTTGCACACTTGCTTCGAGATTAAGCAGAGTTTTTAATCTTCAAGACAAGTACACTAAAGACTTGACCGAGTACTTGTCCAGATTAATAAATTACAGATTTGAATCCTGTTCTTCACATACTTCCAAATGCTATTTAACTGAGTGGCTATTTGTTAGAATGGATTTATGCATTGCAATGCCATACACAAAGTCATCATGCTAAACATAGTTTATTCATGCTCTAAAATGTGTTAATCCTTTGGCCATTATGCTTTCTTGGGGAAAACTTCTCCCCCAGCATTAGCTATTTCATGACACAAGCAATGTTGTTTTCCCTGTAGGGGAATGCAGTCTCTGTCATCGCTATGGATGAATGTAATTGCACATAAAGTAAAACAGTAAGTAAATAAATCTTAATTATTTTATAGAATATGTACACAATGTACTGACATTTCCTGTAAATGCATCATTTAATTTAATTCCTTAAAAAAATGTTATATTGTAGCATATTTTAAAACACAGTTCTTATACATCACAGTCTTTACAGTAAAATCGTGTTTCATTTCGTAAATTTTTTTCACAAATGGAAATTTGCTGTTACTGTCATCAGAATAAAAAATATTTTATTGTTCCTTTCTCTTTTTCTGCAAAACAGATGTTGAAGTCATTGTGCACTTTCATATGTAATGAAAACATCAAAATCAAAGGGCAGGAGAGCCTGAAAATTTTAAAGAAAATTGGAAAAAAAAGCAGTAGAAATCAAAGAATTATTGATTAGTGCTGCCATCTAGTGTGAAACAAAACAATAAAATCTATAAAATGCATTAAAAGCATTTGAAACATTTATAAGAAGTAAAAAGGTTGATGAAAACTTCTAACACTTTACTAACACACAGCAGAAGTTTTCACTGAACATACTAGACACGTTAACAATGGCTAAAGGGTTAATCTATTGAAAACTTAATTTCAATTTTTTGATCCCAAGACAATATTTTTCACAAACAAATACCAAGTATTGCTGAAAAAGTAAAAATGAGCCTATGTATGAAAAGTTCCACAGATTTTATGATTTTTTTTCTTTCTTTTTGTGCATTTTTTATTTTTAAATGAATAATAAAAAGTTAATTGCACATTAAAAAAAAATAATACTACTTTTCGAAATTGTGAAAAAATGAATGTATAAAGGGCTCTCCAAATGATAATATTTCATAATTTAATAAAATACATGTTACTCAGAGTATAAATATCATGCATGCAACTTCAATATAAAATTGAAAGGATACACCCATTCTAATTTTAATCTTTGGGAAGGAGGAGTATTCACTTTGTTCAAGCAGTAGTCTTGTAAATAATCTGTAGGTATATGAATGGCTATAGGTCTACCCCGAAGGTACAGTTTCACTATTCCCTCATCTACATAAATAAGAAATCAAAGCAATATAAATGCTAATAAAGATAAACGAGATTTTAAAATAATACAATAACAATAAAAATTTCCAGACTTACCTTGCATCAAAATAGCTTCTTTTGTACTGAAACAGTAAATCAAAATAGTAAATAAATGAAAATAAGTAATTTATCTAACAGTTTTCTTTTCAGAAAACTTTTAAAATAAATAATAGGTTCATAATTATTTAAATTTAAGTACCATAATATCCAAAAGAAGGGGGGACACAATGAACAAATCTATTGTGGAGAATTGACGATGCACATTATTCTACTTTTTATTTTTTTTTACTTAAATATGGGGTGACATCTTTGCATTATAATAATGAAAGATATTTAATTGCGATATTTCTGAAATTTTAAATGGTTTTATAAAAATTGCAATTTTTCATTCGGGGGGGGGGGGGGGGGGGGTCCATGTTGATAATGATACAACTAGGGGATAAGGGTGTCAATTGCTATGTAGAGCAGTAAAATATAGTTAACATTTGTTAAATTGCACTGTACAATTGGTATGCTGAGAAGCAATTGATACATAACGACAGACATATTGTTCATATACCTCTTTGAGGAGTATTTCAAGAAATCAAAAAGTAATATGATTGTAAAATGTATTTATCACAGTACACAACAGATTTCATAACTTAATATATTAAATTATTTGGCAAATATTTCTGTAAAAGAACAAAAATTATATTAAACTTTTCAATATCAGTACCCAACGGCTCAAGATAAAAGTTATTTTTAGATGCAATTTATACCAATGTAGATAAAAAAGCAAAATACAGTTTTAATGAATTTTCTGTGTCCATTTTTACAAAGTTAACAAATGTTCATGAGTAATAATATTTTATTTTCAAAATATGTATAACATATGATTTGAAGTATACATAAGAATGTTTTCTAATTGTTTTTAGAATGGCATATATATATTTTTGTTTCTTTTTCAAATATCAGTACATTTCACAAGAATCCAAATTGCAGATTGAATGTCTTGTTAAAAGACCAAACAAACATAACAAATTTTTTTTTAGATACAAATTTATAATAAATCTTTAAACCTTTGTCTATGATCAGAGACACCATTTGTGAAAAAGGTAAACATAACTGAAATATAATTGTATTATATGAGGTACATTTAAATTTATACAACTATTTATATTAGTTGCCATAATAGAGACAGGAAACTATAAAGAAAATACTTCAAACATAACTTAGCTTGGTAACTTATTTGAAAAATGTCATACTAAAAAGAAAAACACCTTCAAATTAAAAAAAAAAAAACTAGCAAGTCTGCAACAAACTACAGGGAGAAGTAATTACGATGATAATAATAAAAAACTTTGCTACTAATTAACATCTTCAATATTGACAATACAATACACGATCTGACAATACTTGTCACATTTTAAAAAGTTTTAAAAGGTTGCTTTACAAAATATATTAGCAGTGTTAAGCGATTTTAAATCATAAGTTACTTATAAAAGCTTAGCAGCAATTGTTAATTTTAACAGAGCAACAAAAACAATTAATAAAAAAAATGTTAATATAAAAAAGTCATACTATACATCAATACTTAAAAGAAATTCTAGATCACTCTTCCGATATATGCAGCTTTTTAAAATACTAATTTGAATTTCTTGTCTATATGTGAAAACAATTCACAGAGAACTGCACTTTTAGTAAACCTAGCAAAGATAGTTATTTCACATAACTACAATAGAAACTCGATATAAACGATATAGTATATTACGGATCTGGATATAACACAATGAAGAGAATGTCCCAAGAAAAAAAATTTCATTACAGTACAGTCCGATTTACCATGGTTGAGCTATAATGCTTGGATGAAGTATGTCCCCAAAGAACTACATTATATGGGCTTTTACAGTATTTCGTAAAAAGGAAATAATGAAGCAAAAAATATTTTACATCTTACTCAGTTTTACATAAAAAAATTATATTAATGATAATTTGCATAATATTTTGTACAAAAAATATTTTACAGATTATACTTTTATCTTAAAAATTACAATAAATTTAGTAAATTGTTTTCAATCATTAATGCTAACTTTTTCGAGTAATTAACATTAAATAGATAGTTAAAAAGAATAGAAGTTTACATAAACATTTTGAGTGAAGATATTTACATTATAAATTGAATGCTAGTTCATTAAAAAATATGTTTATGTTCTTGCAGAAAAAATTCAGTTTAATTGCTAAAAATGTTTACATTTTTATTGAAAACACATTAAAAATTTTTAACGGCATGTAATTACTTAAAATTGAAACACACATTCAAATTACTAAAATTATATAATGGATATTAAATAACATATCTTAATAAATTCTCTTGAAACTAGAAAATACACAATGCAGATCATTCTATAGCTTAACAAATCAAAAATCTAAAAGATCTTATAATGCTTCTAACCTACACTATTATGAAATGTATGATAAATAACTAGTTAAATGAATCAATATCGAAGATATTTTGGAAAAGCTTCTATTCTATGAAATGCTAATAAAAAAACTAATACGTACAAATCACTACCATGCTAATTTTAGAACCTACAAAGAGGGTTGATATCTATACAAAAGCATTTTAGTATACATTAAAACAAGCATAACTGTAAAATTTCAATGCACACAAAGACCTCCTTTTTTTTCTAACACTAATACACAGATTAGTAAGAAACATATTAGGAGACCACCACCATTGAAATCAAGACCCAATAAACTTTATGCATTTTTGTTTACCCATGCCTAGTCTGATTTGGCGTTGAACTTCTCATATTCAAGTTGAATAAAGATCCACTGGTAACTCGCCTGGAGAGGAATAAGTTAAATAATAACGGAAGAGCAAACATAAAATCCAAAAACAGGATAAAAAATAATATATTTTGGAATTCATTATAATGCAATGGGATAACACCCATCATGAGATTAATACATTGTCTTTTTAAATCAAAATATATATCAAACATATTATATATTATTTTATTTTTTTATTAAAAAATCAAAATACAGATGATCTGCAATTTTTAACATTCCAGGGATTTTCAATATGTGTATTACATGTTTGCATAGGCTTGGGTCTGGCTTTTGAGACTAAGGGTGGCATAATCCAAGAACCGGGTTTCTTAGAAAATTTTGAGCCGGACTTGAGGCTTTGTTTGAAAAATGCCCAATCGGGGCAGGTCACATGAGGTCTATGGTTTAAAAAGTTATAAATGAATGTTATCACAAAATATATGAAAAATCATTAATTTCAGCAAACCAGAAATAAAAATTTAATAAATACTTTTTTTTTTTACAAAATTTTGGTGATGCAGATGGCTTGGATTTATAATTTAAAATTATAAAAATAAAAAACAATAACAATGCTTCAAGCTAATAATCAAACATTTATTGCCCACATTGGGCTTGGGTTTTACACTGAGAAATGGCTTTGGGATTGGGCTAGATAGGGTTCCATTACTATTGACCTGAGCCTGGTAAAAGACTAAATTATTGGCAGTGTGCAGATCTATGATGTGTAAATTAAACAATATTAATATAGAAAAAATTTTGCATTTTAAAATACTTTAATGATTTAAATGTTGTGGTTTATAAGTGAACTTCAAAAAATGTTGGATGAGTTGTTCATAAAGTTTGAATTTGAGCTCAACTGGATGAATTGCATTATTTAGTTTTCTTTGTTTTATTAATTATTATTTCTATTATTGTTAATTTTGGGTGTTTTTCTTGGCTGCCCATTGTAACTACTCTACACACTTTGAGATGGACAACCTGGGTAATAAACAAATGAAACAATTTAAATTCCTTTTATAAGTTTAATTATTCTATCTTTTATCATAAGGATCTCTTAAAGCTAAATAAGATAATTGTAATCAATATTCTGTTTCAATACTGGATAGTGTATTCACAGTTTACTACTAATGAATTGGAATATTGAATCAAATTATTCTATCACACATTATGCAAAAATTATCTGATATTAAATGTACGATTTCATTGTATACAATTATGAAAAATTTAATTATACAAACAAGCAATGTAATATATTTCAATTTTCATCTTATATATATATATATATATATTGAATTTTTGTTCATAGTAACAGGTCAATAAATGAAATGTGCTAATTAAAGCTGATGTATAGTAATCGGTCCCTAAAGATTTTACTATTACATCCCCATTCTATTAATTGATATTCCATTTTATTTTAATATTTTTGTTTCAAATATAATTGGTAGTTTCTGCCATTCTCTTGAGTTTTTTCTGATTGGTATTTGAAAGCTTTTGTTTCTTACGGATGCATTACTATTTCTCATAAATACTTGTTTATATATATAAAAATACACATACACACACACACACACATATATATATATATAAACAAGTATTTGTTTGGGTTAATTTAGGGTGGATGCTCGATCTGATGAGGTATCTAATTTGAATTAACCTCCAAATTAAGCCTGGTGCTGTTCATTACTTTTTTCAGCATGGTGGCCATGTTTTAACAACTGTTTTGGTTATTTTAAAGTTTTATCATTAATTACTTGGTATTAGTTATTAATCCATTTTTCTAATATATATATATATATTTATAATAAAATTATAATATGAAATTCAAATGGTAGAAGAAAAATAACATATATATATATATATATATTAGAAAATTGTGTAATTAATTGATATGTATTACCAAAAAATATAAAACTGTGCAACACTTTTCTCTTGCAAGCACTAGATTACTAATAAACAAAATTAAAAATTCAAGAATTCTAAAAACAGATTAATTTTTATACGTCAGTGTTAAAATAAAATGTGGCAAAGATTTAATTTGGTGAATAAAAAGTTACACTTGGCAATTAAACTGGCAAAAGAAATAAAAATCTAGTGAGACCCATGAATATGAGAATATAAGTGAAATTAAAGTAAGAAATGTGAAACAGTATGAGCAAAATTATACAACTTAAGTCTTTTTTTTTTTAACATAAATATATAAATTATGAGAATCAAAATAGACAAAGCATCATTACCTAGCATTATTAGGAGAAGACAAGTATTCTTGACTGGATGACCATTTCTTCATAGAATTTAAATTAGAAGTGGACATTGATATGTGACGACTTGGAGATGGCGTGTGCCTGGGCGATGGTGAACTTCTAGAATTTGTCACTGATGGAGAGGGAGAGGGAATCGGTGATGCTGAACTAGAACTGTGTCCACCTTCACTGTGTAGGGATCCTGATGATGGATAGTGTGATAGCCGACGTCCAGGATGTCCTGGAGTCTGTGGTGTAGTAGGTGTGTGATGAGAATTGATAGAATTTGTAGTAGGAGAGGTAGCTTGTCGCTGATAACTGACATTAGACGGTCTGTATGGGATAGCATTATTGGAGAGTGCAGATTTGACTGGAGGAACATTATTGCTTGTGATTATGACAGCTGAAATTAAAAAAATTAGACATAATTTAGGAAACTTTCTTAGTCTAATAGCAGTATAAATATAATATTTTTTTGTTTCGAAGCTGCTGGTTACTATACTATTTTTTATATGAAACATCTCATGTTCTTGCTTTCTCTCAATTACTGAGCAAACTCAATTAAATCAGGTGAGCTATGTCACTGTTCACAACCACTCAGTTAGCTGTAACTATGTGTAGTCTCTGCCCACTACTATTTCAGCCAGGGGTGGTATTTAGACATTTAGCAGATGACCATAGGATTACATAAAAGTAAAGTCAAACTGGATCCTTTGGCAACATTATTATGCTCAGCTGACATGTTTGTTAATTTTAAATTGTTAATACATGTTAAACTGCATTTCTTTCATAAATATTAAAGGAACATTTATCAGTTCCGATTTTTACAATTCTGCTGTAATTTGCATTTTTGTGCTAACCCTGTTAAACTTTGCTACAAAACAGTACATTTATAAAGGAAATAACAGCAAGATATTTCTAAAAACATATACTTTATAATAGAAGTTTGTTAGTTAGGTGGCTCATCAATTCAGGAACTTGCCTACAGTGGTTATCTTGCAAGAAAAGTTAAAAATCACTACTCTAGAGCATTTTACTTTAAAAAATTTTATGAGATTTTAAGTTATATTTCTAAGAGTAAAATACATACATGATCAAAGAAAAATCGAAAAATATCAGCATAATTTTAGAAGAGCATATTTTGTAAGCCACAAGTAATGTGTGAATAAAAAAAAAATAATATTAATTAAATTGTATTTGAATTAAATATTTATCAACAAATGCCAGCAGTAAAAACAAAATCTAGCTGTGGTCCTTTCGTTTGGCAACTGTGCATGACTGTCTCGATTTGCTTATGCCTACATCTACAACTGATTTCATAGAATGACAAACGAGTTAGAATTACACCATTGTCACAATTTACTTACATATATTTATTTATAATACAGGGTGGTCACAAAAAATCCATTTTAAATTTCCCTGATAATTCCCTGATATTTCCCTATTCATCCTATAATTTTCCCCGATAACGAATTTTTTTTTTTATTAAGTACAAATTTGTTCGCCATAAAACTTTTTTTTTGGACATACAGTGAAACTTGTATAAGCTGGAAACTCCATAAACTGGAATCTTGTTTAAAACAGAAACACTTGGCCGTCCTTCAAGAGTTGGTTTATATGTTCACTTTTATAAGGCCAAAACCTGTTGATTAAGGAATAAATTTCCAATCCAAGTTCTGGCTTAGGCAGGTTTCACTATACTAGAAATTTAATAAATTCAATTTAGTAATATTAAAAGTCTCATAAAAAATAATAAATTTAATGTACAAAATCAAAACAGATCACAAACAGTTTTAGATTTCTCTTACAGGATTCAAGGATAAATGACGCATATGGACATTATGAAACCAAATTATTTAATAAGCAAACCTGTATAACTACTATTTTATAAAACATTTAAAAGTAATTTTTCTTAATGTAATTTGCATACTGCATGCAAATTCAATATGATATTCAATTGTGAATAATTTATGGACATTGATAAAAAAAACTTCAGCTTCTGATATCAAAGTATTAGAATTATAAATTGTTACTTACAAATTTTCAATTTTTGTGCTACTTTTAGTTTTCAAACAGCTAGCTGCTTCTACAGTTAATATATTTTGGATGATCAGAGTTCTTTGGGATGCAAAAAATTCTCTTACAAAAATTATTCATTTATTGATTTAATCTCTTCCATCAAAACACTGATTTCTTTAATGGCATTTTCCTGATTTGATGCGATTTTATTATTCAGTTCTTTTGTTAACAATTTTTTCTTCTTCATTTTAGCTTCTTCCCTTTCATTATCCAATATTTCTTTTTCCTTTCTTTTAGTGGCCTCAGTTAATGAAGAAAGAGCATTTTTGAAGCTATGTATAAGCTATTTAGATATTTCAAAATTCTTCACATCTCCCACTGATGTCTTGATCCTGTCATATACAAATCTCTGTGCTATTAAGGTATCTTCCCGTAGATTTTCGATGAGACACTCTGAATTTACCGAAAAACCATGTTCTACATTGGGATTCCCATGGGATAGTATCATTACGATCTTCATCACAGCATGTATATTTTCTCAATTTCCAAATTTATTGAATACATTTAGCAAAAAAATATCTACTCGGCAATTTTGGCATTTATAAAGTTTCATGTCATTCTCTACATCTCTCTCGGAACATATTTTTAAATACTCCCGTGCAGCTTTTTCAGCAGTGTCGTCAGAAATTATTTTATTTTCTTCTAAAATAGTTAAAAGGTTTTTGATTCGTTTTTTCCCAAGGCTTTCATTTAATGCCACACTTGCACTAATAAAATTTTTTAACAAAAAGTCATAATTCAATTTTAAATGAGGCATATATCTCCCATTGAGTGGATGTTATTCACTGAGCTTGATAATTTGGAAATGGTGTAACTTGGAGACCACATAAGCTCTTATGTTCTGCTAGGAATAATTAGAAGGATTTGAAAATGTTTACTCAGTCTGTAAGGCCTTTTAGACAGCCCTTCAAGGCTCACTTTAAATATTTTTATTTTTTATAGATATTTCAATGGTATTGATATGGCAACATTTATCTATTAATTTATGTAAACAATGTACAATGTTTACTTGACTGGAATTAAATTTTAAAAGATAATACAAAAGTTACTTTTTGCATATAGTATTACTTATGGATATGATTGTTGGTTGAAATCCTGTCTAATGTTACCATTAAAAAAATATTTATCTAATAAAAATAAAAGAAATAAATCTCTCACCAATAGCGTAGAGTGAGATTTTTGACTGGGGAGGTTAAAAATTTGGAAAAAATTTGGTATTACAAGTGAAATTTATATTGAAATTCACATTTTCATAAGTTTTATTTCAAGAAGTTTTATTTATTGGTGATTAAAATAAAATAATTTTAATGAATGAATAAAATAATTTTTTTAAATGCACAAGACTTTAAAATGTTACTTATGTAAGATGAATACAAGATCTAAATATTTTAAATTTTTCCATATTTCTAAAATAGATGAACTTTTACAATCATTTTATTAAGTAGGATGTCATGGTCGCCCATAGGGGATGTAAAGGAGGGGGGGGGGGGGTCACATTCCTCTTTGGACATTAATATAACAAAGGCGAGCATCAGGCCTGTCTATGTTGCAAATCATGGGCTTGAGTTTGCCCTCCCCCTCCCCCCTGGAAAAAGTTTTACAGGTGCTAATGTATGAAGTAGAAATATATTAGAATATTATTAGCAAGTGATAGAAAAAATAGTTTTGTAAATATAAACAGCTTGAACTAACAAAATAAAGCAATTCAAAGGAGTGCACTGAAAATGGATGAGAACACTGTAGTCAACAATGTACTTAAACAATTTTGTATATTAATTATTTACAAATACTCTACTTTAAAAACTTAAATATCTTAACCACAATATGCTAAAGATCTGCTAAGAAATTATCAAGGGCTTTTGCTTAACTGAGATTCTCCTGTAACGTGATTTCTAAAGGGAAATCAAATTCATTCTTTCTAAAACTCACAAATACGCAAACGGGTGCTTCGCCATATTGTTGCTGTGACTAGTTTACTTCACAAACTACTTAAGTTTAATGGTAGTCATTATTACTGTATTTCCTTGTCTTAACATTGTTTACATTTAGGCAAATGTCATATCATTTGTGGAAAATGACTCATATTATTTAGCATTATATATGACTTTTTTCTGCAAAGATAAATTAATAAATAGAATCATGTTTGACACAAAATAGTGGATCCATTCGCCTTGCCCAAGAAATTTTCATTCATGAAATGTCACGTCCCATATCCTATCATTGTCTATCATTACGCTGTTTATAAAGGGTTGAAAATAGGGGAAGAAATAGCCACACCTTCCTGGAAGCTAGCTTATAGTTCTAGCTTATCAGCCAGGGTGGAGTTTAAGAGGTGGGTGGGGCTAATACCATGCTTCTTTCAATGAACAGTAATTAAGCTAGATGATTTCAGCTTCTAGATATGAGTTTTAATGGGAAAATACTTTGAAACATCTCATTTTAAATAAGTAAAGTGTAACAGTTTTCTAAAAAAAAACATATATATTCGCAAAGTTATATTAAAAAATATAATACATAAAAGTATCTTTAAATTAGATTATAAACAGGGGAGGCTCAGCTTCTGAGCCTCAATGGACACTACACCACTGTCTATCACATAGGCCCTGTTCTTGTGTGATGTTGAGCAGACAGGATCTCGGATGCATTGTTAGCTTACAGAAGTAATAGAGACTTGTAGTTGAATTATTTTAAATTTATTAAATAAAATAAATTTATTTATTTATTTTTATGGGATATGTATAAAATGTCGACTGCATTTTGATGAAGATTTTGCAGTTGAGCCACTCTGTTTGGACCCATAAGTTACCAAAAGTGCCCAATTTTAATTTATGAAGTGTTAATTTAAGGCCAAAAATATTGTTCTGTGGATCTTGTACACCATTATTTCACTATGAAAGTAGTAAAGTCATAACATTATGTAGAGAAAGTCACCAAGCGCTGTCCACGTTTTTATTTTTGTGCACCACTACATTTACTCTATTCTAGAAGAGGTTGATATGTAGATATACAGATCGAAACAAACATACAAACATATGTTAACAGATTTTAAGAGTAATGACAACTTGCTGTAAAAGTAATATATATTGAACCTTACCTCGTCCTTCAAGCTGAGTAACTCGCCTTAAAACATCTGCTAAGGTACCACGAAGACAAACTATCTCATCAGCTTGGTCTTGTACTTTCTTTTCTAAGTCAGCAACTCGTTCTCTTAATGCATCGTTATCATGATTTAATATGTCTTCTGCAAAATAAATAAAAATTAAAATTAAGAGCAATTATCATATTATATATTAATAGTAAACAAAACAAATAAAAAAATGTAATATACATAAAAAAAATGTGTAACTCTTGACAATAGCAGAAATTCAGCCTATGGTGAAAAAAATGGTACCTATCAATAAACCAGTTTTCTTCCAAGAGTAAAACTAGTCCAGTACTGAAAGTATGGTTTTAACCTTTGGAAGTCCACCCTTTTGCAGGTTTATAATATAGTGGCATAAAGGATAGTTTAAAGTAGTGCTCAGAATATGTATCCATCAAAAATTGTTTCTGGCAAAAAATATTAGTTCCTGTTATATAAAGAAAACTTTTGGTCTCTGGACAGGTCTTAATTTCTAATAAGTATGTTTTACACTAATTATAGCAGCATTATAAAAGAATAATATTTAATTCAAATAAAATAGTAAATGTTATATAAAAGATGTTTCATAAACATTGTATCTGATATTTATTTTTCAGCTGTTGTTTCTAGCTAATCATACACACATATATTTCCAATTTGAAAAAAAAAAAGTGTATTATTCTGTTATTCTGTCAAGCCACTTTCATTTATGGGTAGTAGCATATTTTATTATTCCAAAAGATGAAAATAATAATTATAGCAGCATTATAAAAGAATAATATGTAATTCAAATAAAATAGTAAATGTTATATAAAAGATGTTTCATAAACATTGTATCTGATATTTATTTTTCAACTGTTGTTTCTAGCTAATCATACACACATATACTTCCAATTTGAAAAAAAAAAAGTGTATTATTCTGTTAAGCCACTTTCATTTATGGGTAGTAGCATATTTTATTATTCCAAAAGATGAAAACAGTGGCGCACCCAGAATATTCCTAAGGGGGGGGCCATTGGTGCACAAAATTTTTATGAAGGAGGATGACTCCTCGATAAATTTTCCGAGAAAAAATGATCAGAGGCCATATCAATTAACAAGGCGGTTGTCTTTTTTTGTACATTTATTTTTATCAAATTACTAACAATTCTTTAGTGCAGTGCAAGAGAATTGAATGATTAGAAGAAGTAGTAGTAGATATTTATACAAAACAACACAAATTAAGAAATAGATGAAGATAAAATTATTTGTTCTGGTCTGCTTATACTGTATACTTGTTTTCAACCACTCTCTCATGATTACATATTGTTATATTATTCAATTATGATCTATACATATTCATAAAACGAAGTCCAGCCTCCTGTTTTTCTTTGTAGCCAGAGCATTAATTATCTGGTCTGGATCAATTTCCACTTCACGGTGAATGTTCACTGACGCAAGTCCATTCAGTCTGGTTTCACTCATACTGTTTCTCAAGTAAGTTTTCAACCTCTTCATTGTGGAGAATGACCTCTCAGCACTGCTTGTTGATACTGGGAGGGTGGCATACACTTTTAAAAGTTCAAACACAGTTGGAAAAGTCCTTTGGTCACAAAAGTTAAGCAGTTCGATTGGGCTTTTAGTTTTTTTGTTCAATGCAAAGACCTTCATGTACCACAGATGTAGTTCATCTTTTAGAGTATTATCTGATCTGGGTCCTAAATCATCTGCAAATTTCCTTGATAAGGCAACAAATCTCTCGTTTTCTTCCAGTGTCGGCTGCCTTCCATTCGGAATGACAGATGCAAAACTTTGAGAAATTTTTCATGGAGGTGAGTGATGAAATTATCAATCCATGGAATGAAAATAGAAAGTCTGTAGTATTCTTCAGGAGTCTGTACGTTGAAATTTGATCTATAAATTTGTCTGGTGGCACGGCGTGGTAGAGTAATGTTTTCTCCATGCTGTTCCAGCTTCTTAACAGCTTGTTCAAACAGATGGTGAAACTCGTTCTCTTCGTTCTCTCGAATTATAGATATAGCTTTCAAAACGTCTTCTACGTCACTCACAGCAGTTGCCAGATCAAGGTTAACTTCCTGCAGCTTTTCACTCAGACGAACACTGTAGCTGAGTAATCTGTCAGCTGAAACAAGTGCTATGACAAACTGTGATGTTAACATTGAACATAACAAGGTATGAGCCTCTGTTGATGTCTCCTTGTCATTCCAGGTAGTAATCTCCTCCAGAGCCTCGATTACTTGATCAAACAATGAAACCATAACTGTGACGGCATCATGTCTCTCCACCCAACGAGTAGGGCATAATTTCTTCAGTTTTTTGGCACTGATTTCTGTCTCTCCCTGATTAGCTGCATTAATTTTGCTGGTGAGAACAAGGTTTCGTTTTGGTGTGTTGAAAAAACTAGAGATTTTCCCTATTATTCCAAAGCTGTTTCGGATATCCGGAACTCTAGATGAATAAGTTATGGCTAAGTTCAAACAGTGTGATGCACAATGAACGTAGGGGGCTTTGGGGTGTTGCTCATATATAATTGCTTGGGCGCCATTGTACTCTCCACTCATTGCAGAAGCTCCATCGAACCCTTGTCCACGGAGGAAAGACGTATCAATGTTGCAGTCTGCAAGGCCTTTAAGAATAG
Source organism: Amaurobius ferox (assembly GCA_951213105.1). NCBI lineage: Eukaryota > Metazoa > Arthropoda > Arachnida > Araneae > Amaurobiidae > Amaurobius > Amaurobius ferox. The sequence continues at coordinate 20,580,339 of OX578140.1, forward strand.
CATCTGCAATTGCTCGACCTGTAGTTTCAGTCAGGGGCACAAACTTAAGGAAGTTCTCCACTATCTTAAATTCAATTTTATACTTATCATTTGTTTCAAACCGTTTCAAATAACGAACGCAAAGTGTAATTTGCTCTACCGTTGCAATATCTGTGGTTTCGTCACATAAAACCGCAAAACATTTGGCCTCATTCACCTCAGTTGCTATGTGCTTCACAGTGGAATCATTGCATGCTGAAATAATCTCATTTTGTATATTCCAACTTATGTAAGTTGCATTTTTTGCACAACCTTGTAGATGAGTTTTCAGTATTTCTTCTCCTGCATCAACTCGGAGTCGCAAAAGGGCTCTAAAATTTCCTTCGCCTTGGCATGGTTATGACAATACGTCCAAATCCCCACAGTCTCTATGCCCTCTCATGGCCAGCCCTTGCCTTCCACAAAAAATCACTGTTTTGATAATAGGTTTAAGAATAGCCCTATTCTGCAAAACTTGTTTTTGCTTTCCTCTGTCCATTACTTGATCCACAGGAACCGTTTTTCCTTCCGTGACCCTTAAGAACTCATCGGCTTTGAGAACTGAATCCTTATGATAGAAAAAATTTTCATGTTGACTGAACTTCTCCAAGGCCTTCTTCCAATTATTAAATCCTTTTGAAACAAGTTGACCTGTAGCTTGTGTGGATCTTAAACCGACTTCATGGGGTGCAAAGAGAACACAAAATTTGCAATAGGCACTGTCCTCTGCCTTTGAGTAAGCTAGCCAGTTATGCTTACTCAGCCAAGATGAGCAGAACTTCCGAGTGTGGTGAGGTTTTCCTTGACTTGATACAGCACTAGTGACAGTAGCAGGAAAACTGTAATTTGCATATGGTTCCCAAAGATTTTTTAACGCTGTTATCCTATCTTCATCTGTGAGGTTAGATTTCTTGACATAATTAGAAATATCTGCAGCCAGAATTTCTATTTCAACTGTGTTTGGTATTGTGTTTTGTCCTACCTTTACCTCCTCACAAGCGTTTGAAGACAGCCCAGGGTCACGGCTGTTGCTTGCTTCGACTGCAGCCTCATCAATGTAACAAGAGCTCAGGGAAACGTCGTTGGGAACGTCACTATTTTCAATCTTACTTTTTTTTTTTAAATAATTTCCCAGTGTCTGTTGACCTAGCCCTTTTCGTTTTTCACTCATTGTCTTTTTTTTTTACCTTGCTCCTCAGTTATTCAAGAACAAAATTTGCTATATAGCCGAAATACGCACATAAACACACACACTGATCGTTAAAGATGCATTTCACTGTAAGATCAGTTGAAAGTTCAGGACCATTATTAAATTCAGCTATTCACCACGCAGGCCCTCGTTCCGAAACTACCAATTCACTGTTATCACCTTGTGTCGTAACGTCGCACTTTATTTCAACTCACAGCAACACTTAATTCGCGAAGCGTTGGCACGATCTATTTATTCACTTCCACAATTTTCTCACTGGGTAAACGAAATCCTCGAGTTTTCGAGCGAACAGCCGCTTCCCCGCCGTTCACTCTTTATATAGGGCCACGGAGGCGCCTGTGACGTCACTCTACACAGCACTGGTATAGTACGACTCCAGCGAGAAGGCATTTGGGTCACGTGATTTTGGACGAGTCCATTAGTTAAATTCAATCACAGGTAGAAACGTCTTAAGAAGAACGGGTTTCCAGAATTGGCGCCTTTAGTGCGAATTAATTTATAATTTGTACAGTACGATAAAGAGCTTTATATGTATAATTACATTCAGTGTAAGTGTTGGGATATGCTGGAATTGTTTTCTTCACAATGATTAAAATTATTTATTACAATAATGGTTGTAAATGTTTTTTTTTATACTTTCTCGAAGGCAGACCTAGTTCTCCCTTGTGCTGACAGCGCCCTTCGCGTTTTGCTTTGTCAGCCCAAGGGGGGGGCCAGGGCCCCCTCGGCCCCCCCCCGTGGGTGCGCCACTGGATGAAAATAATAATCACTTTTAATTAGAAGAAAAATAATTATTTTTTATCTAAAAGAAAAATAATTATTTTATTCAGAAGATAAATATAAGAGATATAAGTTTTATATGGCTCCTCAACCTTCTAGTGAAAAAAGTAAAATTACGAAAATTGTACCACCCACTAATTAGTTGAAAGAAAGCAATCTGATCCTCCTAGATGCAAAATTCACTGATATGGTAATATTAACATTGATGAACTGCTTATAGGTTAATTGGGGTTTTATGGCACAAAATCCAAGCTGAGAACATGCTGCACCTGACCATTATGAACTGAACAATTAAAAAAAACAGTGCAACAATACAGACTAAAGCAATGAAATGAATAAAACTACAAACAAATATGATAAGTTCGCAGTAGAGTTAAAACATTCAACATAAAAATTTATAGTACAACTATAGACAAAATACGATAATATCAAAGTCCAGACAATTGTTGGCATACCCTGTAATAGTCTTCAAAACAACATGCAAGTGTATAGCAATGAATGAATTTTTCATAGGTATACCCACTATATAGCAGCAGTGCTAAGTTTGTTTTGCAACAGAGTGGAGTAAAGTAGGCTTTTTGGTATGAAATTTATCAAAATTACTATCATCAAATATCAGCATTATGTAGCTACAAAGGCTAAATTGTTTCCTTTAACCTAATAAGGTAGATTTACAACATTTTCTCATTGGACATTTTTCTATTGAGGAAAAATTTAGGTTCCCTATATTTATGCATTACTCCTGATGAGGTTGTACTGATATAATTTTATACTTGATTTTAAATTGTAAAATTATAAAAACAACAGCATTAAATAGAACTTTTCATGATTCACATTCGATGAACAGGCAAATTCAAAATTTTTATTTTTGGGTCAAGCAAAATAAGGCTTCGAATTTATATGTTTCATGCTTTAAAAATGTTAGCACCTAAGTCCAATATTCTACTTTAATACGAGGGTCATACTGAAATTCATGAGATACAGCTAAGTGGTACAAGTTAAACTTACCAACTCTTTTACTTTTAGATTAAAAAATAGCCAAAAAGTCAGCAAGACCAGGAGAATAGGGTGGATGTTCTATTATTACGATGTTTTTATGTTCAAGAAATTCAACTGTCATTCTTGCTGTCTTCGACTGACTCGAGGGTTTACTGCAGCCGTTTGAATGGCAGATATGGGGACGACTGACAGTGAATTTTTCGTTTGGGTGACGTCGGTCTGTAGGACAGCACAGGCAGTAAGTATTAAGGTTAAAAAATAAATGTTATAATTATAATGGAGTTTATTAAAATATTCTAAGCAAAGATGTGGTTTGGTTTTACACATATTACAAAAAGTGACGACCTGTTTGGTTAACATTCTGGCTGTATTGCGCTAGAATGTTTTTGCGCCATTCGCATAGCCGTGAAATACAATCGTCACCTCGAAGTGTGTGTTATCTTATGTATACACTCTATGACCGAACACCTGGCCGAGCGATCACCGCTGTGTGCAGCCTGAACGGTAGGCAGAAAAGAACATCATATATACAGATATGAAACGGTAGGCAGAAAAGAACATCATATATACAGATATGAAACGGTAGGCAGAAAAGAACATCATATATACAGATATGAAACGGTAGGCAGAAAAGAACATCATATATACAGATATGAAACGGTAGGCAGAAAAGAACATCATATATACAGATATGAAACGGTAGGCAGAAAAGAACATCATATATACAGATATGAAACGGTAGGCAGAAAAGAACATCATATATACAGATATGAAACGGTAGGCAGAAAAGAACATCATATATACAGATATGAAACGGTAGGCAGAAAAGAACATCATATATACAGATATGAAACGGTAGGCAGAAAAGAACATCATATATACAGATATGAAACGGTAGGCAGAAAAGAACAGATCATCTATACAGATCATATATAATAATGCCACAATCACAGAAAGATAATTTCTCATTCTATAAATTTGATAAGAGGATCTGAATGTCCATCACTGAGGACTGCAATTTTGTCTTCAAGTCCAAGTTCAATTACGTTTCCGTAATTGTAGCATTATTATATATGATCTGTTGTTGTATTTAATAGCGTATTAGAAGAATTAGACATTTAAAAATGTTCATTAAAAAATAAAAATAGTCGGTATGAATTAAATTACAACAGATGGCAGCACCAAAAATATTTTGAATTAAAATAAAAAATGTATTCAATGTTTTATTGGGTATTAAATTTAGTTTTAATATAATCTAAGCATTGCATTTTATCTTTCAGAAAATATTTCGCAACTGTTTGAGCAGAATTTCGGCGAAAAATGTGTGCCGCGAAAGTTAAAGAGCGGGATAGGGCAGAAGATTTACTGACGCTCACCCTTAAGTTACATCATCTTTCCTAAACAAAAAAAAATCTGATGTGGGCAGCACATGACTTTCCTTATATAATGCAATGAATTCACTACTTTTACAGTAAAAGAAAATAGGTTATTCTTATAGTGGATACTTATATTCTTTCTAAGATATTGACATTTCGTCAATTTGTCGTCATTTTCATTGATTTAGCGTCATTTCTATCCATTTGGCGTTTGGCAACATTAAAAAAGTCGCCAAGCTGGCGACATTCCACCGAAATCTTGCCAAGTGTTATATAGCGATATAAGTTATTCTTATAGCAGATTGCCGTTCAAATACAAAAGTATTACTCAAAGTATCTTTTCTCGTGAATGGAACGAGCTAGTTCCACGAGAATGATGTCACAAAATTTATGGCATATTTCATATGAAAAGCGAACATGTTTCTCAACAGTTAATATTTTTTTTAATTTATGGGATTTTTTTTATAAATTTGTTTGAAAAATGTGCAATATCTCAAGAACGGTACATGCTAGCGTTCTAGAGTTTATGTCAATCGTTTTCTAAGGAAAAATTACATAAGAAATGTCTATTTGCGTAACTTTATTAAAGGTTTTGAATTTTTGATGAATTTTTCAAAATTTCACTCGAAAATTTAGGGGGGTTCTGAACATTCGATTGTGTTTAAAAACAATAGGCTTCCAGTGTTCATGGCTTGTAATTTTTGTACCAAATTTCATTCGAATAGATCCATTTGTTCCTGAGATATCGTATCGTCCCCACAGACACACACAGATATCACCTCAAAAATGTTCGATTCGTGATCAGGGTTTCTTGAAACGTGCTCTCCCGTCGAAAACTCGAATTCGAATTTTCGACCCCATCACAATACTTTCCTTATACATTATATGTATATAAGGAAAGTAACAAGAAAAGTCGCCAATGAAACCACGGATTCGCGGGAGTGCATCATTTTTGCAATTAACTTTCACCGACTTGCTTTTCTCTTTTATTATGGCATCCACTATAATGTATTTTTAATACTACACATATATCACAGTTTCAATTCAATAAAAAATGAAAATCTACATCAATACAAGCAGTAATATTTCCACTGTAACCCGAGGCAAGGGTGGGAATCAAAACACGACTAAAACAATACCCCATGATGTTCCTATCTAGATTCAGGAAGCAAGAAAAAAAAATGATTTCAGCCCGTAAGGAACATTTATTTAAACCATCTATTTACGGCAATCAAATTTTCCTTTGCACCGAAATGGTGCTTAAAAAAAGGCATATCTGAAATACTTCTCGAATCAATCAAGTCCGGAAAATTAACAAAATGCTAAGACCATTCAAGCCATTTTCCTTAATTTTGTTTCCATAAAAAGGCCACATATAAACTGTGATCACTTGTTAAATATTTATTTTTAATGCAGCCCGAATACATTTTGTTTTGGCATGATAGAAAATTAAAAATTTAACTATGCAAATTTTGACTATTCAGACTAATTTATTAATAATTAAATATGGAATGCATGTGGGGGGGGGGGGGGCTATAGGAGTCACAAAAGTGGTGGGCATCAAGCTAGTCTATATTGTACGCCTTATCCTTGTGTTTGCCCCACTGACGTCAGTGGTATGTCCACGCCCCCTCCGAAAAAAGTTCTATTAGAGCTCTTGATGGAATGATATTTATTCTTATAAATGTTATTTTTGGACATAGTAAAGACAGTTTAAAAAGTTCCTCTAATATTTAATAACGATAATTGTTCCTGCAATATTTGTTAGACGCATTTTGATTTAAACATCATCAACACATTAAGGATAATTAGAATATGCATATTTCATCTGCGTAACAGGTGCAAAAAGATATTTGAAGATCCCTTCTTAAATAATAATGAAGGTCATTTGCAACATCATAAAAAGATGCTCCACCTAACTGGCAGACTGCCAGAAATAGTGGGTGGTGCAAAATATTCGAAAACACCTTTAACAGTAGGTAGATAAACATAAATCACCAAGGTTAGTGCAACAAACAAGAAAATTATCACATATTGTCAAACATGGCATGAAATATTTTTTTTTTCTCTGTCAGTTTACTCAAATGGCTAAAGAGGTTTTGACAGAAGGAAGCCATAAATGTACGAATGATTCACAATTTTTTTTTTTTTTTTTTTTTCCGATTTGTTTAAATATTTGGAATGTATGTCTCAATTTGACTTTATACATTGATTCATATTTATAAAAAATGTATGTTCCAAGTTCTTTAAAAAAAATATGAATTCTTTAAAAAATATACAAGTAGTCAACAAGTTGGTCAATCCGTTGCATTAAATAAGTTCAGATGATTTGTGATAAAATACACAAGGATATCAATATTTGGAAGAATTCTATCAGATGATTCATGCCGGACATAATTTTTACTTTTTTATACGCAGTATTAAGAAAGTATTGTTTTGACGAAAATTTTCGATTTCGAGATGTTGATGCCAATATATATTTTAGGAACCCTGAACACGTTTTGACTATTTTTGGGGTGATATCCGCCTTATGTCTGTGGTATGATCGCGAAAGCTGCTAGACACATCAATTTTCACGAAGCTTTATTTACATTCAACTTTGTTAATGAAAAATCTAGAACTAAATAGAATTTTTTTTTTAATCGGGGGAAAACTTCGAAATGTATTCAAAATTTTATATAGTTTCTTAATATGGCATAATCATGCATAAATGGGGCTATTAATAGCTGAATGATCACGAAACTTAATAGTTTCAATAACTGTGGTGAATAGTAGCCGCTATGCAATTTTTGTGTTCGTGATATTATCAGCCCCTCGGGGCGGGAGGGGGGAGGAAGTTTACCTCCCGGAAGAGGGGAGGGTACATTGTCAAACTTAGTATCATTTGATAGATTTTTTCAAGCCCTTTAAAACGACGGATGTCATGCTATACTTGTGATCATATGGATTAACAATACAGATTTTTTAAAAAATTTCTTGCAAAATAAAAAAAAAAGTTGCTTAAAATGGATTCTGGTATGAGAAAATCGAGTTGAGCTACACCCCAGTTAATTTAATTAATTTACGACATGAGAGGAGGGGAATTGGGGGTCATAACACAATAGGAAATACAATATTTGACTCCGCCCCCCCCCCCCCCCCCCCCTACTTTTCTTATTGTGAAGATGCAGTTCGGAGCGATTTTACATGATGGCTCGGGAGAGAGTCCTCTGAGCGACTTCTCTCAGTTCTGTTACTCAGATGGATCTGACGAGATGCACAGCACGGAGAGCAGGATTGGGATGAAAGGGACGAACTATTCCAGTCGATTCGAAATGGTTAGAGTGGGAGAAGTTACAAATGGACGAAGAGGTTTCTGAGGCAGTTTTATATAGGAAAAATGACATAGGATGGTCATCAGCTTTTGAACAAGGAAGCTGATAATTTAGATGGCTGGAATGATGGAAATAATTTATGAGATCATCATATTTTAAAAGAGAATTTGCGTATGGCAGTTATACAGATGCATCGTATTGTAGATGTCAATGAAATTTATAGAAACAGTTTACACTAGACTAGTGAAATAATAGTAGGAGAGGATAATGCGTTGCAATGAATTAAGTTTAGATAATCTTGTGGCGTGAGAAGTTTTGAATAAAAATGAATGTAAAAGATTGATTTTTATGACTTGCTTAAATGTATGCACCATTTACCTTTAACAAGTATAACAAACAACTATCATTTTTTCCCCCTTCTGTATTATCTATACTATCAATGTTATGCAGATAATCGTTGTTCTCCATAGGAGATAATGCTATGAGAAACTTAAATTTCGAATAATTTGTTTTCCAATTGTGCAAATTACCAAAAAATGCTATCTAGTTCTACATTTTTATATAACATAGCGATACATGCATTCTTTCTTGAGTTATCGTGTACCCATCTCACATATACACACTCGCAAGGACATCGTTCCTAAACTGTTCGAAATGTGTTCAGGAGGTCATACAATGTGCTTTTTTTTTAAAAGCTCTAATTCGAGAATTTTCGAAAAACAATATTTTCTCTATACAAAAGAATGAAAGAGTAAAAATTAATTTATAAAAACTAATTTACACACAGATATACTATATCTAAATCATAAACAATCACTATCGAAAACTTAATAAATTTAACCACTAAAATTACACGACCAGTATCAAAACAAATAAACGCGAAAGCCCATATACCACTAAAATAAAGAAATGCAACAACGTAATTGAAAAGTTCAAATTTCGAAACTGGCCATACAAAACCTGTGGAACAATGAAAAGTCCATTAGGAAACATATGGCTAAAAAAAAAAAAAAAGAAAGAAAGAAAGAAAAAAAGATAAAATAAACAAACACAAACAGAATATTATCTGAATAACAAATTGTACCAATTCGAAGGCGGCAGTTTAAGTTAATACCTACGTCTAATCTTATGAAACCACTCACATTAATTGTAAAGCCACTTAGCGGCGGAGGTTTAAATTAAAAGATTTGAAAAGAAAACAGACTTCGCGTGACGCATTAACAAAAGAGAATTATCTCACAGCTATGGCGTGAAACTGTTCTAATTAAAATATATAGAATGAGTGTATCCATTTGACTTTCTCATACATTCATATTCATTATTCTAGTCCACGTATAAGTATGATAATAAAAAAAAATGTATATTGCAGTATTGTGAAGAAAAACCAGTAAGACTATTTTTTTTTTTCAAATCTCGTATCCAAGTTATTTAAAATATTTCAAAAAATTCACTTTTTTGTTGGCAACAGTTTAGTGATATCGATGAATCAGCTCATGGATTTAGAGAGGAGATAAAACTCCTTTAGAAGAAAAGCTTGAGAACCATAATGCGTCATGAATTACATCTAGGTGTCGCTAGTATCAGTGAAGTCCCATCTGTTCTCATTTGACGCAACAGGAAGGCGCAGTGTTTAATGTATTTTTAGTTATATTTAAGTTCTATAATTATGTGTAGAAGTTATAGGTATTTTTTTTAACTGTAGGACAAGGTACATTGATAGGATGGCAAAAAATAAATTGAAATGTAAAATAGAATTAAATATATAGGAATATTCTTTATTGTGTAAATTTTAATATCCATTGCACTGATAATTTATTTCTGCAAAATTAACAATTTAAATCCATGTTTTCTCTTTAAATTGCATACAAGCCTTTCACCACAGGAATACATACAATGAGGTGGGAATCATATACTGGAGTGGATTGCAACTTGCAATTATAATTGTCTATAGTGTCAGGAAATAGATTTAAGACTAGCAATATGGCGCAAATATGACGTGAATGTAAACAAACAAGATGCCTTCTACTATACTAGTTGCACGTGTATTTCTATACAAAAGAAAATTTCTCATGTACAGTAACATTGCGTCACGTTTAATTACAATTAAACCAATTATTTTTAAATATATATAATTTTTCGAGATTTCTTTGAAAATAATTAGACTTAAAAAATATATGAAAAGCAACATTTACGTTAGGAAAAGTACTATGAAGGTTTTTCCAAATAAACGTTTATACGAATTCAGCACCAAATCGAATGTGATGTTTATCTTTTTACAAAGCATTCATATAGTTTTATAAATTTTTCGCGGGATCCCGGGCCCACCTTAGCTCATTCGGTCCCGTATGTGGGGAAAGCAATTAAAGATCCAAAAAAGCAACAACGACTTCGCGTGACGCCTTTGACAAAAGAGAATTATCTCGGAGCCTTGACGCGAAACGGCCTTTGCAATAGCTCCAATTAAAAAATGGCTAATAGCCTTTCGATCTCCAACACATCGCAAAACACGCATTTAATGGAGTTATCTTGGTCATTTCCTATCAAGGTAGGCGAAAAAAAGGTGGAGGGGAAGACGTACAGAAAAAATGTTCCAGTGAAAACGATGGGAAGCGTTTTGGAACATTTCTTTTGAATTGTTCTCCATTATGCAGAGCAACAGAGCATGAAGGTCGGTTATTCGTTGCCATTATTGCCTGCATCAGCGCCAATTGTTGCGGAACTGCAGATTAGGAAAGTGGAACTAGAATAAAAAGAGAAATTTCTGGGCTGAAAATCAGAAACACTGTTAGAATGATTACAAAAGTACCATATAGGCCGAGAGAGGGTATGGAATGGCTATAGAAAATATTTACAAAGAAAGAAGTTGGTAGATATCAAGTAGATTTTTTTTATTTTTGGAAGGAAAATAAGTTTTTAGATTAAAATTGCAAACGCTAAACAAATTTAAAAAGTGAACAGTAGCAGGAAATTCACCTTTTTTTTTTCTTTTGGTACTCTCATTTGTTTAGATGGGGGTGTGCAAAAGCACTTTTGTTAAAGAGGCGATAATGGGTAAAAAAAGAGCAGGAGTGGGACGAAATTTTTTAGCAAGTTTCAACGAAAGCAACAAAGAGTAATTGTGAGTAGAGTGTTTTGAAGCGTTTTCCGTCGGAAAATAATTTACGATGTTTGTAAACAATTGCAAATGAGTACAAAGGAAGCGTAAAACGCTTATCGTTTCAATTCAAACAGTTTTGTAAAAAGGAAATACAATTTCACATTAATAATATCTCTAAAATTTAAAGAGGACGGAAAAAGGCAAAACTTTTTAGTATTCATATTATAACACTTGCGACAAAATTTTTCTGCTTAACGCTATTAACAATTAAAAACTAAAATTTTGCAGTAATAAACCGTTGGTTTGAGCTCAAATCAACCGATTCTTAAGTTTAAAATTCAAAGTTATATTTACATTTCTTTATATTCCAATAATAAAAATATTCTAAATGGATATTCAAAATACATTATGTTGCCATGGAAACCATCTAGTCATTATACGCGTAATGAGTGTATGCGCATGGAGATAAAACTGAGTCATTTGTCGGATAGAGACCAACCACAATTCCCCCAATGTATTCTACAAATTAACTTTTGACGCGAGTGTTTCAAAAATTCTATTAACTCCGTGCGAATAAGTTAGCTTGACAACATAGAGAAAATTTAGCTTTCTTTAAACAGTATAATCTATGTAATAAACGTTATTAACAGGTAAAAATTAAAATTTGCTGTATAAAACTGAAAGGCTTCAGTTCAATAAATTAAAATTCAAGATTTTAATTGATATTTTTCTGTTTCAAGAAAAAAATATTCCCGATTGATATGCTATGTGATTATGTTACTTCGGTAACCATCTACTTATTGTACACATATTGAAGATAAAATTGATTAAATAAAATATTAAAAAAAAAATTTAAAGTTACACGGTTTTAGTGCACTAAACAGTATAAAGTAATTTTTAGCTATCACAACATTTTTGGCCATATGCAAAAAAGAATTGTATTTGGATATTATTAACTATTATTAACATAATTGTACGGAACAATATATTGGTAATACAGAAACTACACATATAAGAATGGTTTCATTCAATTCATTTAAATTTTTCTTTGACAATTTGATTTAACAATCCGTCATTCTTATATCAATTTATTTATTATTATTGTATTTAAAGGAACATATGAAATAGTAAAAGTAAAATAATACCATCAACATTTAACTGCAAAAGCTTTTAAAGTAGTAAGTACTGATGGTGTTTATAATTCTACATAATGTTGAATGCCATGCGTATTTTGTATTTTGCTACGCTTTAAACTGGTTTGAATTGGATAAAGCGTTAAAATTCTCTAAAATGCCCGTTTTCCTGATGAATTTAAATATATCTTATTTGGCATTTTAAAACTGCGACAACACGACAAACCCCGACTTTCAAGAAATAAAAAAAAAAGCAGATAAAATCAGTCATGCCACGCAGCCTGTTTCAAATTTAAAGATTCCAAGCTCTGAAAGGATACCCTATGGCCGAGTTTTGCAATTGTTTGTGTTTGGTTTGACACCTTTGATTTAATAAAGATTTTATGAGTCTGTGAATTTAAAGCAAGAAGGTCCCTGTATAAGAACCTGCGGTTATTCAAGGAGAAGCAAAATAAAGGGATTTGTAGTAAAAATAGAATAAAAATGCGAAATTTGCTGTATTTTTACCATACATGCGAATCTTAGACATGTATGTAGCGCGCGAATGCTCCATCCAAAATTAAAATTCGAATGCGTGCATTTAATCCTTGAAACTGTGACCGTACCATGCGTGAAGGCCGCAGGATGTTTCTAAATCTTTGAGCACGCAGAGCGTCAAAAGCAACCTATTCGTGGAATGCTGCTCTTTTGCCCATAAAAAGATATTTTGTATAAAATGCAATACTCAAGGTCATGCCGCAATTGCATAGATGACTTTAAGCTATGCACAATAACCGCTCCATAGCATTATGCACTGCATATAGACGACTTTAAGCTATTTGCACAATAGCTTCTAGTTGGCGGCATTATGCACATTTTGACGGCTGAATTGTGTATCTTTTCTCATGTTAAATAGGATTGACTATTTAAATGATTAAAACAAATACGAACATTTTTATATGGAAAATTTTTATGTAAAGAAAAAAAAAATGAAGTGGGGTCCAACTCGACTTTCTAACACCAGAATAAATTTTTAGTAGCATTTTTTTAATTGTACATAAAAAGCTTTGAAAAATCGGAATCTTAGGTCTAAATAATTACAATTATAACGTCTTACCCTTCACTTTAAAGGGCTTGAAAAGATCTTTCCGTTGATACCATACTTCACAATGTCTCTTCGATAGGGGGAGGTAACTTGTCCCCCGTATAGGTGGGACTCATGACATCACGAATAAAGAAAATTGTATAACGGTTATTTTTTATAACAATGATTGAAACTATTAAGCGCTGTAATTCTTGAGCTATAAATAAACCCTTTTACACATGATTATGTCACCGGCCGCCCATTTTGCTGCTCCATGTCCTCGGACGAGTCGGACGGCCAGGGCTTTTGACATGATTATGTTACCAGCCGCTGCCAAAACTGCTGCCGTGTTCACGCGAAGTACGATCACGTTAAACATGTGGGTCCGTTTGGTGGTAGGAGAAGGAGGGTACGGTCCCTGTGGATGCCTCCCCCACTGGGATCCGGTCTAAATTGGGTGGCACATCCCGGCCGTCCAAACTGTTACCTTACACCTTTGTGGTAGGTCGGACGGTCTGAGTCTCAACAACAACAACATGATTATGTCAGCTGCTCATACCCTACGGTGAGTCGGGTCGCCTGGGTCTTCCACATGATTATGTCAAATTGTGTCGTACGTTGATGTCAATAAAATATAAAATTTCCGCTCGAATTTAAAATTTTTTTATCAAGTTCTAGATTTGTCGATAACAAAGCCGCATATAAAGTTTCATGAAAATCCATTAAAATGTGTGGCCGCTATAGTGTACACAAGAAATAGACCACAGACAGATATCACTCCAAAAATAGTCAAATAATGTTCAGGAGGTCTTAAAATCTATATTGACATCAAAATCTCGAAATCGAAAAATTTCGTGAAAACAATACTTTCTCTATACTATATATTTACATAGTATGAGAAAGCAATGGATTTAAAATTATACTCCGCAACGTTCAAGCCAATCAGTTTTCGATAACTAAACCTGTCGGCATTACAGGATTCCTTTTAATACGATGTCAATCAAAATAAAATTATTTAGAGGAGAATGAGGAAGATGGTTGAACGGATTACATTTTCTTTTCCCACACATCGCCTCGATCTATTAAAACAAAAAGTCTGATATGTTTACTTTCGCTAGACGCATCAATAAATTTCTGTATTATGGGAAAACAAAAACAGAAATTAGAGCCACCATAAGACTCGACAGTGATCAGAATAAATAAGCTTATTGTGTTTCGATTAAAGCATGCCAAATTTCATGAAAATCGCTTTATGATTTAGAAAAATACTCCTTACAGCATCCATCCCCCTTTTGAATATCTCGATGACTTCCAGAGATAAATCCTACACGATGGTCTTCAGTCATTTCCTGCTGAAAGTACGCAGAGTGTACTCTTTTTGACAGAAATGAGGATAAAATTTTTATACCTTTTACATTTTATGTGAAATACGCAAAATATCTTGAGAATGATATATGTTAAAGTTTTGTGAATGGCGTCATTCGATTTTTAATTGAAAATAATTCGGCTATTTTTTATATTTTGTAATATATTTATTAATAATTATCTTTGAATTTTTAAAAGCAATAAATGTTTGAATAATCGGGTGTCTTTTCCTGTTCTCTAAAAATTTCAACAACTCTCTCTGTGACATTTCAGCCACCATCCAATCACAAAGAAGTTGAAAGTCAGCTTGGCCCATTAAATATTTTCCCAAACTAACAATGCTAAATTTTTATTAAATAATATCTACTGATCTTTATTAGTCTATATATAAAATGTCAGAACTATACGTTTTGCCTATTCGTAATGCAGCGTTAATGAGTAGAAGGATTTTTTTTAAATATAGAGATATAATTTCCACAAAGCGACTGCGATTATCCAAGAAATTAAACTTCATTTTTGGAACTATTATTTTATCTCTAAATATGCCAAGTTGGCGATGTTGGGTGAAATTCATCGCCAAGGTTGCCAAATAGGACAGACAGAGTTATATAGTAAGTACATTACGTGATATTTTAAGAACACGCTTGCAGCTATATTTGTAGGTGCATTTAAGTGTACGACGTGAAAAGTGATAATGGGACAGACAGCGTAAATAAATAAACTAAATTCAGCGCTAACTTACTTTTACTTTCCCTGCAAAACATGGTAATGTATAGGGAAAGTATTGAAATCATATTGAAAATCACAAATCGAGTTTTCGACGGATTTACACGTTTCGAGACCTCTAGAATACGAAAAAACTATTTTTAGCGTGATGTCTGTGTGTGTATCTGTCTGTCTGTGCAATGTATGTATCCACTCTAACTCAAAAACTAATGGACCGACTTTCAAAAAATTTGGTAGGTAAGTCACTTGGGTATGACCCTGGTGCTGATTAGTTTTTGATACGATTCGGGATAAAACAACCCGACTTTTTTTGCGAAATGACCTGCAAAAATCGTCAAAATCTAAAATAAAAATTATGTATGCTTAAATATATCCATAAAATGCTTGTTTTATACGTAATTTTTAACGATGAAAAGAATAAGACCAATCCCATTACACTAGGACTAACCGTTATCAAAATATTTTAGTTTTTTCGTATTTTCTCTCCCCCTTTAAAAATAAGTCCAGTTACCAAATGAGAACGAAAATTGCATTAAAAGTGAATTAAATTTAATTAAAATAAAGAGAACGTGGATATAAGTCTGCAGGGAAAGTCGTGTATTGCTCACGTCAGATTTTTTAATTATGAAATGAATATTTTCCTTTTACTGCTGCAGATAGTTTAATATTACGACTCGAATAAACATTTTGATGACGCAATTACGCAAACGATGGGTCGGAGATTTAGGTGCAGTATCAAACCAACCCAACCCATTATGAAAACTAGAGCAACGTAAATAAGCACAAGTAACACAATAATGTAACATACAGCTGTTTCGAGGATATGCTGTATCCCCTTCGTCAGTGCAAAAAAACCCAACAAATTCGAAGCGCAAAAGAGGAATGAGTCCATTCCTTTTTGGACGTCGGATTTATTGGTTCTCTTGCACTGAAGAAGAGGATCCAGTCTATCCTCGAAACAGCTGCATACTGCATTATTGTGTTATTTGGGCATATTTACGTTGCTCTAGTTTTCCTTATCCTTTGAACGCAGCGTATTTTACTTATTGAAAACTGACCCATGTTTGAATGTATGTACATGCGGAATATTCTCAAAACTCAATAAAACAAAAGTGCAGTCAATCTACATGAGAGATCCAGTGCATCTACGCAGGTAGGCACAAGTGACACGTATACCTCGTATCTCTGAAAAAACGGATATTAATGTCATGTTTTCCTGCAAGGCGAATACGCCGATTCGATCGAAGTCACGAATTGAGGGAAATAAATGGCAGCTATTTCAAAAGACCGGTCGATGCACCGGCAGTTAGGAAATGGGATGAATAATGGCGGAATGAAAAAGCACTTTTACTTTCCTTGCATAGCAGAGTTGAGCAAAGTTACTTTGAAAATGTGACGAGTATAGGGTGTTAGCAAGTAATTGTAGTACTGCTCAAGTTACTCACGATAAAATGAAGTAACTGGACACAGGGCCGCCTATAGGAGGATGGTATAGATACCACGCAGATATCATAGTTATCTACTGTTTAGGACATCTACGGATACAACTCGAGTAGGGAGGGTTCAGGTATTGGGGGGAAGGAAATCCACATTTTTATATTTATTTTTGAGGGAGAGGAAGACATTAAAAATTCACAAAGAGGGGAAAATCACATAAAGATTGTGTTCACAATTTGCATGGGTGGCTCTGCTGGACGTTATAGTAAATAATTATTACATTTTTAATAAATTGCCTTACAAGTCATTTAGTGCTATTTTAATGACACTATGCTTACCGAATTTTTCTCTCTCCAAACTCACAGAACTTGCTTAAAGTTTGTTTAATTATTCTATCTTTTATCATAAGGATCTCTTAAAGCTAAATAGGATAATTATAATCAATATCCCATTTCAATACTGGATAGTGTTTACACAGTTTACTAATGAACTGGAATATTAAATCAAATTATTCTACCACATATTATGCACAAATTATCTGATATTAAACGTACGATTTTATAGTATACATTTATAAAAAATTTAATTATATACAAACAATGTAATATATTTCAATTTTTGTCATATATATATATTTTTCCATCATATATGAGATGGTTTAGCTGCTTTAACTTCTACACACGTGTAAGTCAATGGGCGCAGTAGCCCAGTGGTTAGCGCGCGGGAATTGCACTCGGTAGAGTTCGGTAGAGTGCCAGAGTTCGAATCCCGCCATTGCCAAAACTGCCGCCGTGTTCACACGGAGTACGATCACGTTAAACATGTGGGTCAGTAAGCCCTTCCGAGAGGTTGGTGGTAGGGGAAGGAGGGTACGGTCTCTGTGGATGCCTCCTTCACTGGGTTCCCGTCTAAATTGGGTGGCACTTCCCGGCCGTCCAAACAGTTACCTTACCTTTCTGGTAGGTCGGACGGTCTGGATCTCAACAACAAGTGTAAGTCAATTCTATTTTTTCAATTCATTCAATTTTTTTTAGTTTTTCAAATTTATCAATCATTTTCCATTTTTAGCACATAGGGGCTACTATTGACCTTTTGTTTACAGTAACAGGTCAATAAATGAAATCTCCTAATTGAAGCTGATGTATAGTAGTCACCCCCCCCCCCCCCTGAATATTTTACTATTACATCACCATTCTATTAAATGATATTCTATTTTTCTTTAATATTTTTGTTTCAAATATAATGGGTGTTTTCTGACATTCTCTTGAATTTTTTCTGGTTGGTATTTGAATGCTTTTGTTTGTTATGAATAACGTTATTAACGCGTTTACAAAGTTAAGATCGTGCGCCAATTGCTGATAACAGAATCTATAGACCGGTTTGGCAATTTTTATACTCTCGTCAAAATGGAATAGCCAATGCTTACAATGCACTCTTGAGTAGATATTCGTAAAACACTGATTTCTCTTATGCTGTATTTTTAACGAAGATTTAACATTTTAGTCACATAAAGCGTCATTCGAAAAATGTGTCATTCAAGGTCTTGAAAGGCTTATTTCCTTCATTTTTTTTTTTAGAAAAACAATATTTTATCTATACTGTAGTATAAGAAAGTAAATACATCTATATTAAACCGTTGTTTTAAAAAAAGGACAAACTGATAAAGTATCACAACAAACGGAAAAGATAACTTTCTCTTCTGACTTAATTTACGCTCCACCAGTGATTTTGGTGCATAGATAAGACAACGATAAGAATGGGCGAACACGTTAAACAAACGTGTGTGACACAAAAAGTAAAACAAACCCCAATACGCCGAAGAAAGAGCACTGATGGCAATCGCTGAAAGGGCATGGGAAAGTATCTTTTAATTTAAATGAAAAATATATGCAGGGTTAGTTAATAACGAGTAACAGAAATGTCGGCAGTAACGATTACAACGAAGTAATCATGACCTTATGTTATTCACAACTTAGTACAGGGGGTGCCAAAGTCGATTACACTTCAAGATCTAGATATTTATTTGATTTTAACAATTTTTAAATTTAATTGTTCTTATTCCGTTACCACTATGGTTTTTTGTTTCAATGATATTAACTTGCAGGTTTAAAACAAGCATTTCATACATTTGATTAAAAAATGTACTTTTAATTTTACTCAAGCTTTGCTCGTTTTCAATGGCTGTAATCATTAAATGTGATACATACACACTTAAAATAAAAGTTGTTGATAACATTACATGCAACAAAAAAAATTTAGTTGTTTAATTATTCCGATTGGCATCGAAAGGATATCAAATTGTATTTTATTACTTCTGTGAGGCAAATTGGTGTAAATTTCCTGAAAATCCCTCTGTATCGTCACTCCGAATTCGAATTTTCCGTTGATCTGGAAGCTAAGACGGATCGAATGGGAAAAGACCAGAATGAAGACTATAAGCAAGGGTGTAAATGTTCGATAATTATGAAGTAGCTTAAGGTTTTTTTTTTATTATTACTCCTCTGCATCGTGGCCCCAAATTCGAA
The DNA here is from genome assembly GCA_951213105.1 of Amaurobius ferox. Lineage (NCBI taxonomy): Eukaryota > Metazoa > Arthropoda > Arachnida > Araneae > Amaurobiidae > Amaurobius > Amaurobius ferox. The sequence continues at coordinate 20,599,382 of OX578140.1, forward strand.
TTTTCAAAATCTTAAATATTTCCCATGGTCTCAAAGCTGAGACGGATCGAATGACAACAAAACTAAGGTTAAAATAATAGTGGAAAATTATAGAAAAAGTTTGCAGTTTGTATGTGTGTGTGTGTGGGGGGGGGGGGGGGGGAGTTGCACGACGTGGGATTTTGAACACTTACGATTGGGGGTATTTAGGTAATTAGAATGGGGGTGAATTTGTGCGTTTTGACCAATTGGATAATTTATTGAACAGTTATCGCTTATGTACACGTGGCTCGAAGATATTTCGCCCTTTAGGTGGATGATTCATTTCTTCTTTCCTCATCTATGCCTCTTTAATATCAAATTATATGTACCGCAAGCATGCAACACTTGCTGATTCTCGGAAGAGCACAAAAGAATGGAAAAGCAACGATGTAATTTAACGATTCGAGATATTATCTCCCAGCTGAATATACTCATTTAGACTAAGAACTGCGTAAGATTTACAGAATTCGGTTGCATAAAAGGGGGCAACACAGGTCCAAAAGCGTGATTGTGGATTTATGCTAAGAGATGTGTATAAAGATTAGTAATACCCGTATTCTACGGACAAACCAACGCAAAGCAATTAAAGGAAAAATTACTGTCTATCTTACAGCTGAACAAAGTATATGGAGCAAATCATGATATATTGCATAACTATTTATATTCTAGAGAATAAGTCCGCACATAAGAAAACAAACAGTCATTAGAATTTTTTTTAGTCCATTTAGCATAGACATCTACACTATTAAAAAACGTCTCATCATGTTAATTATTAGTATGCAATTCCAACGTGAGTTATTGTTGTAGAAGGTCGGTTTCCGGAATTTAATTAGTACTCTCATACAGAAAGTCCTAACGATGTTTATTTTATAGAAAACTCTACATAAAACGACAGACGTCCAGACGTGATGTCTGCTCTATGATATTAAGAACAAAGGCACTATGAATAGCGGAGAGCCAAGATATGTTTAATAAATCCAGGGATACTAGAATAACGACGCATTTTTTCTTCTAAACTAGCAATAAAAATAGTTAAAATCTAAAAAGCTTGGCAGCTCATGCTAAATTTTGGCGGGTAGCCATGCAAAATTGGGTGGAAAGGACGTGGGATGTAATTGTCAGTGACAAGTATAGCATGTATTCAATTCGTTCTGCATGCAGATTACACTTAAACACTAACGTGTATAGCTAAATAAAAATAGGGCGAGTAAAAGTAACATAAAGCCATTTTTTTTATAAACGCGGAACTTGCATCTTGTTCTGATTCATTATTACATGTATCCTTGAGCCTCAAAATTAAATAAGAACTTAATATATGCTTAATCTAAGAATAAAATCAAGTAAACCAGTTTTTTCTGTAAAGGTCTTGATGTGCGAGGTTCAGTTCGACTCCACGGCTTCCGCATATACTTTACATTTATATTCCATATTCTTTAATTCCCCTTATTGCATAATTAGTAGTAAAAGAAAAAAGACTTCGTTTGCAAGTAATTCTTTTAAATGTTTTCTATAATATATTTATTTTCTTTTTTTATGTTAATTAAATCGTAGCAATTAAAAAAAAATCATTTTAATTTTCAGAGTTATTGAAGTATCGCTAAAATTCGGCGATATTTTGCCAAATACGTCACTAAGTGTTATAAGATATTGGCTATTTTTATGTATAAGTCCCCACAATAACAGAATAGGGATAGAACAGAATAGGAAAAAAAAATGCTTCGTTCGCAAATAGTTCTTTTAAATGTTTTCTATAATATATTGTAATTAATTTCTTTTCTCAAGTTAATTAAATTGCAGTAATTAAAAAAAAATCAATTCAATTTTCAGAGTTATTGAATTATTGTCAAAACTTAACGATATTGCGCCAAATACGTTATCAAGCGTGAGAGATATTGGCTTTTCTCATGTGTAAGTCCCCACAATAACAGAATAGTGATAGTACTTTTATTAATTGTATTTTAAGAACAAGCTTGAATTCGCAAGTTATTATTTTTACATCTATTACAATACATATGGAATAATTGAGGGCTAAGCTAGCAGCTAGCCTTATAAATGAGAAGTAATTTAATGCATGGAAAGCTGCATTTCTGATGCATAACTCATCCATTTTATTAGAAACAATCGGGGACGAGATAAAACAATTAAGATTGCAAAGATATACAGCAGCGCAATTAACAACAGGAGATTAATGAGAATCACAGACCGGAATGGAAAAGGATCAATACAAAAACTGTAATGCACTTTACTTTTCACTTAAAAGAAAGGGGAAATAGTAAAAACAATAAGATCGGCAATTAGGTAAATAATTGTATTTTGAGCCTACTAACAAGGAAATTGAATATATTTAGAACGCCCTCGAATTCGGTGACGAAAGATAGGTTAGGGAACTTCGCTGTCTGTCGAAAAAGTGAAAATTCAAATATTCAAAACGCACAATTTTGTTATTGGCATTATTTATTCAAGAAGCATATTGAATTATTTATACATTTTCTGTGTCACATTAGTTTCCATTATGTTTTAATTAGTTTCCATTGTGTGTTACGTCTAGGAAAAAAAAATCACACTTATGTGAATTTACATATTAATTATAAAATCAACAAAATACATAACGTGTATGCGAGCTCTTATAAATATGCAATGTCACATACGTTACATGTTTTGTTAATATTATGATTAGTAATCATTTACAAAAGTGTAATTTTTCCCCAAAAAAAGTTGAAAAAAAAAACAATAAAAATTAATGTAAAACAGAAAAAGTATCAATAATTCAACTTTTTTCCTGAATAAGTAACGTTAATAGCAAAGTTTGTGTAAGAATATCACACACATTACCGTGGAATCGCCCTAAATAGAAACCTTTATAGCAAAAAATATGTATCTCTTGATATATATTTTCCATTTAATATTCTCATTTTCTCATAATATAAAAGAGCAAAAATCACGCTTTCCCTCGAAAATTTTTCGAAATATATATTTTTGACGGATTTACGTTTCAAGACCTCCTCAAGACATATCGATAGCTTTTAAAAGGTTGGCCCGAATGATGTGTGTATGGATGTCCGAGACACAACTCGAGAACGAATGCACGTATCAAGATGAAAATTATATGTACAAAGATTATGCAAAAATTAGAACTGCGTGGTACTTTATGTAATTTGCATAATTAGAGTGGATTTTATTCAAACATTTAATTTTCATAACATTGGTACCTACAAAGAAATAATGATAATTCCTGAAAAATGACAGCATTATACTCTATACGAAAATTATGTTTTTGGTTACATTAAGCACGTAAAAAGTTTTCATATATTAACACAAATCAGTCAAATGCATCAAATTCTTCGGCTTGACTAATTGATACTACGAGGGGTGGGGAGGCAATAACAAGGAATAACCAGCAAACGAATACTCAGAAAAAGATACAATTTTCACCGCTTTATTGCTGAGAGTATTTAATTAATAATTATAATTTTTTTTTTATTTTCTGTAATGATATTGTGGTTGATAAAATAAAGCTGGTTGGTACATAAAGATCCTGCATAAAATTTGTTTAAATATTCCATGCAGGAAATACAACATACCTTTGAAACATATGCATTTTGCAATTACGGGAGACTGAAAATAATTCAGTCGGTTAATTCAGTTTAACTAAATCATTCATTGAAATTATTTAATTTTAATGAAGGTTACACTTCTAATTGTATAAGTTTCAAGTCATTTTATTTATTTTTTTATTTCGTATAAAGGATATATAAATACATTTTTTGAAAAAAAAGATAAATGCAACAAGTCTAATAAAAACAATCAGAATATTATGAATTCTTCAAGGGAGTTGGTCGACTGTATGAGTCGAAACTATATGGTATATGAAAGTTGAGCAGTATTTTTCACTTTCGTTTCCTTACGGCTGACAGAATTTTCTTAAGTGCTATAATGTTTTGACAGACTATACAAAAATATGTTGAACCGTTTCTAGAACGAATTTTAATTCAATGATACATTTCATTTTCAGAAACCTAAAACGAATATTGCAATAGGCATTTCTCGTTAGTAATTCTCTTGTTCGGGGAATCGTTTACTATACAGCGTGACGTTTTTACCTTTATCTGGATTCTTGCTTTTCTTAATGGATCATTAGACATGAAGCCGGTTTCATGGGTCGAAGTCTACATCTCAAACACTTTTCACCATCAGTCAGAAATCAATCAATCCAAATGATAACTTTTAGAAGCAAAGTGGAATCAAATGTGTTGTGTGTCGTTTATGAAGTCGTCAGAACTGAATTGAACTGTCCCCCACTTCCGTAACACTCAACAATCCATATGTATTTAGATTCTGCCGATATTTCTGTCTCGGCGATTTTTCGGAATCTATTAAGCTGATTTTTATAATTCTTTTTTTACGAAATATTCCGTATTTGATCTTTGCCCAATAATTTTGACTAACTCAAGAACGCAAGTAAATTTTAACCCTATAATATGTATTCTTAAACATAATTCTAGTAAATATGCCGGTTTATAATATATGTCAAAGTGATATCAAATGTAATTAACTACATCGAGTTCATTGCTTTACTTTAAATGTGAGATATATTGAAATAAAAGAGCATTATCTATCAAATTTCACGAAAATCTACAAATATATTTATGTATAAAGAATAAGATTAAATATCAAGCGATATCAGTATTTAACAGATGTATAAAAATTTAGTAAATCAACTCAATCATACACTCAAATTAAAAAAAAAAGTTTCATTATTAAAGATAACAGAATTTACTGATGTAGGCATGCAGGAGTGTTGAAATTTAGGGAAGGCATGTCTGGTGTAATGTCTTCGTAGCTGCAAGAGATTTATTGATTTATATCATAAATCTTTTCAAAATATACTACCACGGGGGTAAATTGCAACTGTAAACTGAAAAAAAGTATGCACCCTGTCCTATAGGATGAAGACAGTTTTTTTTGTTGGATAAAGAATTTGTATTTCACTTTATGACTTGCTGCTTGTTCTCGGCTCGGATATGATGAAATTGGAATAGTTTAGCGTTGTACTTTACTTTTTGTCTTCACGAGGCAAACTTTAAAGGGTACCTAAATTTTAAATGGAATTTAACCGCTACGAGCACAATTATTACTCAGGACATACCTGGGGTTCGAACTCGGTACCAAAGTATCTGAAAGCCAGAGCTTGAACGGTTTGCCCACATGTGGGCCTTTCAGTGATGATTTACACTAAGTATCTGTGTCTGCAATATGTTACGAAACGTCTTAGCTCGAAAAGCTTTGTGTTTTCTAACAGAAAAAAAAATTAAATTTTCTTTTGTTATAAAAAAAATCTCAAAGAAATATTTTGCTGCGTATATGTCAGTGTTTTAAATTATTTTATTCTATTTCTAGCGTAAAACAATGAGTGTTTGTTCACCGTGATACTATCATTATTGCTTGACGATTATTGCTTGACGATGGGGCGGAGGGGTCAATAAATGTTGCGATGGCTGTCAAAATCAATAGGATTTTGATATTGATTTATATATTTTTATCATAAATCAATATATAATACATGATTAATATATAATATTTAATTATAAATCAATATCTAATAAGTATGATATTTATATTAGATATTTTGACTTATATTTAGTTGTAATAATCATGTCAAATTGTATGTGAATAATTTAATGTATTCCAGAAATATTTCGTTTGCAAATTCACCTACACACACATATGAACTTAAAAACGTTAAATTTTTGTTTAGAGATACCAAAAACAATTATAATTATCCAAATTTGAATTGAATTTTGTCACAATACTATTTTTAAATATGTAGGGAAATATTGATGTTTCATCGAAAGTTATCTTCATCCTATAAAGCAAGGGTTTTTAAGATCTTTTATCTTCACTGAATGTGATAGGCGATGGTCTTTTCACTTTTTGAAGTGAAAAATATAAAAATGAAAACAATTGAGCGGGAAAATTAATTTCAAGCGCTCGTATAAAAAGTTTTACGATCCTTGAGTAGCACATAACTGCTTTAATTAAAATTGGTTTTTTTTTTTTTGTTTTTTTTTAATGCAATTTTAGATGCTAGGAAGAATCCTTTAATTGCTTTCTCTCTCTGAGGAGCACTAAATTTAGATCTTCGAATACGGCTGTTCTCCCGAGCAACTGCGGACCTCTGCTCTACAGATATATTAAACAACCCGAACTTGAAGCGGGCGAAATGTCTACTCAATCACCATGTAAACACCTATACACTTAATAAAAGTTCTGAATATCAAAAACCGTTTCAAATGAATGCGTAAAATGGACGCACATTTCATAGAAGATGGAAATTGCTGTATTAAAACAATGTTTCACCTCTGGTCACTATATATCGCATAACGCTTTCGGGCATTTTAAGCTAAAAATTCATTAATTATAGTATTATATTTCAATAGTTTGATTTGAAGAATAGCCATCAAACGGTTTCAGTATTTGGAAAATAACTCGGCTACCATTAGTTACCACAATTGAATTAAAAACTATGAATAAATTCATTAAAAAAATATAATAAAAAATCGTCTAATATATCTATAAATTAAAATATTTCAAGAATAGTTCATTGTACCCCAAAAGAGTTCATTAAGAAAGTATTTTTCTCTATGCATGACGGTATAAAAAACAAATTTTACATGTCCCGGGTTATAGCTGAAAGAATGTTAAAACTAAAAATTCCGCGATTAATAAACTTTTCGAGCAATATTCCCAGATTTGAGATTTTTCTTAGTTATGTGTATGAAAAATTTCAAGTTTCTACCTTTATTCGGCTGTTTGGGCTACGTTACCCCAATAAGAATGAAAACAAAAGAAGCATACAACACAATGAAGACTATCCGATTTAAAGCGAAGACTAACAAACGAAAATTTAGCAAATCTAAAGGTTAAGTCATTGACTTCGAAATTCTGAGCAAATGGGCAACAGCGACAGGACTAACGTCACTTGCAGAAAAGAAACATTCTTCTAAAAATGTAAACATAGTATTTGCAAACACTAGCGTTACGAAATTTCTTTTCATAAATTGGCGGAACTGGTTTCAGAATCGCGGCTTTTCATCTTCACTAGAGCGAATGGTAAGGCAAAGAGCCCTCAGGGTTACAAAGGCAATAGGACTTGGATATGATGATATTTCTTTTTTTTTAATTCTGCCAAAACACCCCCATCAAATGTATTTGAAACAAAAACACAGGAAATTCTAATCTCCTGCCCCAACAAACAGCGGATGCCTTTTGTAGGAGGTTCGTTTTCCTGGCGAAACTTTTTTTATTTTATCTTGTTCTCTATCGTTTCATTTGGAGTTGATAACAAATAAGCAAATAAAAAGGTGCATTTATCACCCTGCAATTCAGTGTCAAAGTTATTTATTTATATTTGCAAAGTGGAATTTCCTTTTCATTCTCACGATAAAAGAAACAGAAAATTTATATCGTTTCTTATGAGAGAAAATGAAAATTTAATAAGTTTTAATATCCGGACTGCTCGGCGATCAAAGGGGTCCAGGGATTATAAAGATTCTCAGACAATAATTAAAAAAAGAAGCATGTGTTAGACAACTCGCATTTTTCCCACAGTAAATCTTCGAAGCAGCTGGTACATTCCCCATATCACGATATCCCACAAAAATAAACTTCACATAAATTTCAGTAAGTAAAATGAACTCACGATCTCAGTAATCGTGTTTCCAAAGTTCATGCATCACGTTTCAGTTTCCTACCCATTCAATGCAAAAAGTTAAAAAAAAGTATATATATATATATATATATATATATATATATATATATATATAAAGAAATAATAGAAATATGATATAATACTCATAGAAGACTAAAACATAAAAATTTAATAAAATCTTTAACTATATGATTGATTTAAACCTATTAATAAGCATTACATACAGAAAGAAAAAAATCCGAGCAGGATGCACTATGACATTCTAATCCATCAGTAAAAATATAAAAGTACAACAAGAAAGATCAATCATGCTTAAAGCATTGATTATGAAACACTTTCCAACTTCAATGCAATTTTATTTAAACAAGTCTAAAATTCATCCTCGGTAATATTTTGAAACTTATCACAATACTACATTAATTTATTATATTTGAAAACCTTCATCGAAAAAAATGAACTTCATTCAAATGACGGTATTGAAATATAAATTGCCTGGTTTAAACATCTCTAAAATGCGATACATTCCTCGGTAATATTTTTAAAACTATCATAATACTACGATAATTTATTATATTTGAAAACTTCATCGAAAACAACTGAAATTCATTTAAATGACGTCATAGAAAAAATAACACGCCTGGATCTCTCTATAAAAACAGCATTTCATGCATAACATTTTCCCATTCATTTCATTCATCACAATACTATAATAATTTATTTTATTTAAACATTAAGACCATGGAACTACAAGTAATTTAACTCTATGCTTAAAACTTCATCGCAAAAAATCGTCCTTCTCTTTGTAAAATCAATGAATATTTCGTTCATATCAGCTATGCAGACTCCATGGGCTAAATAATTTTGTGTTAAAGAAATACAGCAATTCTAATGCAACTCATTCTACATATTTTGCTGTTTACATTTTACATAAGTGAAAAATAGGCTTTGTTGTAGAAATAATCAAATTTGGATGATCATTTAAACTCAAATATATTGTAATTGCGTTGTTTCAGTATGTAGATGCACAGAATTTAAGCAAAAATAAAGTGGTTTTAGGACGGATACAACATTCAATATGAATTAAAAAGAACTTAAAAAATAACGATTTTGAGACAAGATGGATGCCATATATCATTTTGAAGTGGGTCATGTGATCTTTTCATATCATGGTCACGTGATCGCTTCATATAAGAGGTGTAACAATTATTTTAATTTTTATTTAAAAAGCTACTGAATCTATTTCGCTGAATTTTTTTTTTTTTTTATATATTTTATGGAACAATTTGAATATTACCTAAAATTTTCGAAGCAATTTGTGAATTTTAAATCCGCTTAAAAAAATGTTTGAAAAATTAGGTCCCATAGGGCTCAATGTATTTCATTTTTTTAAACCGGGTTCAATCCGAAACTAATTGGGTGATATTATTCATTCATATTACCATAGGTCCTACAGACTGTCTGAACAACATACTAAAATTTCATTTTGATCAAGTCATTTTTACGGCAGTTATCGTGCTAACGGACAGACAGACAGACAGAATGAACAAAGTCATAAACACTTTTCAACTTTGTTGTAAAGTGTTAAAAATGAGACAATCAAGAGTGAGATTCAAAAAGTATAGAGAATATATATATATATATATATATATATATATATATATATATAAATGAAACAATGACTAATAGAAATTGTTTTCTATTGATAGTATTATGTTTTTTACTCATTTCATAATAGCTAAGTGTTTTTATATTTAAATTGCTGTAGGCTATATGAATCTTGTAATTTTGTTTATATATATTGTAACATACGAAAACTGAAACATATTATGCTATATATTTTAAAATGTCGATTGTGTAAAAATTATGAGTTTCCTCCTTGGTGAAACAATTAATGTACGTGCAAGATAATTTTTTTTTTACTTTTGAAAAGACGTTAGGACGAGAGGTTTTAAAATGCTAAAGGATGAAATAAATGATGGGAGAGAATGGATGTATTATTAGTATGCCGTCAGGCAAATTAATAAAATAATTTTATGTTATCTTTGTGTACTACGTTACAATATATGTATAAATATATATATATTGTATATATAAATAAATAAATATATATATATATATATATATATATATATATATATATATATATATATATATATATATATATATATATATATATATATATTGTATATATACAAGAGATTGATCATTTATTGAAATTGTTCTGTATAGCAAAAAATCTGATGTGGGCAGCACATGACTTTCCTTATATAATGCAATGTATTTACTACTTTTACAGTAAAAACAAAATAAGTTATTCTTATAGTAGATACTTATATTTTTTCCAACATATTGAATTTTCGTCAAATAGTCGTTATTTTCATTCATTTAGCGTCATTTTTATCTATTTGGCGAGATTTTCTTTGATTTGGTAACATTTAAAAAAGTCGCCAAGTCAGCGACATTTCGCCAAATTCGTCGCCAAAAGCTCGTCAAGCATTATAGACGGAGAAATAATTTATTCTTATAGCAAATAAATGACTATTGGCGCTCAAATACAAAAGTATTACTCAAAGTCCCTTTTTTCATGAATGGAACGAGCTAGATCCACGAGAATGATGTCGCCAAATTTATCGCATGATATTACATATGAAAAGTGAACATGTTTCTCAATAGGAATTTTTTATATATATATATATAATTTTTGGATATTTTTCTTTTTAAATGTGCAATATCTCGGTTCATGCTAGCATTCTAAAATTTATGTTAATCGTTTTCTAATGAAAAATTACATAAGAAATGTCTATTTGTGTAACTTTATTAGAAGTTTTGATTTTTTTGATGATTTTTCCAAACTTTCACTCGAAAATTAAGGGGGGTTCTGAACATTCAATTGCGTATAAAGACTTCCAGTATTCACGGATTGTAATTTGTGTACCAAATTTCGTATTTAACACACACACACACACTCACATCACCTCAAAATGTTCGATTCGTGATCAGGGATGCTTGAAACGTGCTCTCTCATCGAAAACTCGAATTCGAATTTTCGACACCGTCACAATACTTTCCTTATATATTATTGTATACAGGGTGAGTCGAAATTGTTTTTACAAAAACAAAGGGGTGATAGTACCCCATCAGACGAGCAATAATTAACATGGAACATAGGGTCGCATTGCACTCTAAGAGGCAGAAAAGAGGCACGTCGAACCGCGTCGAGCATGACGTGGCAGTCAGCGGCTCGAACGTCATTGTGTACCTTAGAGCTCCTCTACTACAGGCTGACTTATCAAGAATATTGAAGCCCATAGGGTTCCATACTACAGTTACAGAAATTATAAAATAAGTGTTTAAAATAAATACTTTATATAAAAAAAGATGTTTCAATTAGAATATTGTAGAATATAGCTCGCACAAGTATGCTCCAGTACCGGGTATCCAATTATTTATTAGCCATTGTTTTCTTCTTTCTTCCTTTCTAGGAAAGCGAAATAGTCCCTTTCTTGAATGATTAGAGCAGTTCGGCGCAGAACAACCACCTATAATTATTTCAATTATACTTCCTAAAGTGAAAATACGAATAGAGCTATAGTGCTAATGGATGGCGCATCCAGCTATGGCGGGCTTCAATATGCTTGATGAGTCAGCTCGTATATAGAGGCGCCGTAGTATCTCCTACGCCAGACATGGACGCAGTTACCGTATGCAAATGTCCAGGGAGCAGAATCAGCATAACTGGCTCCTAGTACGTTCCGGCGATAGCCAATTAGAGCACACGTTGCCCTTTAAAAACCGGCACAACTTAAAAGCAGGCAGTTCCGCTCCCCATCCAGAGAGACATGTGGTTTATGCACGCACGATGGAGCCCCGGCACACTTTTTCATCATGGTCCGGAACTTCTTGAATGCCACATATCCCGCACGTTGGATCAGACGTGGCGGACCTGTGGTGTGGCCTCCTCGCTCACCAGACCTCAATCCACTGGACTTTTGATTCTGGGGCCACATGAAATTCCGTCTATAAGTGTACGAAATGCCTGTGGACTCGGCGGAAGATCTCGTCGCGCACATCGTTGTTGCCGCAAACCACATTAACACAACACCCGGAATCTTCGAGAGGGTGCGTCAGTCATTCCTTCGCTGGTGTGAACGGTGCAACGACACGCGTGGTCGCCACTTTGAGCACTTTCTGTGAGTTTGTCGCTGCCATCGAGGTAGTATATAATGGAGAGAGCTTAAGGGTTGCAATCGGGGCCAAAGATAAAGGGAGTTGCAGTCAGGACGAATTTCCTGAGAACCCGTTTTCTTCCGACTGTGACCCTGTACATTTCAATGGCGATTTCTGACCGAGAGCGTGTTTGAGAAATATAAATAGTAAAATAATGGCTATGTACTGTTGTGCTTAGGGCTGCAAGGAAAAGCATGTAAAAGGAGGACTTTACTCTTTCCATGGGAAAGTTTTTTTTTTCATTATATATCTTACAAATATAGTTAAGAAGTAATTTTGCTAGATTTTAGCGTGGTGCATTTCATTTGGCTATTAATTTTATTGCTTTTAATGCTATATTATTAGAAGTTTTGCTCTATTTTTGGTGTTTGTGATATTGCAGAAGACTTATAATATCATTCTAACACTTTAAAAAAACATTCGGAGTACTTTTGTGATAGTTATAGAGCTATTTTCGGTATCCTCATATGTTTTCCCTTCGAGGTAGAACTTGGCGACGTTTGGCAAGATTGGGTGGCTAGGGAAGAAACATAGGGTGTTTAGATGATGAGCGTAAAGACGTGTCGGATGAGAAAATTTTACTTTCAAAATAAAATATAATAGTTTACATTCATTGAAAATGTCACTTAGATTTTACATCACAATTTTTCAGTGCATTTTATATAAAGATATATGATCTGAAATATGAGCATGATCTCATTTCTAGTTCAGAGTAAATTGTACTTAATAAGTCGATGTTATTAATCTTATCCATGAGATTGCCCCCCCCCCCCTTCACTCTCTCTGCATAAATTTTATACATGCCGATGTTGGTTAGAATTAATTTCATATAAACATCTCGATTGTTCACAAATTAAATATAAAAGGATATATCATCAAACTCCCAGTGTAGTAGAAGTATTTTGGTATTACACTCTTGTTTAGTTTTCGAGAAAGAAATATGCCTTGCCCAAAGAAATATTTGAATCACCGACTTCTTGATCACGCGTTAGCAATCTATTAAACGAGAAATATTAACTCTAAAAGAACCTTACATTCTCCTCATCATAATTTAAGTAATAGGCTTTTTGATCTAGAAACAGCTCTACCAATATAAATATTTTTACTTACATCATGTTTTATGTACCAAAGTCGTGTTTCAGAGTCTTTCAAGTGCGACTAATATAAATTGAAGTCCAAATTATTATAATTACAGAAATTTGACGAAAATAAAGCTATTGGGACACCTAGCTTAGGTGATTCAAAAGTAATAATTTTATATTGAAATAATTTTATATTGAAATAGGACTACATATATCATCTTCATCAACTAGTTACAACATGATTTAAATGAAATAATATCACACGAAAAACTCAAAAAAAGGAAGGAGGGGGGGGGGAGTAATGGGAATTAAATAAAGATGTAGTCAGGAGGAAGAGATGAAAAGGCAATAATTGTTACACATATTTTAATATTTTTTAGTTCGTATGAGATAAAATAGCGAATATATATATATATATTTCCCTATATAAGAAATATTATAAAGTTTTATATTTTTCAGTTTTCCTCGGGAAAGTTAAATATTTTATTATTGCAAATATTACATTGTTTTATATTTGACGGTACACATACAATATATTAAAATAAATTAGATGTAAAAATGACTCAGTCGTATTACGCCTCAAAGCAGATATGGATAATGCTAACATAACTTTCAGAGATAAAGTTTATCTGGATAAAAGTGAAGAATTCTACATTTTAAGCAAGCATGCACACAATTTTTTCATATACTTTATAATTGCTTTTAAATATATTATACATATTCTTCAATTTGTATACTTGTAATCTATTTCATATCATATTTTATTTGTAATTGCTTTGTAGTTCAAGTTGTTTTACAAAAATGACTTCATTAACAAAATTATTCTTTAGTAATAAAATTTTTTGGTAATAAAAATATTCTAATCCTATTTCGTATTTTTCTTCATACATATTTTTTAAAATCTTATAACGTATAACACATGTAATAACTTCCCATTCATCCTCGACTTTAATAGAAGTTAAAAAAAAAACAGAAGGTACACTACACAGTTTAGGCGATAAATCGCCAAATCATGAAAGTCCTTCTCCTCCTCGTCCTTACTACACCTTCTCAGTGTTTGTCCATGCTACTAGCATGGGGAAGATAGGACCGCACTCCCTCCATATATACTAACTCGTTGGTCGCTGCACAATAAATCTGTTTGTGCAACGTTTGGTATCGTTCATTCGCTTTCCCAACACTGGTGTACGTGCAGGTTCGTATTCTAATTTTACTCTTTTCTGCCTCTCTGAGTGTAATGCGACCCTATGTTCCATGGTAATTATTGCTCGTCTGGTGGGGTACTATCACCCCTCTGCTTTTGTAAAAACAATTCCGACTCACCTTGTATAAGGAAAGTAAAAATGAAAAAATAAGATGGTCTTATATATACACACACACACATATATATATATATATATATATTAGAAAGAAGTAATAATTAGAATAATTAATTCAAGTAATCGTGAAATATTAACATCACCATAGAAGCAAAACCAGTGCCATAATGCCGATAATAGAAAAGATCAGCACCGGCCCAAATTGGAAGATTAAAAAGAATTAAATTCATCTTCAGGTCTGAGTATTTAATTCTAATTAACCCAAACAAATTCCTGTTTCAGATTGGACAATAGTACATTACTATAAATGTCCAAACTCAGACTACAGGCACCAAAAGGGGAAAAAATGAAGATAAGAAACATTAGGAAAATGTGTATTACCATGTGGCAGGAACCCTTTTTCTTTCACCCGTGTATATGCGATCAACCGAAATAAACCTAGGAGGCAGTACGAACGTTCACAGCGACACTCCCAGACCCGTCCAGTGAGTCAGAGCAGGAGACAGGACTATTACCCGTATAAGCAAAATAGAATATGAACATGAAGCAAAGATGAAAATTCTTACTAAACAAGAGATTCATAGAAGAAATGGATAAACGAGAATGACACTATACACTATTATAAGGGCGCTCAAATCGTAGTTTCAAACTGGCAAAAGTTACAATTTTTTAGCGAAAATATAATTGAAAACATTAATATTAATGTATTTTATTTTCTGATTTTTCTAATTTTTTCAGCTTATTTTATTATTTTTCATTTTTATTTATTTATATAATTAATAAATAATTATATATATATATATATATATATATATTTAATTTTTATCCACTAAAATTGGGAAGGTTGTCTTGGATATCGAGTGGAAATTGATACACTGAATTGATAATTTTAATAACGAATTTGGGAGGATATGCATTATTAGTCGCTGTTAATAATTCCATAAAATGTGCTAATTTATAATTTTCATCACAAATTTTATTAATTCTAAGAACCTGGTTTATTATAATATTTCTAAAAACTGATATATGCAAACAAGCGTCAAAATGTTGAATTTTTGATGTATTAAATCTAAAATCTTGTCTTTTATCATACAAGTTTATAGCCATATTACAATTTTTTAATTCTAAATTTAAATCTAAAAAGTTTGCAACATTAGAGTCATTATTACTTGCATTTAATTGTAAATTATTAGGATAAAAGTTAAATACTATAGGGATATTATTAAGGTATATATATATATATAATTGAAGAATATTTATTTTACTTGTATTATATATATATATACATATATATAAAATTAAAAATTAATTAAAAGAAATGGCAGGTAATAGATTTATGTTTAAATAACTTGCATCCCTAAGTTCATTACCAAGAATTGCAAAAATTTCGACAATGAGAATACAAAATTTATTAAAAGTATAATAGCGTAAAAATGGGTAACAAAGACAGCTGAGAAGTATACATTCTAATTCTATAAATAGAACCTAGAAAGGGAAAGTACATTACGAAAGATAGGTTATATTTAACAATTAAAATATACGCAAGTCAACAATATCTACAATAAAGATAGGCCACATACAATAAGGAACGGCTTTTACAAGATTAAACTAAGCACGTGCATCAAATAAAACAAGAAAATGCAAAAAGTTTAAAAAATTAAAATGAAGAAAAGAAGTAAACAAATAGAGATGGAATTAGATAGAGCATCCATAAATGCTACTAGCAATATTCCACTGATTTCTAATTAGGAATTGTAGATGGAGGTCTAAATTCACAAGCAAACTTTTATGTAACTGCATCGTAATTAGCATATACTGACATCCATTTTAGAAAGACAAGTTTTTAGGAACAAGTTCTTAGATAAAGAGTCGTTTAAACCCCTCAAGTGGAGGAAGTGTTACGCGAATGGTAATGCGATTCATCGTGTTCTTGTTTCTTCAAACATTTCCTTGTTTTCACTTTCAGAAACAGGTATTTGGTAGACAGTTGAGCAAGTGATGAGAAGGGACTGCCTACTTTTTGTCACGCTTCTGTTTCAAATAAATGATCATCACTCGAAACTACGGAGATCTAAATATATGTAAATTTTCTTGCTCGAAACACATACATGCTGCTATATTTACCAGACAGTATTTGCGCCAATTCAAAAATATCTGGAGTGTCAGCCTCCACTCGACTTTCTGACGCATCCATATTCCATAGGGTTCAGTTCTACTTGTTTCACAATTATTGTTAGAAGGGGGGGGGGGTGTTACATTTTTCTAGGGGCCGGGATAGCCTAGCGGTTATGGTGAGAGGATTGCACAAGGAAGACCTGAGTTTGATCCACACGCCACTGCTCAAAACTATCCCTGTGTCTGCGCGGAGTATGGACACGGTAAATCTGTAGGTCCGAAAGTCCTTCTGAGAGGTGATGGGCAAGGGAACGGGGTACAGTCCCTGCGATTGCCACCCTATTGGGTTAGGTCGACATTGGGTGGCTAAAGAGTGCAATGTGATCCGTTCCCTGTGATCAGCGTGGTATAACGGCAAAATGGTTCACGATCCAGCCGTTGCATAGGCGAATGAATTAATATCAAGTGCAGGGCCATTGGGAAAAAAAGGTTACATTTTTCTTTAATACTCCGGTTATTGTCAGAAATATTCCGTATAAATTCTTTAAAAGTTCCTTTTTTCACGCTGGCAACAACTTAGTGACGCCCATGGAAGCATCAAGAAATGGATTCTAAAATAGGTTTCAAAAACGTATTAATAAATACAATGATTATACCATAAAAATTTATGGATAAAAATATTGTTTTAAAAAGTATTATTTTATTTCTGTTATAATGAAAGATGAATCAATAATACATTCCGAACTGACAATACAAGTTATACGAGATCTGCATAGTATTCATATCATTCCCAGATTAAAAAAAATCTGACGCGGGCAGCACATGACTTTCCTTATATAATGCAATGAATTTACTACTTTTACAGTAAAAAAAAAGTTTATTCTTATAATAGATATTTATATTCTTTCCAAGATATTGAATTTTCGTCAATTAGTTGTCATTTTCATTGATTTAGCGTCATTTTTATCCATTTGGCGAGATTTTCGTTAATTTGTCAACATTTAAAACGTCGCCAAGTTCACGACATTCAGTCAAATTCGTCGCCAAAATCTCAGCAAGCGTTATGGACAGAGAAATAAGTTATTCTTATAGCTAAATCTTAAGATGTTATTCTTAAGATAAATGACTATTGGCGTTAAAATACAAAAGTATTACTCAAAGTATCTTTTCGCATGAATGGAACGAGCTAAATCCACGAGAATGATGTCACCAAATTTATCTCATGATATTACATATAAAAAGTGAACATGTTTCTCAACAGTTAATATTTATTTTTAATTTATGGGATTTTTTGATACATTTATTTGAAAAATGTGCAACATCTCGAGAAAGGGTCCATGCTAGCGTTCCGAAGTTTATGTCAATCGTTTTCTAAGGAAAAATTACATAAGAAATGTCTTTTTGCGTAACTTTATTAAAGGTTTTGATTTTCTGATAATTTTTTCAAAATTTCACTCGAAAATTTAGAGGGGTTCTGAACATTCGATTGTGTTTAAAAACAATAGGCTTCAAGTATTCACGGATTGAAATTTTTGTACCAAATTTCATTCGAATCGCTCCATTCGTTCGTGAGATATGATCTCCACAGACTCACACACACACAGACATCGCTTCAAAAATGTTCGATTTGTGATCAGGGATGCTTGAAACGTGCTCTCCTGTCGAAAACTCGGAATGGGAATATATATATATATATATAATAGAAGTTTGAAAATCCAATGAACGAAAAGTAAGAAGATGTAACACGATAAACCTAACTTTTTAAAAACACCCACAGAATAAAATATAATACAGCAAATCATCAATCAAATGGATTAAAAATACAAAACACTAGCTATCAAGTTACAGAAAATCAACCAATTAAAAGGTATGGAAACTAAAATAGAAAAACTTAAACTAAATTCAACTATCTAACTGGCGTACAAAACAAATGTAAAAATCAATTAATCCTCAAGCATATGGAAAAAATAAAAAAATTTAATATCGAATCAACAAGTCAATGAAAAATATAATACAAAGGTATGGAATCGAAATAAGTATAACAAACGAAATCAAGCACAAACGCCTTACACGTGGACGAGGCTCTAAGCCTAAATCATGAATTGTTAACCTCTACAAAAATCTAATCATGTCCAAGTTTTTTGTAGAAGCAAACTCAAAAATGTATGTTTCTGAAGAAATAGATAGATTAAATCTATGAACTATTTCTACTTGGACGACATACATAAAGATGGAATAAAAAAGAAAAAATGAATACCTGGAAAAAGCACAGCATGTGTACAGACGATTCATTACAGGGATCGAAGGAACACTGATAGAAGAGACCAGTGTTGCCATTCGTAAAGAAAAAATAAAAAACCATTTACTGTTGCCATTCATAAGAATTGAAAAACTGTGAAGCGAAATGTAAAGAAAAAGTATTAATATACAAAAAGAGCTACTAAAAAGAGGGGCAAATAAAGGTAATGCTGAAGTGGGAAGTGAGAATAGAATTATATGATACTATGGAAAGAATTATAAAAATCCAGCTATTTTAAATTTTTTAACAATACTATTTACTAAATAAGTGGGATATTTATATAAATTACTAGTAATTTTGAGATTATTGATATGCATAGCATGAATTTTTTTATCAGATAATCTATAAATTCTAAAAAGCTGATTGAGTATAATATTTCTAAACAATTGAATCGAGTTACAGGAATTAAAAGGTAAGATTTTATTAATATTAAAATTATAAAAGTCTTTTTTATCATATAAATTTGTAACAATTCTATTAGAAGGATCAATAAAAAGATTTAAATCCAAAAAATTAACATTTTTATTAATAGTAGCTTCATTAGGTATTAATTCCAAATTGTCTGGATAGTAATCTATATCTATGAGATAATTTTCTGTATGTACTAAGCAAATCAGATCATCAACATATCTGTAAAAAGTATAATCTATTGAAGTAAATGACATTTCATAATGATAAAGGTATAAATTAGCTAGCATACTGCTACTACAGCCACCCTGTGGCACTCCTGAGACTTGTAAGTATAATTTATTTCCTTGAAAAATATAATTATTGAAAATAACAAAGTGAAGAAGTTTAGGAAAATTTTTAAATTTAATTTGATTTGAAAGAGGTGTAATATAAGCATTATATAGAGCTAAAATTACATCATATAGATCAGATATCTTAATATTATTAAAAAGATCTTTAAAATCAAAAGTTTGAAATCCTATTATTTTTCTAAGAGATGTTAATTTATTCTTTAATTCTTTACTATTATTTAGAATATGGTAGTTATTGCTAGTCTGGCTTAAACTATTATTTATTAGATTTAAAGAATTTAGTAATAATTTACTCGCAGTAGTAGAGTAAGTATTATGGCCACTAGTAACTGTTCTAAATTTAATAGGATTTTTATGAAATTTTGGAATAAGCACTATATAAGGAAATTTAAGATATTTATATTTAATATTTAAATCATTATACATATTGATAATTTTCAATTTAATACTATTGATGGAATGTAAATCAGGTTTAAAAAGACTATTATTTTTTAAATAATCTAACAGAAATTGAACATAAAATTTTTTACAGATAATAGCATAATTATTAGAGGCTTTATCAACATAGGTGATAACAAAGGATCTTTGTAAATCATTAATGGAATGTTTAATATTATCAATATTATATAAAGATCTAGACAATTTAATATCTCTAATAGCATTTTTAATTGATTCTAATATAGTAAATTTCCACATATTAAATGCCTCTAATGGCAGAGCGTATTTACAAGCTAATTTATATATATATTTATCAAGATCAAGATTAATTGATTTTAAGACTTTAAAAGAATTATTACAAGAAGGTATCCTAAATTTAGTGCCAAATGACATAATGGTTCTTAACACATTGTCACTAACAAGGTCTAAATCTCCTGTAACTATGTGCCCCAAGTCAGGATTTAGAAATTTAGCAAATTTATTTAATTTACAAATACACTCACTATCTACAATTGACTGAGAAGAATGATCAATAGAGAGCGATTGTGAAACTTCATTATAATTAAATATAGACCTACCAATAGGCTTATTGTATTTGAATGTCTTTGAAACAAATAAATCACCAATAGGCAATAAATGTTTAAACTTGTTAAACAGATGTCCAAAATTTATAGAATTATATATAGGATGTTTGAAAGAGATAACACAATAAGAATTAGTAGTTGTATTATTATAATGAAACTGATTTAGTTTTAAATTTAAAAACTGTGATCTTGTAATAAGCAATATATATATATATATATATATTGAAATTTTTAAATATATATATATATATATATATATATATTTATTCCCATACGTTTTATTTTTCGAAAATTATCAAAAATCGAAATGTCGACTGATAAGTGTGTATTATTACCTTCTAAGCACATTTCGAACACTTTTGGAAATATACATCCCCCCGTATATACAACAACTCGAGAAAGAATATTGATACCGCTATGAAATTGTATGTGTTAATACATTATGTAAAAAACTGTGCCTATGGATGTAAAGGATACTAAAATGCATAGTACAGGGGTGGGGGAAAAAAAAGAAAAAAGCACCACCTGCATATTATCATGACTTTGAACAAAAAAGAATAGTACATTTAAAGTGATTATCTAGCTGCGCTGCTCCGGTTCTCAAGTTAGTGTCCCAAAATGAGTACATTCCTATGGTCGTGCTAACAATGTGTCCCGAAAGACAACGGCTTACCAAATTTTACATTGCTGCGATTAATAGAACTTGATTAGTTAGGGCCTAAAAGATTTGAATTATACTGACAACCACTAGACCACATTAAATAAAATATTGTAAAAGTTAGGAAATTGTGAAATATAACGAGATGAGTCATCGAGATACAAACACACGTACGTAGACGAATCCAGGAAGGTATACCGAACGACACGCGAACTGACAAAACAAAAAATACCAAACCGAGTAGGAACATACTGACTTGTTGGCCTTCTTTGGCGCAGCAAGTGGGCATAAACTTCCGCGGTTCAACGATCTTCATCTCTTAACTATCTTAGGCAAGTAAAGGGCAAAACCTACACACGGCTAAACGAAGAATCTAATAAACACGTCCGGTAATAAAACTCGAAACCTCGAACACCAACCTGGCCCAAAACGCATTTGGAACACGGACATGTTAAAGTTCTTCAATGATGAGTACACAGTCAACCATAAAAAAAAGTATCCGAAAAGTTGAGAACATTCCGATATTAAAAATATCATGGGGAATAAGGGGCAAATTATAAATAGAAACTTATATTATAAATAGAATGCGCTGTATAATCTGTTTTATTACGATTCATCAAAATAATTCTATGACATTTTGATGTTTCATAAAAATTACTTTGATTCATAAAACTCATTTCTACAAAAAACATCGCTGAGAAAAAAATTAGTAACACCATCACTCCGGTAGAGATTGGTGTGAAACATACCATTCTTTGTATATTTCGAATAGAAAAAGGGTGATGATGGTAGAAGCTACCCAAGGACAGGTTTCGACATTTTTAATCTAAAATTCAATTCCCCTCCCCTTTTCTATTACCAGAATTGTTTTATAATACAACTTAAAGGGTATATGAAATCAGAAGATACAATACATATTAGGTTATGTATTGAGGCCAGCTAACACTTTTACTTATACCACGTCGATAACCCAATTGAACGATGACGAGCTTATGCCATCTGTGGAAAGTTCTGGGAAAAACACGCAACTCGTAAAATTATTAATCCTTCAACAAAATTCGAGAAGTTTCAGAATGCGCAAAAAGTCGCCGACATTTCACCAAAATCTTCGCCAAGAGCGCCGATTTTGTTACCAAGGTCAAGTGACTCAAACCTTCAAATAACAAGCTCACTTCCGTTTCATCTAAGTCACATTTCTTTCAAGATTTAATTTATTCCCCGCCCTAAGATGTTTCACATAAAAAAAATCTTGTGCAAACTTCTGAGAAAATTAGAAGTAGCGTCAAAGATATTTTTTGTCGGTAAAATCTTGTGGTAGGCCCAAAATATGAAATTCCGCCACTTATCGGAAGCTCAAATATGCTCTCGATAACTCTTTGTTGCCAAGTTAGCTAAGAACGAAGTTTCCTTCGAGCAGCGATGTCGATGTATTTATTGCAGAATATACGGACCGATGAACTGTTTACCTTAAACGCCGTTAATAATAAAGGCAAACAAAAGATAAGATAAAGAAAAGATAAAAAAACCTTTTTCACACAGAAATTGAACAAAAAAAAATCGATATTACCGTGCACAAGTCACCGTAACACAAATAATGATCAGGAACGTGCGATACATAAAATACCAGAATTTCACAATATTGTCGGTTGAGCCATACTTGTAAAGGCAAAACAGCACTTCATTCAGAATTTTTTCTTTTCTTTCATGCAACGTCTATACTCAACGATAACTTCTCAAGTTTCTTGCACATTTTGAAGTCACTATTTTGATGCAAATGCATACTATTGATTCACACGAGTTCTTGAACTTCGGCCTTAAGTGGCGTAAAATTATAGATAGATTTGGGAGCCATGTCAGGTATGAATTGCAGCCTGAGCTCAATCTCTACGAAGTTTGATAAAGCGCGGTAAGACTGAATTTGAAACGGAGCATGCATCAAACAACAGAAGAAGTTGAGTCGTAGGAAATATTTAATAATGTGATATCGCAAAGTCTAGGGACTGAATAGTAAAAGACGTGTAACAAATAAAAGCGTATAATGCTTGGATTTTCGAAAAAACAAACGTTCTGAAAATTGTGATTCTTCCCGTGGCTCTGGCAATCCTTCCGGCCTCATTCAATAATACACCTCTGCTCTGACGTTTACAGGCGTAGTCAGGATCATGGAAAAGGGGTGGGGGGTTACGTTCAAATACTGGGTTACAGTGTTGAATAGACCTAATTTATAAATCGGTCATCTGCCCGGGAATGCTGTATGCAGCACCCGTATGGGGATATGCCTGTAAAACTACCATAGACTTATTAGAGACAAGACAAAACAAAACCCTAAGGATTATAAGGAAAGCCCCTAGATACTTAAGAAACTCGGTAATAAGGAAAGACTTCAAAATAAAAACTGTTAGAGCCCAAATCAAAAAGCTAGCGCTTAAATTCTACAAAAATCTGCCATCTGTCCCAAATGAACTATTATTTAATCTGCATGACTATGATCATCGCAAGGCTAAATCTCGTAAGAGACCCCGCTCGGTACTTAACTTTGATATTCGGTACTAGGAACGTCCCACCTTAATCAGTTGATATTAACGAAAACTCGCGATCTTTGGTTTTCTACAAAATGTTTAAAATCCTAAACTGCTAAAATGCTAGGTTACCCTCAGATCTGCATCAACCCCCCAAACTGCTTAAACTCTTAATGTGCAACAAACTGCCACACTAGGAGCTAGGACAAATAATAAAAACAGTAAATCAAAAACCTCGAACCTCCAACTATGGACCAATGAAATAATGTCACAGTATGAAGATAAGAACCACACCTAGAGATTGGAGATTAAAAGCGCTTCGCGCCTGGTGCTCTGTTCTGGACGAAACTCTATGAAGTGTTGAATAGATCCTATAGAGAACAAATTTAATTTTTTCACCAACTAGAGTGGGGGTCACGATCCTCACCCATCTCCATACCTGAGCCACTGCAATCATTTATCGATAAAAATAAACGTTCAACTTGTTCGAGAAATATCCCGAGTACATAGTATCCCACACATAATTGAAAAAAGTAGTTGATTCGTATTCAGGGATGCTTAAAATTTGTCAGTTCATCCAAGAATCTGCATTTTCACTCTATCACAATATTTTCTCTTTGCACATATATATACATATACTGGACACCACTTAATTCTCTGTCATTCGATCTCACATGTTCACCTATTAAGCGCGTGGATTCAGAAATCCTGCTTCGCGGTAATACTTGATTTCTTAATAATGCTTCAATTTTTATCCTCATTTATGCTTGGAGTCTGGGTTACGGTATTTATAGTAACTATTGCCATATTCGAAAACAGCATTTGTATGGGTTGATTTGGGTTGGATGCTCAGACGTGAGGAGGAATCTAATCTGAATTAACCCCCAAATTAAGCCTGACGCTATTCATTTTTTTTCCCAGCATGGTGGCCGTGTTTTAATTGCTTCGGTTATTTTATTGTTTCGTCATTAATTGCTTGGTGTATATATATATATATATATATATATATATATATATATATATATATATATATATATATGAAAGAGATAAGTTGTAACTCATATAACCATAACTTAAAATATAAGATAACTACGTAAAAAGATGTAAAAAAAATAGAGATTCATCATTCAAGAGAAGAATAAAAATGCATATATCCCGTCAGCAAGCTAAAAATAATCAATATATATCAATAGTGAGATTTCGAATACTGAGAAACAGATAACAACCAAGCATTAAGCCAAACACGTGAAAAAGCACTAGGCTTAAAAGGATTTCATTTTGAACAGATGCATCTTCAGGTCCAAGTATCTATTCAAAATAAATGAAAATAGTTTGTTTCTGAAGACAGAGATAGATAATATCTATAAACTCCGTCTACTTGGGCTACAAGCTATAAGATTGAAAAATAATATAGGAATATAAAAATAATATATCTGAGAAAATTCTGCACAAGTCCTATCATAAAACAATAGATAACGAGACTACTGTTGCCATTCGCAGGAGATAAAAGTGGAGATCAACTGTTGCCAATCGTGAGATATAAATAACAGTATTGCAAATAAGTATAAAATGTTATAACCTGTTATAATAGTTACCTGTAAAAACTATGTAATAAAGAGCGTGAAGAATCCTGAAAGCATGGAGGCTAATGTCCAAAAGGATGTAAATATATTGTAATGCTAATACAAGAGAGTGTTGATAATTAGCTAATATAAGATACCTAGGAGGAAATTTAAGAATATTCAGCTAATTTATGTATTAACTATATACAATTTACTAAATGTACTGGATATTTATAAAATATACTGGTATTTTTTAGGTTATTAATGTGCAAAGCATGAAATTTTTTATCTGATAATCTATAAATTATGAAAAGTTGATTAAGTATAATATTTCTAAACAATCGAATAGAGGTTACAGGAATTAAATGATAATATTTTATTAAAATTAAAATTGAAATAGTCTGTTTTATCAAATAAATTAGTAACTATCCTATTAGATGGTTCAATAATTAGATTTAAATCCAAATAATAAATATTATTACTAATAGAGGCTTCATTAGGAATTAATTCCAAATTATCCGGATAGAAATCTATATTTATGGCATAGTTGACAGTAAATACTAAACAAATCAGATCATCAACATATCTGTAAATTTTATAATCATTTGAAGTAAAAGTATTTTCATTATGATAAAGATATAAATTAGCTAACATACTGCTACTACAGTCATCTTGTGGAACCCCAGAGACTTGTAAGTATAATTTATTACCTTGAAAATTATAATTATTGAATAGTATAAAATGGAGAAGCTTAGGAAAAATTTTAAATTTAATAAGATTAGAATGATTAGTAATAAAAGCATTATAAAGAGCAAAAATTACATCATAAAGATCAGTATTATTGATATTATTAAAAAGATCTTTAAAGTCAATTTTTATGTCAATTTATTCTTTAATTCTTTACTGTTATTTAGAATAAAGTATTTATTACTAGAATAACATAAACTATCATTTAGTACATTTAAAATATTAAGTAATAATTTGCTAGCAGTAGTAGAATATGTATTATGACCACTAGTTACAGTTTTAAATTTAATAAGATTTTTATGAAATTTAGGAATATATGAAAATTTCAAAAATTTATATTTAATATTTAAATCACTGTGCATTTGATAATTTTCTGTTTTATACTAATTGTAGAGTGTGAATCCAGTTTAAATAGATTAATATTCTTTAAACTAACAGAAATTGCATATAGAATTTTTTACAGATAAGCATAATTATTAGAGGCTTTATCAACATAAGTAACAAAATATTTTTGTAAATCAATAATATATTTTTTTATATTATCAATAGCATATATAGATTTAGATAATTTAATACTACTAATAATATTTTAAATAAATTTTAACAAAGTAAATTTTCATATGTTAAATGCCTCTAATGGCAGAGTATATTTACAAGCTAATTTATAAATATATTTATCAAGATTAATGGACTTTAATACATTACAAGAGTTATTACAAGATTGTAACCTGAATTTAGTACCAAAGGACATAACAGTTCTTAAAGAATCGTCTTTAACTATGCCTAAGTCGTCTGCAACAATATGACCCAAATGTGGATTTATAAAATTAGCATAATTGTCATCATTGCAAATACAATCATTATCTAAATTAGATATGGAATATATATCTATAGAGAGAGATTGAGAAATTTCATTGTAATTAAAAATAGCTCTTCCAATAGGCTTATTGTATTTAAAAGTCTTATAAAATTATATTCAAATCCTTAATATATGTGTGTGTGTGTGTGTGTGTGTGTGTATATATATATATATATTATTCTGTTCTCCTTATATGGGTAATTGCCCTGTCTCGTACTCTTAACTCACTGGACGGGTTCTAGGGAAGGTCACTGCAACCGTTTGTTCTATCTCCCATGATTTATTTCGTCATACTTCTTCTCAATGCTTCTCGACTTTTTTCATTCTGTTGCAGCGGCTCGCACGTGTACGAAGGTTCATGCCTCATGGAACATGTCAATGCTTAATTTCCTATTTTTCTTTTCTTCAATTCTTCCTCTTCTGGTGTCTGTAGTCTGAGTTTTGACATTTGTAGCAACTTACTATTGCCAAATCTGAAACAGGCATTTGTTTGGGTTAATTAGAATTAGATGCTCAGACCTGAAGAGGAATTTAATTCTGGTTAATCTCCGAAATTGGGTTGGTGCTGTTAATTTCTTTTATCGGCATGGTTATAATTTTCTAATATAGTATATATATATATATATATATATATATATATATATATATGTGTGTGTGTGTGTGTGTGTGTGTGTGTGTGTGTGTTTTGTAAATAAATTACAAATCGGGTTTTAATTCACAATGATTTATCATGTAACATGAAGCAATTGAATGATTATGAATTTTTGACTAACAATAAAGTTTTAAAAACACTATCGACACATTTTATAACAATTATTTGATAAATAATTCTCTTTGTTGAATCGTATACATAAAAAGAGGAGGTGTGGGACGCCTTGAAATATAAATCAACAATACAAAATGAAAATTACTGATTTTTATAGCAACGCTTAAAAAGTAGAAATACAATCTTGTGAGAAACAACAGAAAAAAGATAGCATCTCTCGTGACTACTAAAATAAGATAATAAGAAACAAGTTGCATTAAAGAAGAAAGAAAAAAAAAACTCAAATAAGTTAGCCAACTATAAAATCTGATTTACAAACCTTCCATTCTGTTTTCATAACTTAAAAGTAAATTTAACTTGTATGAAAGCGCGTGACTGGAAGCTATAAATAACGAGGAACACAAGAAACATGATTCCTATCGAAATAGATAAACAGTGAGCGATGAAAAGACACGTCTTTCACGATTATGCATTTTTACGCGCAAGAAACATACAAAGAACGATCACAGATGCTGCCTCGCCACAATCCTTCATAAATGACACGCTTAGCACTGAGATGTGTAGAAGCGCGGCCTTCTAAGCAGACAGAAAATAAATTTAAAGGAAATTACAGTTTCGGTGTTACAGAAAAAATAGGAACAAAACAAATGTGAAAAATAAATGAATAGCCTCAAAAGTTGAATATAGATCACTAGCAATGTGTTTACTCGTGCTGTACCGTCTTAACCGGGGCCCCTTGGAAAAAGTAAATTCTAGGCACTCCCCGTAAAACTTTTATAGTATAAAGATACATTTAGCACCAAAGATGGGCCTCTTGAGTTTCCTGGGCGCCCATTGGGGAGGGCAAGAGGGGACACTTGACTTCCTCTGGACGGTCAAGATCACAAAAATGGGCATCAAGCTAGTCATACATCCTATCCTTGAGTTTGCAACACTGACAGCGGTTTGCCCCCACCTGGGAAAAGTTCGATGGGAGCTTTTTGACTATGACGAAAAACGGCCCTGGTGCCATGTGTATATCTGTATGTACAATGTGTATGTAATGATAGGTGACTTGTAATCTTATGTTAGACAGCACATGATTTTTCTTACTTAATGCAGTGATTTCAATTCTAAGCTCTTTCCATAAAACTTTTACAGTCAAAAGGTACATTTACCACCGAAGATGGGCCTCTTGAGCTTCCTAGGCTCCCAACATGAGCAGCCATTGGGGAGGGCAAGTGGGGGCACTGGATTTTCAAGGTTACAAAGGTGGGGCACGACAGCCTAGTGGTTAGCGCAGGAATTGCACTCGGTAGACCTGGGTTCGATTCCTGCAGCCGTGTTCGCGCGGAGTACGATCACGTTAAACATATGGGGGTGCAAGTCCTTCCGAGAGGTTGGTAGTCGGGGAAGGAGGGTACGGTCCCTGTGGATGCCTCCCCCACTGGGTTCCGGTCTAAATTGGATGGCACTTCCTGGTCGTCCAAACAGATACCTTATACCTACCTATCTGGTAGGTCGAACGGTCTGGGTCGAAAAAGAAGAAGGTTACAAAGCTGGACATCAAGCTAGTCGATGTTATACATCTTATCCTTGAGTTTTCCCCACTGACATCAATGGTTTGCCCCCTCCTGGGAAAAGTTATATGGGCGCCCATGACTCCCAACATTTGACTATGGTGGAAAACGGTTCTGGTACCACATGTATACCTGTACGTACAATGTATCTCAAATGATAGGTGACCTGTAATCTGAAAAAAAATCTGATGTTAGACAGCGTATGACTTTCCCTATATAATGCAGTAATTTCACTTCTTTCGCAGCAAAATAATGATGCACAAGATCCACTGCGCAAAGTTTTTAGCATCGTGTCGCGGATCTTACACGAATATTTAGTGCATTTTTAAATGACAACGTGTAAAACTATTGCGAAATACCAAATTATTAGTTTTGGCACAAATCTAATTTGACAATTAAGAGTATTGCAAGCATCCGCTAAACAATATAGTTCACATATTAAAATATTTTCATAATTAATTCTCAATTTGGCCTCAATTTTGTTAATTTGGGAGTCATTTTTGCCAATATCGCGACATTCTCGTTAATTTGACATCATTAATAAAAATTCACCAAGTTCACGACATTCCGCCAAATTTGTTGCCGCAGTCGCCAATATTGCATATGGAAAGTGAACATATTGAACGATACATACTATTCATTAGTAATTTTTTAGATACATTTATGTGAAAAACTTGCAATTAATGTATTAAGAACGGTTCAATCTATTGTCTTAAAGTGTGTGTCATTCGTTTTTTAATGGAAAATTGCAAAAGAAATGATCTTTTATGCAAAAATGTTACAGATCCTGATTTTTTTAAAATTTCATTCGAAAATGGAGGGTTCTTTTGAACATTCAATCGAGTTTAAAATCAATACAGTTCCAGTATTTTACCGATTGTAATATTTGTTTCAAATTTCATTCGAAACGCTGCATTCGTTCGTGAGATATAGCGTCCACAGATTCAAACACACACACATTAACAGACGTACAAACATCCCCTCAAAAACATTTGATTCGAGTTCAAGGATGCTTGAAACGTGCTGTTTCGTCGGAAACTCGAATACGAATTTTCGGTCCCGTTACAATATTTCCTATACATTATACTATGTAGGTAAGTAAAAAGTGTTAAATATAGTGTAGGGGTGACAATAAATTAAATTTATATTCAAGGTGAAAAAGAATAAGTTTATATTGATGTAGATCACCGTGTGGAAAGAAGACTCCTGACAACAGTTGCATTAAAACAGTAGTAGGTAAAAGATTAACAAAAGTAGAATTGATGCAATTTTTTTGTAATTTGCATAATAAAAACCCGAATTATTTAAAACCAAAGACTTCTAATTCTCCGATGATTGATAGTAGTCAATACAGGAGACTGATAGTTTGGAAATCACTTTGCATGCAAAAGGTATCAACGTTGTCACATTAATAAAAATCGACCAATTACATCCAATCTATTAACTTCGCTAACCAGTTACGAACTTTAATTTCTATTTTCTCTTTCAAAAGAACAACTTGCGAACGAAAGCTCATAATTTTTTTTTCTCTCCCTAATACTGATTACGACACAAATAGGTGCAAAATATATGGAATATGAATGTTTGAGAAAATCGAGTGGAGACTTTACACCCGATATTTCATCGCATATTACAAAAATTGCAATCAATATTTTGCTTCAATAAAAATATGCAAACACGTGCCATTTTATTTTAACGAATCTGTTCAGGTGCAAACAGCGTAGTAGCGATCAAGTGCGATATGTTCTTAACAGCGAACGTAAATGTTAAAAAACATGCAAATGGAAGTCGGAGAGAGATGTGTTAATTTTGGAACCCCGCCGCAGCAAGGTCAACGCACGCTTCAGAATAGTACACTACGAATAGGCAGTGAATATAAAAAGGAGTGAACATAAACTAGCATGTATATGAAGAAAATGTCAAATCAAATATATATGCACTACCATAGAATTCCCTCGATCCGCTCCCTCAAATGTGACGGAAAATCGTGGAGTATGTGGGGAAGGGAATTCGACCGATGTAGCCACTGCCTTATATTTATGATGTAACCACTGCCTTATATTTATGATGTAGCCTCTGACTTTTATATTTATGATGTAGCCTTTGACTTTATATTTATAGTGTAGCCGTTGCCTTTATATTTATGATGTAACCTCTGCCTTTAAATTTGTGATATAGCTTTTGTATTTTCGAAAAAAAAAATAAAATAGTATATATCAAGCAGAATGATATGCAATCCATAAAGCATTATTGTATATTAAAAACAATAATCTCAAAACTATATATTCTAACAGCTAATCTAGTACTTTAACAATCATCAATAAGCAAACATTCCAAGCTAAACCCAGTTGCTATATGAGGAAAACACTTTTTTAATAAATAATGAACATATAAGAATTAATTGGCTAAAAGTCCATGCAGGCAACATGGGTTATGAATCAGTAGATTCTCTGGTGGCAAATAATATTAACATACAAGAGAATAAAATTATTCAATACCCCACTAGACATTATCTCAGACAAGAATCTAAAATAGATTGGCAATATGCAAAAAATGGAATCTTCTCCTTCTTACCTTTAAATTAACTATTGTACTATCCCTTTCACAGACAACAAAATAAAATCTCCAAATTGTATTTGTAACACAGATGAAGATAAATCAATACACTTTCATTTTCATTGTCTACTAACAAAATCTCACCACTTAAAGAAACCATGTATAATAAACTTTCAACATTGGATAAATAAATCATTAAATATCAAGTTATACAAAATAAAATTAACTCTTATGATCTTCCTTCAAGAAAACGGATTAGATTTTTTAAAGCCACGATCCAAATACTTTTTGATACATTCTCCCAATTTACTGTAGATTTATTATGTAGTATTATCAAATTTATTCTCTATACATTTCATATGTATTCATCGTCTCAGCAAAAGTAATGTTAATACTTAAAAAATATGTTTATTTAAAAGGATATAATGGTTAAAATAGTTTATTTTGTAGTACTTTTATCATTATTTACACTTTGTCTTTGAACTTTTATTTTTCTTTGTACCTTCTTTGTACTTCTCAAAAGAGTATTTTTCATTTATATGTAGCAATTTCTAAATTGTAAATAAATATACTTTCGGAAGGTAAAGATCAATTAACTTTTCAAAACATTCTTTGGTAGTCTCTATTCACGCAAGGCACACACACATACATACAAAAAAAAAGTTGGGGAGGGAGGCTTACTCGAAATTGTTTGCCTAAAGAAACAAAATATACAAATTACCTTGGATGGCACGTTGCTAATAGTTAGTTAAATAAAAACAATTTATGATCACTTTATATGCATAATAAGTTAAAATAACATTTTTAACAATAAATTAGTTTTATTCGTCGACGAAATTTTATATCCCCCCCTCCCCCCCACCACCACCAGTGTTTAACAGGCGGGCGGGGAAGGGGACTGTTTCATGGAATTTTTCAGGATTTCAAATTGTAACAAAAAGCGTGGGAGAGTGCGGATTGATGGAATTGTACCATATGGGAGAACCTCCAACGGTATATAGCAAACGTTTGCTTTCAGAGGCAGGAGCCATCTATGAGAAAAAAAAACGAAATAGGTAAATAGGTTAATGCCAGAAAATGCCGAGAAACTTATATATTTGGACCGTAATTCAAAACTGCTGAACTATAACTATAAATAAAAGCTATATATGCACTGCATTTAAAATACAAAAAGTAAATGACTCTTAACAGAAAATTATTTTGGTTTGTGATAACGATTTTTATAATTTCTTTTTACAGTTTCTCATGTTTGAATGACAATTTTATTTTTAATTAAAGTTTAATTTGTTGGTTAAAACACTATGTATATATAGTTGTAGATTTTTATTTTTCGTATTTAATTTTTTTCCTTTTACAGAAATTCATTTAAATAATCTTTTATATAAAATAAAAATTGTTCACACAAAAAAAAGCATAAAAAAAATTATAGTATTCGGTGGCCGAATGTCATAATATTCGGCAAAACCGAATATTTGGTTTTTAGGTCGAATTGGCCGAATACCTACCAAATATGAACTAAATATTCGGTACATCCCTAGTATATATCATAGACGTAAAAGATATATGTCTAAAATATATATACTATATAAGTCTATGGTATATACAGCTCAGCAAGCGAGAGCAACCATTTTCAGTCAGTAAGACAGATGACCTCGACATATCCTAAATATAAATTTATCCTTTTAGTTCAGATTTTAAACCTAAATCTGGACTTCCCAAGGGACCAAAGACAACAAAGCAGACCAAAATTACTATCATACCTAACGCAACTATATTATACTTTGCCAATTATTTGTCACGTTGAATGCAAAGAATCAGATTGTTAGATGGGTGGCTAAGCGCAGATGATTTTCGGAATTTCTGCTCCTCGGGATAAATAATGACACGTCATTTTCATCTGTCAATTTTTGTGAATTTTCCACTGGTTTCTTAAAATTTTATACATAATCTATTTCATTACCATAAGGAAATACTCTAAAAATAACGCGATTATATCTAATAGATTTTGAATTATATTTCATTATCGATAATTAATTTTTCTGTTGATATTCTTTCTGCCAGACACTTAAGATGTGAAACGCTGGATAAGCTTAGCCGTTACGAATTCACTAGTATTTATATATTTTTCTAAAGACTAAAATATAAAAGATCGCCTTTAATATAAATTTATTAATAAGTAAATGCAAAAGGAAACAATTTAAAGAATAAAACAAATATACAGCATATAAATGCTACAGCAAATTGTTTTGCCGCATCTTCCGTATTTCAGCCGTTTGCCATCTTTCTTTCTTTAGAGCTTTTGATTATAAAGATGAATCAAAAATAATCTACCATAAAAAGAATAAATACGCGATGATACTTTATATACAAATAGTAAATAACTTAATCCCACCGTAAAATGCTGCAAAAATAAAATTTCGATTGTTTCGAAATGACTCGAAGCTCCTTCTTCACAACGCCTTGAACCTAGAGCTCGACGCAAAATGGTGCATTTCATTTGAACATCGCTCTAATCTAGGTTTATAAGGTTATTACGCTGCAAGTTAGATTATATTTATAATATTGTTAGGGCGTGTATCCTCTGGAATCGTGGGTGTGAGCTCAGGATACAAGAACGAGTCCAAATTTCTGGATAACTAACACGTTTATTCACAAGCACAGCTTAATTAGGAACAATATACAGTAAAACAGCTCTTCACTCATTTCACAAAACAGCAGATACTATTCTCGAAAAAATGAATTTCCCAAAACAGCAACTCCTATTCTCAAAACGTCGACGTACGTCACAGTTCAACGTAACATCACGTCAACTACTCTCCAACTGAGTGATGACTCCTTTTATATACTCTCTGTGGAAACTTCTAGAAATTTCCCATATTTCGTAGAATATTCGTTATTTTGAGGTGTTTCTCGAACTTTCAGAAAGTTGCCAAATTGCCGATAAATCGGCAAATCTGACAGCCAACCCTCTGAATTTCAGCAGATAGCAACCCTAGATGCACGTCATGGAAACGGTTGCCTGCACGGTTGTTTTCTCAGACTGGTTTTCAAAAGAGACTCCAGTGAGAGGATTTTACACGTTTGTGACAATATAAAATAGTCGCCACGATTAAAAGAAAGATTCATCTTCCGTATCGTCCCATATTTATTTATTTTTATGATAGATTATTTTTGACTTATTTTTAGAGTAAAAAAAACTAAAAAGAAAGAAAGATGCCAAAAGACTGAAATACGGCATATGAGCCCAATTTTTGTTTTCCTTAATTCGAGCACTTTATTCCCCTTTATTAGAACCCAAGGTATGAGAAGGCAAACTTCCGTTTTATTCGGATTTACTCCAGATATTAAATCATCGTTGACTTTTGAAGTACCGAGAACTGAAATGGATGCAATCGAATACCCCATGAACGAGATTTAACACTTAACCGCCGCAAGATAGCGGATAAACCGTTTGTGGTTAGATATTATCGATGACGTCAAACCATCTGGTGAACGTTACAAAATGACGTCAAATTAAAGTACAGCAACAGATGGCTAGAATCAATTGATGGTATCACACACACACACTTGCCAGTTACAGAGGTGCGCAGTGGTCCGCATACAGATGTTGGAAGATGCAGATAGATCGTCACGCATGAACAGAACAATGCAGGGAGATGCCGACGCAGACGGCGTGTTGTGGCTGCACGCGAGCACCGAGGGAAAAGTTGCGATGAAATATCACGAAAATGTTATGTCAGAAAAGACAAGGTCACCAAAAGAGTTTAGGAAGTGAATAAAAAAGAAGAAAATTTGATACGACAAAACATTTTGCTTTCTCTACATAAAAAAAAAATCTAGCATTTAAATATTTTTAAAGAACAATCGAATAAGAATACTTTTAAAGAATATGACACAATATCCGTGGGCGAAATTTATAGTGAAGTGGCATAAGGTACATCGGGAAATTCAAAAGTGCATTATTTAGAGCAGTGACACAATTGGGTAGCACACCTTTCTGGTAGGTCGGACGGTCTGGGTTTCAACAACAACAATTGGGTAGCACAAATAGCCAGCAAACGATTTCAATATATAAAGCGAAACTCTGTTACTACGGTTACTAAAGGAATAAAAGAAATGCATAAAAAATTGAACTATAAAATATAAAAAATATATTCTGCTATAACTGTACATTAAAATATCTCAAGAACGGTTATGATTGAGTTAGTTAAAACAGTTTAGGAAATTATTATTATTATTTATTTTGTGTAAAAAAATATATTCTGCTATAACTGTACATTAAAATATCTC
Organism: Amaurobius ferox; assembly: GCA_951213105.1. Classification (NCBI taxonomy): domain Eukaryota; kingdom Metazoa; phylum Arthropoda; class Arachnida; order Araneae; family Amaurobiidae; genus Amaurobius; species Amaurobius ferox. Next base: position 20,635,452 of record OX578140.1, read on the forward strand.
AAGAACGCTTATGATTGTACTGGGTTAGTTAAAACAGTTTAGGAAATTATTATTATTATTTATTTTGTGTCTAACTGTTAGTTATAGCTGGAAGAATGCTGGAACAAAAAATTCTGACATGCATTAATGTTTCGAACAAATATTCAAGATTTTAGATGTTTCTCGGGTCAAGTCCCCAGGCGTATACAAAATTTGATGAGGATCGTCGAATTTTTTATTTATAGAAGACAGAGAGGATAGATATATGGGTGATTCGACAAACACAGGAATACTTGGAGTATCAAAAATTCAAAATTTAATGTCAGTTTTTAAAAATTTGAAAAAAAAAAAAAAAAAAAACTCTCTAAAATATATCGCAAGAGTTACTTAATTATAATAAGACATTAGCAGAGTTTATATGTTCGCATTTTCATTTTGTATATCTGCATTTGTATTCCTTTTGGAGTCATTTCAATGACATTTACGAACATATGAATGACAAGACATAATTTGCAAATAATGTAGAGCTAGAATTATTACGCTAATTTTTAATCAAAGCAACAGGTTGTTACAATTGCTCATAACATAAGATGGATAAAAGAACAAAGCTTACAATTATTTAAATGGAATATATATATATAAGTATTTTTCAGCTTGGAATTCGGACATGTGGATGACAAAATAGAGATTCTGTGATTCCCAATAAACCATTTGTGAAGCTTTTTAGGCTTAACTTTAGTCGCAATTACCTTAAAGCAGAAGGTTTACAAAAGGACATAATCAAAAGTGATTTATATTTAAATTTTACCTGCTTTTTACTTATGTATAATAATATTTTAATACTTTATGTATTAAGAAATAAAAATGCGTACATTGAAAACGAAGTAAAGTCCGTACAGCTAATGGCATAATCTTTGAAAATACAATAAAATGTAAATCTTCAATAACAATATAACTATATTCAATAAACTGTTATGCTTGCTTCAGGGCAGTTGTTCTCAGTTCTACAAAATTTTCTTTGAAAAAAAAAAATCCTTGGGAAAAACCTCATCTTCCAGGGTGACATTTTTATTTCATTATATTTTTAGAGATTAAGATTCGTCACACATATAATTTCATTGACAGGGAAAAAAAATCTGTATTTCTAAAATACATCCACCTGAATGTACAAATTATATATGTAGGGACAGATCATGTGGATAACATTTTATTGAACTACAATTTTTTGTGGTATCAGAATTTAAGTTTAGATATTAGAAAGCCAGAATTACAGTGCAAAAGAAGCGGGGATATGTTTAAAAGAAAGTTTTTAAAAATCTCCCAAATAATAAAAAGTATATATCACTATGGAAAGTAAATATTCCCATTTATCAATAAGTAAAATACGCTTTGTGCAAATGACAAGGAAAACATGAGCAACGTATATAAACACAAATAGGACAATAATGCAGCATACTTCTGTTAGACCCATTTCGTTCTTTTGACTTCGGGTTTGTTAGTTTTCTTGCACTGACGAAGGAGATCCAGTGTATCTCCGAAACAGCTGTATGCTGTATAATTGTCTTATTTGTACTTATATACGTTGCTCATGCTTTCCTTTATTCCCATTTTTATAGAATCACCTATATCTCACATACTATTTCTGTTTAGATGAAACATTTTTACATTTGTATAATTATAGGCCAACGGCCCTACCGTGCTGAAAACACCGGTTCTCGTTAGATCACCGAAGTCAAGCAGCATCGGGCGCGGTTAGTACTTGGGTGGGTGACCACCTGGAAACACCGCGTGCTGTTGGCACATTTCGGGCGCGGTATCCTGGTGGTTTGCGCGCTGGATTTGCACGCTGCACAACTGCAGCCGCGTTCATGCGGAGTACGATCACGTTAAACATGTGGGTCCGTAAGTCCTTCCGAGAGGTTGGTGGTAGGGGAAGGAAGGTACGGTCTCTGTGGATGCCTCCCCAACTGGGTTCCGGTCTAAATTGGGTGGCACTTCCCGGCCGTCCAAACGGTTACCTTACACCTTTCTGGTAGGTCGGGCGGTCTGGGTCTCAACAACAACATTTGTATAATTGCTAAATGTAACTAATATTGTTGAATGTAAAACAAATATTCCTTTAAAATGTATACTTAATTATCCATTTTAATCCCTAATTTTATTTACTTGGTGCTATATGGGGTCTGCTAAATAAAATACTTCAGTGGAGTCAGACCAATAAAAAGATTGCGCAATGCTAATCCAGAGGAGCGCCAACTTCCTTAATGGGCACACCAGGTCCGCGCCTAGAGCACAGATTTTAATCGGCGGCAAGTTCGAAAATTTTATTAATTTCATCAAATGAGTCTCTTTGAAGCAGCACTTTTATTTAAATTTGGATGCCTTTGTTTTTAATGTTATAACAGGAAAATCATTTCGTTACACTTGTAAATAATATATATAATTATTATTGGTTAAACTGAATTGCTATTAAATTTGCTATTTAGAGATATTCATTTATTTTACTGTACTCATAATTTTGTTATCTGCAGCATGGGATTGACTCGATAACGAGAAATATTTTTCTGAAAACTTAGAAACTGGGTAAATAAGTGGGGTTTCTTCAACTAAAAAGCAAAAATAGCTGGGGAAAAACAAAGTTAAATCCAATCTGGCAAGCCCTGCTTCACAGTTAAATTCGGAAGTTTATTACTTTCCCTGCAATACATGGTAATGTATAGGGAAAGTATTGGAATCATGCCGAAAATCGTAACTCGAGTTTTCGACGGATCTACACGTTTCGAGACCTCTAGAATACGAAAAAACCATTTTTAGCGTGACGTCTGTGTGTGTGTGTGTGTGTCTGTCTGTCTGTGCAGATTTTGTATCCACTCTAACTAAAAAACTAATGGACCGAATTTCACAAAATTTTGTAGGTAAGTCACTTGTGGGCGGGGCTGGTGCTGATTAGTTTTGGGTACGATTCGGAATAAAAGAACCTGCCTTTTTTTGCGAAATGGCCCGCAAAAGCTTGTATCCACTCTAGCTGAAAAACTAATGGACCGAATTTCACAAAATTCGGTAGATGAGTCACGTATAGGTCACCCTGGTGCTGATTAGATTTTGGTACGATTCAGAAAAAAATAACCTGCCTTTTTTTGTAGAATGGCCCGCAAAAATTGACAAAATCTAAACTAAAAAGCTGCGTATGCTCAAATATATCCATTAAATGCTTGTTTAATGCGTAATTTTTAACGAAGAAAAGAATAAGACCAACCCCATTACACTAGGGCTAGCTGTTCTCGAGATATATTAGTTTTTTTCGTATTTTTCCACCCCACCTTTGAAAATAAGTCCAGTTATCAAATGAGAACGAAAATTGAATTAAAGGTGAATTACATTTAATTGAAATAAATAGAACGTGGATATAAGTGTGCAGGGAAAGTCAAGTGCTGCCCACATCAGATTTTTTTTTTTATGTTAGAACAAGAAAAGAAATCTTATTTTATAATTAGAAAAATATTCATAATAGAGAGTAAAATTAACATTAATTTTGCTTTTTTTTTTTATTTAAGAAGAAAAAAAATTATTTTACTTAGCAATCAATTTTTTTATTTGCAGCAACATTTTACTTGTTTTTAACTAGAATTTTCAAAAAAACCCAGAAAAGGCAAAATAGGGCTTACAATAAATAAAGCGAACTGGATGGATGGTTGGATCCAATTTATCCGACCCTTCTTCAAGGTTCAATATGAACTCACAAATTAAGAAACTTGACAATACTTTTCCGGCCTTTGGAGTTCCTTAATAACACTACCTAAACTTTCCCCAAAAGGCACGCAAAATCGTGCGCTGCGGAAAAGCACGCGTCGAACGTTTTCGTTCTAACTGCATTAGGACATTCACCTGCATGCACACCACCATTCGCGGCGGGAGATCACTTTCAAGATTAGCATGGAGGAAAGAAAAACGAGCGAAAGTTTAAAACAGGAACGTCCTTAATAACCGTGCAAGATCAGACCCCATTCTTTTACATCGCGACCGCCACAACTCGCCATCTTACGGGACGGACCGAATGAATCAAAAGGGCTATTTTTAAAGCAGAATCTGAAACGCTACGGGAAGGATTCACCTACCTGTGGAACAGTGGCATAACAATGCGGGTCCCAGTTAGGGCCGAAGCGAAGAGGGTAGTGGGAAGTGGAAAAAGACTTAACTAAAATATGAAAATAAGATTTTTACTTTCCTTATATACATAGTATAATGTATAAGGAAAATATTGTGATGGGGTCGAAAATTCGAATTCGAGTTTTCGACGGGAGAGCACGCTTCAAGCATCCCTGATTACGAATCTAACATTTTATGAGGTGATGTCTGTGTATGTGTCAGTGGGGCTATGGAAACGATATATCACGAACGAATGGAGCGAATCAAATGAAATTTGGTACAGAAATTACAATCCGTGAATATTGGAAGCGTATTGTTTTTAAACACAATCGAATGTTCGGAATCCCCTAAATATTCGACTGAAATTTTGAAAAAATCATCAAAAAATCAAAACCTTTAATAAAGTTACGCAAATAGACATTTCTTATGTAATGTTTCCTTAGAAAACGATTGACATAAACTTTAGCACGAACCGTTCTCGAGATATTGCACATTTTTTAAATAAATTTATCAAAAAATCCCATAAATAATAAAAAATATTAACTGTTGAAAAACATGTTCCCTTTTTATATGTAATATCATGCGATAAATTTAGTGACATCATTCTCGTGGATCTAGTTCGTTCCATTCATGAGAAAGGATACTTTGGATAACACTTTCGTATTTGAACGCCAATAGTCATTTATCTGCTATAAAAATAACTTATTTCTCCGTCCATAACGCTTGTCAAGATTTTGGCGATGAATTTGGCGGAATGTCGCCAACTTGGCGACTTCAAAAATTCAATATCTTGGAAAGAATATAAGTATCTACTATAAGAATAACTTTTTTACTGTAAAAGTAGTAAATTCATTGCATTATATAAGGAAAGTCATGTGCTGCCTACATCAGATTTTTTTGTTTGTTTGTTGGGACAAAAAAGTAACAAAGGTGTTTTTAAAGTGGAGCAAATTGCTATGGAAAAGTCAAAAAATTTATCTTTCTTTTACGATTTTTATAACATTTGCATACCAAATAACAGTTCTGGCCCCAGCTAAGAAGTCTTTCCTAAAGCAATCGGATTATATAGTACGAGCATATACAACTTTTTTGTAGTAAAGAAATTATAGCTTCCAAAAAATTTTTACAGAACTCTTTACTTTCAATAAAATTTATAACACTGGATTCGCCTATTTGTGGAATAAGGAAGTAACTTCGGACAATGGATCCCAGTTAGGGCCAACGCGAAGGAGTACTAGGGGTGGGAATACGACTTTCGAAAATTTGAAAGTATGATTTTTTTTTCTTTTTTACAAGAGCAGTTTAGAAAAGTTAAGGGTACTTTTAGAGTCGATCAAAATATTATTTAAAAATCGGTAAATTTATTTTTATTTCCCTTTTCTAGATTTTTCCTTAAGTAACATTTCTGGTCCCAGTAAGCCGATTTTTCTCCCAAGTAGTTTCTTTTTTGTGCACATTATTTACGACTTTTTCTTCCCCAAATTTTAGAGAACTATTTCTATTCGCAATAAAATGTATAACACTGGATTCACCTATCAGTGGAACAGTAGCATAACGTCCCAGCAGTTAAGTCCAACCCGAAAGAGATAGTGGGGACGGGGGAAAAGACAAACGAAAATTCTAATATATTTCTTCCCCATCGAAATATTTCAGAAACGTTAATAAAGCTTTTTTAGAATGCAAGCAAATTACATAGTCTGCGATGGAAAACATGTTGGAAAAATGTCACATTTTCCCACAAATTTTAATGTGCTGATTTCAGAAATAAAAAATAACAAAACAATTGTGTCACATACTATTTATTCACACAATAAATAAATATATAAATAAATTGACGCTGCAAAAATTAGTCAGTAATGTCAGTATATTAAATAATACTGTGATTTTAGCATAAATCAGTATGGTTTATAAGTAAAATTATTAATAGCCAGTATTTGTTATAGCAATATCAGAATTGAAGTAGCGGTCAGTTTTGATATAGTAGCCTTTGGCAATGAAGCTTGGCAGATAAAATAAAAAAACAATATAACAACTTGTAAATAGAAATAACATTTTTAAATGTTTCTTTGTTACAGATTTTGCATATAAAATATCCTCAACTTTTTGGAAGAAAAGTTTCCACCAATATTACTTTTCTTACATATTTAATATATAGTAGACCACTTAAAATGGTGTCAAATTAAAGAGAATGTCGTAAAATTGACAAAAATGACGCCAAATGGATGAATTAATAATTAACCTCTTTTAATATAATGACCTAAACTGTTTAGTGCTGTCAATATTTTCAATAGCCAAGTTATATTTGCGCGAAATATAAGTCAATTGGTATTTGAAAATATTTTTCGATGTTGTAATACAGAGCGAAGCGTCAAATGTTAATGTATTTTACGACGTCAAAAACATTGGATCTTGCACATTATTATTTCGCATTGAAAGAAATAAAGACATTCCATTATGTAAGGATAGAAAATCATGTACTGCTCACATCAGATTTTTTTAATAAATTGTTTTTGCACTTGCTTTTTCATTCCAGTTAGCACATTATGCTTACATTTTCAACATTTGACGTTAGTATTAAGTGGTTGAACACATTCATGTATATTTTTCTTGGTGCATAATCATTCGAGTCGTGTAGCCAAGTGGGGGGGGGGGAGGGCTAGGGTCATATTCATAGCCCCCCCCCACCACCACCTAGCTAAACAATATCTACAATAGTTGTCAACTCAACTGCTTTCCAGATCTTGTCTATGCATATGGCTCGAACAACTTTTCGCTTTCGGTCTCTCATTAACTACAACATATTACAGGTTACATAAAATAATGATCCATATTACTTTACAAATTTAACTGCCATACCGCACTCAAAAGCCCTCTTTTCGTGAAGTCGGGAGACCCCCCACCAATAGAGTTAAAAAAAAAGCATAGGAACTATGTCATACACTACTTAACAACGCGGAGTTAACAATTCGGAACAGATATATCGCTTTCTACCAACATCGATGATTTCAAAAAGCGAGAAACATTTTCCCTCTTTCTTGGGATGCAGCAGTGCACGGCGAGATAGAGCGCGAAAAAATGGGTATTTTTGATTGGGAGAAAAGAGAAACGAACCATATCCGCAACAAACTCTGTAAGAGATCGTAATTCCCATTTAAGACGTGTTTTCCTCGCGAATTATTGCTTCCTTTTCCTGATCACTAAATGTGATTCACTCCACAAAATAAACATGAAGAAATTGAGGCAGTAGATCTTCTATTTTTAAACTCATATTTTTATACAACTTTCCCTTCTTTAAGACTTGATCGATTTTTTCGGTCATTTTAAGCACCCTTTCTAGCAGTTTCCCACTGCAAATTTACCTTTCTCTCCATTTCGAACTACAACTTGGAAATGACCCTAAGTTTACCAGAATAATTTTTGCAAGCTTTTAATCTAAATCGCAGTTTGTAATATATATAATGATTTTCAGCGGTGGATAAAGTTACTTGCTAAAGATTAAAGAGTAGGTTGTCGTTACTTTGTGAATAAGTAACTCAAGATTAGCTACAGTTACAGGTGAAAAAATATAAAGTAAATGAATGTTACAGGGTTTAATTACACTAGCTTCACGGAAATTAAACGTGAACATATTGTATGAATTATATATATATATATATATATATATATACTTAATTTTCTTAATTACTTAATTCCTCTTTTCTTAATTCCTCTTTACTTAATTTTCCTCCGTATTGTTTTTGAACCAGGGTATGACACTGATCATGCCGGCCACACAGAAAGCTACCATTAGCCTATGGGTTGGTCGTGTGATCTGGGCTTTCTACTGATCATGTTTTAAATTAGTCTTACTATTTTTATTTATTTTTATCTTTATTATATATATATATATATATATATATATATATATATATATATATATATACACATACATACATATAAAGTAACAGGGGGATTTTTGATTACTTTCACCAAGTGAAATTTTCTCTCGCCAAATAGAGTTGTCATTCGGCAAATTATATTTTGACGACGTCCCACTTGAAAAATTCGTTTTGATTTATAAATTCTCATATTTCAAAGATCATTGTTTTGGAAATGACAAATAATACAGTAGTACACATTTCGATTAGTATACCACGATTTTTGATTATGACACTGAAAGAATTCATAAACGCCAACATTTTCGCCAAATATTTTTTTTAGTCGCTAAATCTCCTACCGTCCATTCGAGGTCAAGGAGGCTGACTCAAAGTGTGTAAACTAGTCGAAAACTTGAATTCAGATTATCAACCCGTCGTAATACTTTCTCAGCTAATTATGTAGCTATACTATGATTACGTACATGTACTGAGTAAGTAATTTACTACACAAGTAAGAAAAGTTACACTGAACAGTCAAACTTAACGAAATGGTAATGCAAAAATGGACACAACTACAAAAACAAACCTGCAACATATTTTTCGCTTGCAGACACTACAAAAGCCAACCACAAATATGTATGTCCGCAGAGAACAAGCAAAAGTTTTCACTCCGAACTTCCTGCTAGTCTCTCAAATAAATCTAGCCTCGCAACTGACTGGTTCTTTCTGAGTGGTGCAAAAGTACGAAGTTATTACCAGACACATGAAGAGCTTTTTTTTTCACTTTGTCAAGGGGTTCAATCTGATAGCGATACATTGTCGCTATCTGAAAGCTTTTTCACGCTCGATGGAAATAAGTGGCTGTCTCCTAACAGATTATAAAAGGGTATTTTTCACTTTGTCAAGTTAGGTGTGGCAGAGGCGGATTTATCGATGGTCGCTTTGGGTCTCCAATTCAAAGAATGGCCCTGAATTTATCTGTTCAAATTGAAATTATATTACACATGTTAACTCATTTTTGCGATTTAATACATTTTTTTTAATAATAAAAAGAAATACTAGAGATGGCGAATGTTCACGCATTACAATATTAACGATATCCTGGTCAGCTTCTTCTTCTTCTTCTTCGATCCAGATCGTCCGACCTACCCAAAAGTGTGAGTATCTGTTTAGATGGCCGGGAAATGCCACCCAATTAAGACTGGAACCCAGTGGGAGCGACATCCACAGGGACCATTCCCTCCTTCCTCTACCACCAACCTCTCGGAAGGTCTTGCGGACTCACATATTTAACATGTTCTCCGTACTCCGTGTGAACACAGGGATAGTTTGGACACAGCTGGAAATCGGAACTCCGGTCGTAAGAGTGCAATCCCCAAGCGCTAACCACTGGGCTGTCCCACCCCACCAGTGTCAGCTTGGACCTCTAAGGGCCCTCCGCCGTAAATAGGTTCCCGACAAGCAAAAGAAAACAGTCTTCAACATGCATAAATGAGGGAGGGGGGCGGAGCCCTGGGACGAGAAACGCATAAGCAGAAAACAACCACGGCCTGTCTGGGGCCAAGCGCAAAATTACCAGATCTCAAATATTTGAATGCCTCGAATAGTTATTTCAAATTGTTAATAAATTATATTTACATTTATTAAATATAATTAATTATTAGTTAATAAATTAATAGAGTAAAATAAAAGAAGGAAAAAGTGCAATGAAAACACATTAATTTAGAAATGAAACTTTTATTTTAAATTATAATTATTTTACAGTAGTTTTTCTTTTCTTTTATCTTAGGTACACTTATCTAAAACCATTGAATATTTATAAATGCATCGCATTCTAAATTTTTATTTAAGAAAACAAGCACTCAAACACGTTCAGAATCTATATAGTCTGTTTCTTTTATTTTATTTTATTTATTTATTTTTGTTACGAATCAAACCAGAAGTATTGAAGAGTTGCTATTAAAAACTGTTAACAGTGAAGCGATTAAACACTTCAAACTCCTTCAAGAGATAATACACTGTTATTTTTCCTGTAGTCGAAAGCGTTTTCTCTTAGTGGAAGCAAACTTTTTTCTAGGTACTTTCGAATTTTTTCTTATGGCGAATATATATATATATATATATATACAGTGGCTCCCAAAAGTGTTCGTACACATACGAATTTCAATAAAACACTGCTCTATCCATTAATAAAAATCAATATTTCAGAATAGGAATTTTTTTGAAAAATTAATAATCAAAAAGTAACCAAAAAATTACGTCACAAAAGTGTTCGTGCAATTTAAAAAAAAATCTCTACATACAGAGTAAATATTGTAATATTTCGGTAAATTAGTACTTAGTAGGATATCCTCTAGCATCCACAACAGTTTTTAAATGTCTGTGAATAGAGTTTACTAGTTTTTTTGTAATTTTTGCATCAATGTTCCTCCATTCTTCGATCATTACTGTTTTTAGTTCGCTTTTCATTTTAATGTCGCGTCTTCGTACTCTATCCATTAAGTACTCCTCCAGTTCTCTCCAAATGTGTTCTATTGGTTTTAAATCCGGCGACTGAGGTGGTGTTTTCAGAACTTGTGGACAATTATGGAGACACCAGAGGTGAACATTGAGAGCCATGTGCTTAGGATCGTTATCTAGATAAAACAATACCCAAATTTTGGGCTGATAATTTTAAATTGTCTTTTAAAATATTTAAATAAAGATCATGGTTCATTATGCCATCAATAAATACCAAATTACTTAGTCCTGATGCTGACATGCACTCCTACGAAAGGACACTTCCACCGCCATACTTTACTGTTCCAACTAAGTTCTTGGGATTAAATGTTTTCTTCTCCATACAATTATAGGCCCATCGGAACCAAAAATGTTAAATTTGCTTTCATCTGCAAATAAAACATGATTCCAATACGTTTCGGGCTTATTTATCATTGATTTTGCGAAGGAAAGCATCAACTTTATATTTTGCGCACTCACAAAAAATTTTCTTCGGGCAAAACGCCCATGTAATCCAGCTAATCTGAGCACTCGTCGAACAATTCCAGGTGAAATTGAAGTAGAAAATTTTTCAGTAAATTCTGTAGAAATTTTTATAGCACTCAAACGTGGATTTTTCACAAATTTTCTAACTACAAATCTCTGATTACGTTGAGTTAACTTTTCTAACCTTGTTTTCGATCCGATTTTCTTCTCTAAAGCGTTTTATCACATACTGCACCATAGAATGGGATAAATTTACTAATTTTGCGATATTACGAACTGATTTACCACTACTATGATGAAAAATAATACTATAAATATAACGAAATAAGCAAGTAAAGCTTAAAGCCAAACGATTTTTTAAATGTCACCACAATGCAAAAATAAAAAGAAAGCGACAGACAATAATTTTATTTATAAATTTATAAGAAAATGTTTCAGTGTACGATCACTTTTGTGACGTGTTCTTTCTCTGCCTCCTTGCATTTTCATTTTTATAAAAATAAAAAATGAGTCAATATTTAAAAAAAATATTAGGTTTTATTCAGAATCACATGGAGATGATATGAAAAAAATATTGAACTTTATATTAGAATTCAACTCCAGGCGACAGCGCTTTTTCTAATTAATATATAAATAATATATTTCTAATTAATATTGAAATTTATATATATATATATATATATATATATACACAGTTTAAGTCTTTAAGCATCCCAACAACTTCGGAATAAAAGGTCCCCAAGTATACACATTAGGTATATTTATACTAAAGTGACTATGCCCAATCGAATAAATGTGGTTGCAAAATCCCTAATGGAGAATTGAAAAAGTTAGGAACAAGAACTCGGAAACAAAAAGGGATTTGACATCTTTCTTCTGTTAATTTGTTGGTGAGGCCGTGTTCCTAACTTTTGTCGAACAATAATTAAATTATTTTGAGATGTTTCATATTACATTGTTCGCACATGCCCAAGACAAACGGTTTTATTTATTTATTTATTTTTTTAACTTTTTTTTTTATTTGATTGGACGTCTTATTCCGCACCCTAAGCACGTTTCTTCAGCTTCTAGGGACATATGGAACGGTCCTATCCTATTATAAACATAGGAAGCGTCAAAAGAAATGCAACAACCAAAGTATCTATAAACTTGCAAATCATATATCAATTCCAAAGCAATTTACATCCGAGATGAAATCTAATCATTTGGTAACATCAACATTTAGAGCATCATTTCTGAGATCGAAATCAAATTTGCATTCGTAAATGATACCCATCAGCAAGGTCTACATACACCAAGACAGTACTTAGCGCTCGAATAAAAAAGGCTTCAACGAAAATTATCCAAGTGCTTACTTCCCTGTCGGTACGTCAGAGGATTTCATTATAATGAGGGATAGATGGCGTAAAGACAACCAAAAGTATTGCAAACGAAAGAGATTGCACATTTCCGGTTTTCGGATATGACGATGTTTCTACTTTTAGTTGACTATAACAAGATGATGATCAAAACGCACGCACCTATCTATATGTTTAATTAGATTTTCCCGTCAATAAATATAAATAATGAGCTATGCCAGGATGTACTTAAAAGTAATGAAAAATAACAAAGATGGGAAATTTTAAAATCCATCAGCATAACCTATGAATGAGTGACTTGATTTTCTAGTATTATACTCCATATTGTCAATTCAATATATACTAAAATAGTAAACCTGTCATTTGATTTGATCAAATTGCACTTCTGCTCTTACTTTTCTTAATCAGTATTACTAATTCTATACGACACCCTATTGAAATATAATTTCTATACTATCCCTTGCAAAACGCAATTAATTTACGAAACCCTAGATCCTTCCCCCTCCCCCAACAAAACGAACCTGTCTCACAAATAGTGAAACTCACTATTTCAAATAATGAATATTAATTCTTCCAAAGCAACAGGGATTATCAAAGAAATTGAACTTAATTTTCCAAGTTAATAAATTATCCCCCCCCCCCCATTTGACGTCATTTTAGTTAATTTGGAATCATTTTAGTGAATTTGGCGACATTTTCGTAAATTTCGAGAAATTTAAAAAAAAATATGCCTAATTTGGCAATATTCTGCCAATATTTTCACCAAGCGGTATTTATAAACACATAGAAAGAAGGGCGAAAACAAGGGATTTTTGTTTTCTAATATAAAAAATTGTACATTTTTATATGCTGTCGTTCTCAAGTTATTATTTTAAAATATTTTGGGAACATTCTTACAAAAATACTTTGTTCACAATGACAACAGGTCAGTCGTGGCAATGAATGTCATGCATTCTGTGCTAATGTATGCTATTTTAATAACCCTTACATCCATAGCGTACTCTAAATTCTCATTTTCCCTTAGTGCCTATTTTTCATCATCATTGGAATAATCCTTTCTTCATAAGAAATTTTTGGAATTTCTTTCTTATATATATATATATATATATATTATCTTCTGCCATAAAACCCCAATCAACCAACCACCATAAAAAATATGCTTTGAAAACACAAATTATAGTCATATAAATTACGAACGATTACATTTCTACTTAATGTATCAACACACGCATAGGCGGACCGTCTTCGAAAGTGTTCAGGTCTTAAAACGTGTTTTGCCGTCAAATTCGAAAATTTTAGAGAAAAAAATACTTTTTCTAAACAAGAGTAACATGAGAAAATAAAAATCACACCTCTGGGGAAATAAGTTTAAAATCGCCAACAACGACAATGATTGATTAGAGCAATGTATTGTTGACGAGAAAAACCGATTTTGCTGGTCACGAGCATAATAGAAGATGATTTCGATTCTAATATACTAATGTTTCGAATGATACATACAGAGTAAATTATAATTCTTGACGGTGGTAGCTACTGACTATTAGACGGTATTTTCTTACCAACCACAATCCATTACTGAAGTGCAGTGGTTCCCAACTTTTTTTTTCATTCAAATACTTCCTGACTATCAATTTTTTTCAACTGTATCCATTATTTTAATTTCTTTATTCTTTTGCATTGTATCCCATATTTTCCCGTTTTTTTTTGTTTTTTTTTCCAATTGTACCCCCCGAATTGACCTGTCCATACTTTTCAACTGTAATTCACTAAATCAATATCTTTCAATTGAATTCCCGATCCAATATTTTTAAATAAATAAACATTGCAAATGATACAAATTTGATTCGGTTTAAATAAAATTTCAATTTACAACTTTAAAAATAACACAAGAATTTTAGAAATTTTAGGGAACAAAATATATATTGTACTTTAGATCTTTACTTTGAAATTTCTTAGAACAAATACAAAAACGTAAAACTTCTAAAAATATTTATAAAATAGGTATATGTATACAAAGAACTAAAGGAAATGTCTAAAGTATTACATTATTACAAACGGCCTCAGAAAATGTTTAACACAATACACAGTTAATTTATATCTTCGACGGGAACGGTAAGAAACTAACTAGTGCCGAAGAGCAAGCCTGCAAAACATTTTTTAGATTCGGCAAAATTTCACAAAGTGGGGGACTTAAAAAGGTAACAGAAGATTGAATAATCTGTATTCGGTTTTATATTTAGAATATGGATTTGATTTGAAATTTATTTTTATTCCATAGTATCTGGTTAAAAAACATCCATTTATCTAAGTCCGCCATTACTAAAATATTTCCGCGTACCCTCAACTATCATTTTACGTACCCCAGGTTGGGAAATGCCACTGTATCGCAATAAAAGACCCCCTCCCCCTTTACTTTAGAGTCCTAAACTCAACCATATAAAATAAAATTTTTGTATATCTGGCATAATAAAAAAAAAGTCTGTTTGTTTGTTTGTTCATCTGTTTGACGGCGTAGCGAAAAACATAAGCAACCTATGGAGCAAAGAAATTCGGTTACAGTGATAGTTCAGATTAGGGTCCGATATAACTCGGTGCGATTTTTTTTAAAATTCTAATTACTTTTTTAGTTATTCTATGTTGAAGCACAAATTCGAGCGATTGTTACACAAATAGGTTCCTCTGCAATCGAAAATATTATCACAACCAGTTTAAATTTCGTAATATCATCGGAAAAAATCGAAGAACGCTCTTTTTTATTTGAATCGAATTCATAGGTCAATTCCTTCATATTTAAAAATTGTTTTAAAATACATCGAAATAAGTGGATTTTAGGACATTTCACTTTTTATTTTCGTGCATCAGCAAATTAAAGATTCGGGCCATGACCTGGTGTGAAACGCTCTCACTAAAATAAGTACCAGATTTCACGTGAGTCGCTATGTTACACATTTTAATGCACAAATTATTGCAATAGGAAACTTTTCAAAAGGATATAGCTGAAAATATCGTGGAATAAATTAATATTTAAGGATCTAAACTTTTGTGGAGAGCTTTTAAAAAAGTTACTAACAAGAAACTTTCTATCTATCTAGAAGTAAGAAAATATATTTCTTGTTCTCACATTTGAAATTTTCTAATTTTTGCTCCCTTGAAAACAGAGACAGATTTTCTTCTAAACAAACTCTTGTTTCTCACAGTGGCGAAACAGAGAGCTGAAATGCAGCCGGGCCCGGTGCATGGAGGGGACCCGAAATTGAAAACAGGATATTATTACAGTAAAAACTGCTTGCAACGAACTATGTATGAAACGGAATGATCTTTAAAACATTCTTTAAAACAGTTCTTTTGATCCTTTTGGAATCGAACACATGCTTAATCTGTATAAAAAGAAAACCTACTTGGATAGAAACTATTTTCGGTCCATTTAAGTTTTGCTTCAGACAGATTTTCTGTATGGAAATATTTGGAAGGGGGCCGTGATTAAATCTTACTGGAAAGTGCAAGATTAATTAATTCGTTGAGTTACAGTTTATATATATATATATATATATATATATATATATATATATATATATATATATATATATATATATATATATATATATATTAGCTTCGACAGTTCCAATGGTGTCTATAGTTAAATACTATCGCCATTGTCAGAAACTGGCTATTCTATCGGTTTTAATTCGAATTGTATGGCTGTCCTGATGAGAATGCAATTTCGAACTAACCGCCATTTTTTGTGTGGTTTCAGTTGATTGTTCTCTATTCTTAATCTCTTATCTTGAGCTGATTATTATTGCCTATTCTCATTTTTGCCGAGTTTTATTTTTATTTACTTTTATATACTTTTAATTGTGATTTTTGAATCCTAATATTCTTCTCATCCCCCTTTCCATTGTAGTGATATGTTACCTTCTACGAGTATCTTTATCCTTAGTCTTGGCTTATAGTTACTCATTTGTAACAGATATGCTAGAGATGGGTTTTTTTGTACATACAGTAGTTTATGCATAATTTTCGATTAAAATCCTTCAATTTTTATTTATATATATATATATATATATATATATATATATATATATATATATATATATATATATATATATATATAATAAAATTATAATATGAAAATCCAATGATAGAATATATATATATATATATATATATATATACTTTTAGGCTTTGAGATATAAGCATTACAAATTTAAAAAACGGAAAATTTTTAATATTCTTTAACTTGAGAAGACAGTTACTCGAAAACTATAAGATTTTTTTTTCAAAACTAAATATAGATTTCGAAACTAATATTCCTGACACATATTTTTGTCGTTTACTATTTATATCTATCATTTATTGTTACGAAGACATTTCGAATGAGGGAAAAAACACTCGCTGAGATAGGTACTTTTTTAAAGTTTGTTTAAAAAAAAGGGGGAGGGGTTCAAAATATTAAAATTATTTTTATATATTCATAATCTAGACGATATTTCAGACAAAACAAGAAAAAGACTTTAGAATTCCGTCTATTAGGTTCTTCGGAGGTATAAGCGTACAAAGTGTTTACATTTTTTATTATGCTCCGATTTCTGCCACAGAAACCCCAATCCAAGCATAGATGTTATTCCCATCAAAAATCTGATGTGGGCAGCACACGTCTTTCTCTACATACTGCGATGGCTTTGTTTCTTCCACAGCGAAATTAGGCTGTATAAGGCCCACAGCATAATATTTATAGTCCCGATTCAACGCCACATAAATTGAAATGGAACGCTTTTGGTAAGTTATGAGTCGAAACAGAATGACTTATCAATACTCGTGTGCGAAATTGTCATCCAAAGGCAACTGATATTTTATTATTATCCCGTTAAATAAATGACTATCGGCGTCAAAACATAAAACCGGTACATTCTCTCCTGGATGAAACAAACTGGACCCAACAGAATGATGCTAGCAGATTGATCGCATATAGAAAGTGACCCTATCGGGTTGTACTTACAACTTTTAAATTTAATTTAATTATTTTTGCAAATTTATATGAGGAACGGGCAATATCTCGAGAACGGATCATACTTGCATTCTGAAGTGAATGCCATCCGTTTTGTAATGAAACATTGTGTAGGAAATATTTATTTATCATTATTGAAGACCCTGATTTTTTAAGAGTTTTTCAAAAATGCATTCGTAAACTTGGGGGGGGGGGGGGGTCCTAACGTGCGACCACGTTTAAAATAAATTCACTGATTGTAATAATCGAACAAAATTGTTTTCCAGAAGCTTCTTTTTTTTTCCTGAAATCTCTCTCTCTCTCTCACATACACACACAGCTAAAGACATCAGCTCAAAAACGTTCGATTCAAATTTCAGGGATGCTTGAAATGTGGTGTTCTGTCGAAAACTCGAATTCGAATTTTCGACTTTGTCAGAATACCTTTCCTATACATTATTGTACTATGTATGTAGGGAAGGTATGATAGTATTTTTTACACAGCATCTAAGAGAAGCAATAAACACCAAATTTCATCACTCACCGCCTTCGGAATTAGACGCTTCGCCGTTATCTTTAAAATGAATCTTCATAGCTGTATTATTTTTCCACTCCACTCGTGAATTAAAACACCGAAACCGATGAGAATGGGCACAATTAGCAAAGGGAAACGTCAAGAGAAAACTTTCTTCTGGCTTCACCGGCGAAGGGCCACAATCCGACTGTCAGTGGGTGAAGGGCACACTCCGCAGAATGGGAAAAACGATGGAGAACCGGTTGTTCGATCGGCACGAGTACGAACGTCGTAGTAACGATGACACAACGCTCGGGTTATGCAAGGAAACCGAATCCTTTTACAGAAATGCAAATATTAGAAAGGATAAAAATTAATGGAGGACACCCAAATGGGGAGACGGGCAGAAAAACTACACTGTTCAAAGATAAAAGAGCCCCTCTTCCAGCGGAGTAACTAGGAATTTTAGCCTCTTAAGCAAAATATGAAAAGCAGCGTCCCAAAATGTTAATTTTCCCATACTCAAAATTTTGTCGACCAACATTGTAGTTTTGCCCCCTCCCCCCTCCAAAAAGTAAATAAATAAATAAAATAAAAGAATTTAAGAAAAGTCTTTATTTGGAAAGTCCTGAATTTGGGGATTTGCCTTCCAAATATTTTTTTTTTTTTTTTCAGTTTTGAGCATTACTCTACCAAAAAATTTGGAGGATATATAAATAGGCTTTTAAGTTGTTTGTAGAATTACAAATATATAAATTTATGTATTTTGTGTTGTTTCACATCACTTTATAACTCTATAAAGCCATGATATTCATATTCCCCCTATGGACACCATGTATTTGGCGAATTCTTTAAAATCTTAATAAAGGAAGATGTCTCTGTGTGTGTGTCGGTGCAATTTGAAAGGGAAATTTAAGCGTCGTATGACCATAAAATTTATTACACAGGCACTTCCAAGACCTGAATAGGTGCACCTTGACGTTATTTATTTTTTTTTTTATTTCGAATTAGTTTAGCTATTTTGTGTTTAAGCCCAGTTTACAACTATTTTGGGCAATATTCACGTGTATCAACCCCTTAGCAACGAAAATATTATCACAGAGTTTCTATCCTTGCACTATCGGAAAGATCGAATAATTCTCTTTCAAACAAACTTTAAACGTAGTAATCCATACGATTAATAGGCGAATTTTAGTGAATTGTGAATTCTTAAAAAACATATTCTTTTCGGACATTTTACATCTGCTCGATTTTTATATCATGATAATAAAAAAAATTGACGTGCCATCCGACATTTATTATTTAACAACATCTACTGAAAATATTACAAACTACTTCTTAACAAAAAATAATTTCGTGAAACCACCCATTCCATTAATTATAATTAAAAAAAAAAGCGAACTGTTAATTTTTTCTGTGATCAACTCCCGTACCGTCATTTAATGTGACACCTATAGACAATTAAAGTCCGGAATATAAAAACTGTTTCAAATGAATGCATGAAAATGGAGCATATTTTATAGTTGTATTACCATAGAAATTGCGGTATGTAAAACAATATTTCATCTCCGATCACGGTATGTTGCCCCATTTTCAAAATTTTCAGACAGTTTAATCCAAAAATTAACCATTAATAAAAAAAAAAATTATTTCCAATAGTTTGATAAAAAAAAAAAAAAAGTCCGCAAACGATTTCAGTATACGAAGCAAAAAAACTCTGTTACTACAGTTACTAATGGAATAAAAGAACTGTATAAAAGATTGAACTGTAAAGTATAAAAAATATAGTCTGTTATAACTATAAATTAAAATATCTCAAGAACGGTTATGATTGTGCACTGATAGAGTTAGCTAAGAAAAGTTTAGGAATTATTATTATTGTTATTTATTGTGTAAAATCGAATTTTGTGAACTGTTCTTGAGTAATAGCTGGGAGAATGCTGGAACAAAAAATTCTGAGATGCATTAATGTTTTGAACAAATATTCAGGATTTTAGATGTTTCTCGGATCAAGTCCCCAGGCGTATGCAGAATTTCTAGTTTCTATCTTCAGCAGTTTGGATTACGTAATTCATCAGTCTCGCTGAGAAGATATAGATATTTGTAGATAAATGCTGCGTAGTTAGTTCGCTTCTACGAGGGGGCGAAACTTGAAGCTTAATGAGCAAAACGAGAGAGAAATTACCACCTCGTACATCTGTGTACCTAAAGCGGAAGAGTAAATAAATATTCATTAGGGAACCAAGTGTAGGCTCAGAAACCCGAGGGCGTCATAGGTTACAGATTTTTGTTATCGTTTTACAGACACCACGTTCAAAGCATGTTAATACGCTATAAAAAAAAATAAAATAAAAAAATAATAAGTATCAATGAGCTTTAAAATTACGGCCAAGGTGACAGTTTTAAAGAAATCGCCGAACTCAAAAGCAGGGTTGGTATCGAATTCCACGGGGAGAGGAATTAAATACCAAGATTTTATACGGTAAGGGTAGAAATCAGTGACATTGACATGTTAAACAATACATTCCTCTAAAATTTTAAAGAAATATATATTTAACAAATTTGTGAAAAAATTAAATCTCGCGCATCATAAAAGTTTGTTTGTGTGTGTCGTCTGCAGAGAGAAATCTAAGCTTCGAACAGCCAATAAATTCAGTATTAGGTTAGTTGAGAGTTTCATAAAACAAATCTTGGCGAATTTTTTTTTTTTTAATTCCAATTAGTTCATTTAGTATTTTATGTTGAAGCACGATTTTGAGCGATATTCAAATAAATCGGTTCCTTAGCGATCAAAAATATCTCAATCACAGAGTTTCCATCTTGACATCACCAGAAAGATCGAAGCAAGTTCGTTTCAACGATCTTTGAACCGAATCCGTAGGAGAATTCCTTCGTATTTATTTATTAATTTTCAAATCCAATACATCGAAATTTGCATATATTAAGTTGTTTGATTCCTATTTCGTCGCTTCCAGAAATGGATGATAAGCACAATTCTGTACTTTTGCAAAAATAAGGCCGTATATTTTCGTATGCTAACAAAAAATAAATTTAATTACTAAATTATTTCATTTTCTGTGAATTTCCAAGCAAACGCATCTCAATATATATATATATATATATATATATATATATATATATATATATATATATATATATATATATATATATATATATATATTGAAGTAGATATGGGATCAATTTATATATATAAAAAATGGCATAATATTACGTATGAAAATTATTAAACAATTTCATAATAGTTAATACTTTTTTCTATTTAATGTGATACTTTTTTTAATTTATTTGAAAAGTGATATATCTCAAGAACGTTTCATGCTAGTGTTCTAAAATTTGTTTCAATCTTCTTTTTTTTCTAATGAAAAATTACATCAGAAATGATTATTTACGTAACATTATTGAAGATTTTAATATTTAAATAATTTTTTTTTAAATTTCATTCGAAAATTTGGGGGTCTTCCGAACATTAGATTACGTTTAAAATCAATAGTCTTCCAGTATTCACTGATTGTAATTTTTGTTTGAAACGCTTCATCCATTCAGATATCGTCTCTACAGGTTCACAAACACAAACACACAAACATCACCTCAAAAACGTTCGATTCGAATTCAGGGATGCTTAAAACGTGCTATTCCGTCGAAAATTCGCCTTTCCCTATACATTATACTATGTGTATAGAAAAAATAATAGCACGGGTGCTTCAAGAAAAATAAGGGGGTGAGGGTGGGGTGGGGAATAACAAAATGAGCGGAAGAGGAAAATTAAAATGAAATATAAATATTGGATCGCCGTATAAAAAAAAAATCGAGCATATCGAGACTACGAAAGCAAAAATAGCATCTTTATTTTTACAGTCACAGCGGGAGGGAGGGAGCGGTAAAATAAATCTTTCTTTTTTTCAGTAGGGAAAAGGGTAATGCACAAAGAATTATGAATTTTGTTTTCAAAGATACACCATTTCAATTTAAGTATACGAAAAATACCAAGAGCGTTAGAAAACAAGAAAGATCAATCATGCTTAAAGCATTGATTACGAAACACTTTCCAACTTCAATGCAATTTTATTTAAAGAAGTCAAAAATGCAATACATTCCTCGGTAATATTTTTAAACTTATCACAATACTACATTGATTTATTATATTTGAAAACTTAAACCTTCATTGAAAAAAATGAACTTCATTCAAATGACGGCATTGAAATATAAATTGCGTGGTTTAAATATCTCTAAAATGCAATACATTCCACGGTAATATTTTTAAATCTATCATAATACTACGATAATTTATTATATTTGAAAACTTCATCGAAAACAACTGAAATTAATTCAAATGACAACATAGAAAAAATAACACGCCTGGATCTCTCTATAAAAGCAGGATTTCATTCATAACTTCCTCCATTTCATTCATCACAATACTATAATAATTTATTTTATTTAAAAACTTCATCGAAAACAACTGAAATTAATTCAAATGACGTCATAGAAAAAATAACACGCCTGGATCTCTCTATAAAAGCAGGATTTCATTCATAACTTCCTCCATTTCATTCATCACAATACTATAATAATTTATTTTATTTAAAAACTTCATCGAAAACAACTGAAATTAATTCAAATGACGTCATAGAAAAAATAACACGCCTGGATCTCTCTATAAAAGCAGGATTTCATTCATAACTTCCTCCATTTCATTCATCACAATACTATAATAATTTCTTTTATTTAAAAATTAAGACCATGGAGCTACAATTCATAAACTTTATGCTTAAAACTTCATCGAAAAAAATCGTCCTTCTGTTTATAAAATCAATTAATATTTCATTCATATCAGCCATGCAGACTCCATGGACTGAATTATTTTGTGTTAAAGAAATACAGTAATTCTAATACAACTCATTCTACATATTTTGCTGTTTACATTTTACATAGGTGAAAAATAGGCTTAGTTATAGAAATAATCAAATTTGAATGAGAATTTAAACTCAAATATATTGTCATTGTGTTGTTTTACTATGTAGATGCACAGAATTTAAGCAGAAATAAAGTAGTTTTAGGATGGATACAACACTCAATATGAATTAAAAAGAACTTTAAAAAATCACGAATTTGAAACAAGATGGATGTCATATATCATTTTGAAGTGGGTCATGTGATCGTTTCATATCATGGTCACGTGATCGTTTCATATAAGATGTGTAATTATTATTTTAATTTTTATTTAAAAAACTACTGAATATATTTAACTGAATTTTTTTTTATATATTTTATGGAACAATTTGACTATTACCTAAAATTTTCGAAGCAATTTGTGAATTTTAAATCCGCTTAAAAAATGTTAGAAAAATTAGGTCCCATAGGGCTCAATGTATTTCATTTTTTCAACCCGGGTTCAATCCAAAACTAATTGTGTGATATTATTCATTTATATTCCCATAGGTCCTACAGACCGTCTGAACAACATACTAAAATTTCATTTTGATTAAGTCATTTTTACGGCAGTTATCGTGCTAACGGACAGACAGACAGACAGACAGACAGACAGATAGACAGACAGATAGACAGACAGACAGAATGAACAAAGTCATAAACACTTTTCAACTTTGTTGTAAAGTGTTAAAAAGGGGGAGTACTAAAACGTGGGGTTTGAAAATTAAAATACAGTAAAAATATTCAAGTGTGGTATCCAAAAATTGGATGCGAAAAAATATATATATTAAATTTTTTACTTTTTAAGCCACTGATCGGGCAGTAAAAAAAAGTAAATGTTCGTTTTATTTCTTTACCTGTGAAAAAACTATAGTAATCAAACAATTGTGAAAAAAGTATGAGAGATACATCATTTCAATCTAATAGTAGGAAATAGAACTCGGATGCATCAAAACATGGGAAAAAAGAGGAAGGGAGTACTGAAACGTAGGGGGGGGGGGGGGGGGTGAGAAAATTAAAAAAATAAAAATATCCAAGTGGGGTGTCAAAAAGCACAATGAATTTTAATTTAAATTTTCAAATATTTTTGGGCGGATACTATTATTTTAAATCGGGGGGGGGGGGGGGGGGGGGGGGAGAGAGCAATAAAAAACAAGTTTTCGTTTTTCTTTGTTGTGGTAAAAGTAATGAAAAAGAATTATGGAAATACATGTCAGAGTCCCATCACTTCAATCCATAGCAAATATAAACTCGATACTTCAAACTGCCAAGAAAAGTAAGGATAATTACATATGGGGTGTCGAAAATGAAAACATAATAAATACCAAGTATCAAGTATACCAAGTCGTATCAAAAACCAAACGCAGAGAAAAGTGCTAAATTCTTCAGTGTTGTAACCATCGGAGAGAGCAATAAACAAGAAAGATCAATCATGCATAAAGCATTGATTATGACACACTTGCCAACTTCAATGCAATTTTATTTAAACATTGCTAAAATGCGATACATTCCTCGGTAATAGTTTTAAAATTGTCACAATACTACATTAATTTATTATATTTGAAAACTTAAAACTTCATCGAAAAAAACGAACTTCATTCCAATGACGGCATTGAAATATAAAATGCCTGGTTTAAACATCTCTAAAATGCGATACATTCCTCGGTAATATTTTTAAAATTATCATAATACTACAATAATTTATTATATATGAAAACTTCATCGAAAACAACTGAAATTCATTCAAATGACGTCATAGAAAAAATAACACGCCTGACTCTCTCTATAAAAGCAACATTTCATTGATAAACATTTTCCCATTCATTTCATTCATCATCGTACTAAAATAATTTATTTTATTTAAAAACTTAAGACCATGGAGCTACAAGTAATTAAACTCTATGCTTAAAACTTCATCGAAAAAAATTGTCCTTCTCTCTGTAAAATCTATGAATATTTCATTCATATCAGGTATGCAGACTCCATGAGCTAAATAATTTTGCGTTAAAGAAATACAGCAATTCTCATAAAACTCATTCCACATATTTTGCTGTTTACATTTTACATAAGTGAACAAGAAAGATCAATCATGCATAAAGCAGTGATTATGAAACACTTTCCAACTTCAATGCAATTTTATACAAACATCTCTCAAATGCGATACATTCCTCGGTAATAGTTTTAAAATTATCACACTACATTAATTTATTATATTTGAAATCTTCATCGAAGAAAATGATGTTCATTCAAATGATGGCATTGGAATATAAATTGCCTGGTTTAAACATCTCTAAAATGCGATACATTCCTCGGTAATATTTTTAAAATTATCATAACACTATAATAATTTATTATATTTGAAAACTTCATCGAAAACAAATGAACTTTATTCAAATGACGTCATCGAAATATAAATCGCCTCCATATAAAAGCAGCATTTCATTCATAATCATTTTTCCAATCGTTTAATTCATCACAATACTATAATAATTTATTTTATTTAAAAATTTGAAAAATTGCTATCTACCATTTCCCATATATAAAATAATTAAACTCTTGAAAAGATATTTATTATATAATATATCTCTTTTTTCTTTCTGGAGGATATAACGAGAGTCAGAATTTAATTGAATTTATTTTTCTCCCTATATTAAATAATTTTTATTTAAAAAACTACCTAACATATTTTACTGAAAAATTTTTTTATATATTTTTTGGGATAATTTGAATATTTCCTAAAATTTTCGAAGCAATTTGTGAATTTTAAATTCGCTTAAAAAATGTTTGAAACATTAGGTCCCATAGGATTCAATGTATTTCATTTTTTCAATCCGGGTTCAATAAAAACTACTTGGGCGATATTATTCATTTATATTCCCATAGGTCCCACAAATCGTCTGAAAAACATACTAAAATTTCATTTTGATAAAGCCATTTTTACGGCAGTTATCGGGCTAACGGACAGACAGACAGAATGAACAAAGTTATAAACACTTTCAACTTGTAAAGTGTTAAAAATAGGCTTCGTTGTAGAAATAATCAAATTTGGATGATCATTTAAACTCAAATATATTGTAATTGCGTTGTTTCAGTATGTAGATGCACATAATTTAAGCAAAAATAAAGCAGTTTTAGGACGGATATAGGATATAACACTCAATATGAATTAAAAATAACTTTAAAAATCACGATTTTGAGACAAGATGGATGCCATATTTCATTTTGAAGTGGGTTACGTGATCTTTTCATATCATGGTCACGTGATCGCTTCATATAAGAGGTGTAATTAGTATTTTAATTTTTATTTAAAAAACTACTGAACATATTTTGCTGAATTTTTTTTTTATATATTTTACGGAATAATTTGAATATTACCTAAAATTTTCAAAACAATTTGTGAATTTTAAATCCGCTTAAAAATGTTTGAAAAATTAGGTCCCATAGGGTTCGATGTATTTCATTTTTTCAACCCGGGTTCAATCCAAAACTAATTGGGTGATATTATTCATTTATATTCCCACAGGTCCTACAGACTGTCTGAACAACATACTAAAATTTCATTTTGATTAAGTCATTTTTACGGCAGTTATCGTACTAACGGACAGACAGACAGAATGAACAAAGTCATAAACACTTTTCAACTTTGTTGTAAAGTGTTAAAAATCAGGTGCATCGGGAAGAAAACAAAAACACAAACTATTACAATTTTGCAATTAATTACTACGGCAACGTGAGAAGTAACAAATTAAAAATTTTTGTTATTTCTTAGTTTTGATAAAATAATGAATGAAAAAAATCTGAAAAAGAATTTTTTGGATAATTAGTATCCCAACCCTAATACAGGAAAAACAACACACCAGGCTGTTAAGACGGTGAGGATTTATAAAATGTGTGTGGGCTAAAATTAAACACTATAAAAATAATTCGAATGGAGTATAAAACAAGAAAGATCAATGATGCATAAGCATTGATTATGAAACACTTTCCAACTGAAATGCAATTTCATTTAAAAATTTCTAAAATGTGATACATTCAGTGGTGATATCTTTTACATTATCACAGTACTACAGTAATTTATTATACTTAACTATTTAAAACCGTATCGAAATATAAATCATCTGATTCTCTATGCAAAATCAATGAATATTTCATTCATATAACTTGTATTCCAGACTCCAGAGCTAAATAATTTTGTGTGAAATAAATTCAGCAATTCTTGTGTAACTCACCTTACAATCGCTTGAGATATTTGCATTCTGCATAAGCTAAAATTGGGCTTCGTTGAAGAAATAATAAAAGTTTAGGGATCATTTAAAATCACAACTATTGTAATTGCACAGGCACGGAATTTAGATACACAGATAATACACAGATAATATATATGTGTGTGTGTGTACTCAAAGTATTGGAATCGTGCCGAAGATCGGAACTCGAATTTTCAAAGGATCTACACGTTTTGGGACTTCTAGAACACGAAAAAACTATTTTTAGGAAGACGTCTGTGTGTGTAAGGGTGTATCTGTGTATGTTTCTGTGTGTCTGTGAGGATATTACATCCACTCTAATTGAAAAACTAATGGACCGAATTTCATAAAATTTGGTAGGTATGTTTTTTGTGGAAAATCCTGATGTTCATTAGATTATAGTACGATTCGTAATAAAAGAATCTGCCTTCTTTGCGAAATGGCCGGCAGAAATTGCCTTTATCCATTCTACCTAAAAACTAATGGAAGAAATTTAACAAAATTTGGTGTATAATATTTCAATGACCTACAAGTGATTTATATACCAAAATTTGGTATATAAATCATTTGTAGGTTATTCTAGTACGATTCGCGAAATGGCCCGCAAAAATCGTTAAATATAAAAATAAAAGACTACGTGTGCTCAATTATATCAATTAAATTCCAATTTTATACGTGATTTTTAACAACAAAAAGAATAAGACTAACCCCATTACTCTAGGACTAGCCGTTCTTGAGATATTCTAGTTTTTTCGCGCTTTCACTACGCCACCTTTGACAATAAGTCCAGCTATCAAATGAGAACCAAATTTAAGTTTAACGTGCAAATTCAATGTCATTTAAAATACTTATGGCTGTTATTTTGAGCAGATAAACTCAAATTATTATTAAAAAAATAAAGAGAACGTGAATATGAGTCTGCAGGGAAAGACATGTGCTGCCCATATCAGAATTTTTAATAATATTACAACAATGATTTATAGAAGTGAACGGGGATTATTTGCAGGCCATTTCGAAAAAAATGTATGATCTATATTTAAAGATCCACCAAATTTTTGTCGAATAAAATGTTGTACAAATTTAGGCTGTGTAGCAAATTTTAACTCCTAGGACGTGGGAAAGTGCATTAAAAATGCCATCGAATAAGTATATAACGAAGAGTTATATAAAATTAAAAAAAAAATGAAAAATTGCTATCTACCAAATTTATTTTAAAATGTGAAGCCTCTCTCATATACAAAATGATTAAACTCTTGGAAAGATATTTATTATATAATATATCTCTTTTTTCTTTCTGGAGGATATCCCAAAAGTCAGAATTTAATTGAATTTGTTTTTTTCCCTATATTAAATAATTTTTAATTAAACAAGAAAGATCAATCATGCTTAAAGCATTGATTATGAAACACTTTCCAACTTCAACGCAATTTTATTTAAACATGTCTAAAATGCAATACATTCCTCGGTAATATTTTAAAACTTATCACAATACTACATTAATTTATTATATTTGAAACCTTAAACCTTCATCGAAAAAAATTAACTTCATTCAAATGACGGCATTAAAGTATAAATTGCCTGGTTTAAACATCTCTTAAATGTTATACATTCCTCGGTAATAATTTTAGAATTATCATAATACTACGATAATTTATTATATTTGAAAACTTCATCGAAAACAACTGAAATCCATTCAAATGACGTCATAAAAAAATAACACACCTGGCTCTCTCTATAAAAGCAACATTTCATTCATAAATAATTCCCCCATTCATGTCATTCATCACAATACTATAATAATTTATTTTATTTAAACATTTTATTTAAGACCATGGAGCTACAAATAATTAAACTATATGCGTAAAACTTCATCGAAAAATATCGTCCTTCTCTTTCTAAAATCAATGAATTCATATCAGCTAAGCAGACTCCATGGACTAAATGATTTTGTGTTAAAGAATTACAGCGATTCTAATACAACTCATTCTACATATTTTGCTGTTTACATTTTACATAGGTGAAAAATAGGCTTAATAGTAGAAATAATCAAATTTGGAAGAGCATTTAAACTGAAATATATTGTCATTGCGTTGTTTCAGTATGTATATGCACAGAATTTAGGCAAAAATAAAGTAATTTTAGGACGGATACAACACTCAATATGAATTAAAAAGAACTTTAAAAATCACGATTTTGACACAAGATGGATGCCATATATCATTTTGAAGTGGGTCATGTGATCGTTTCATATCATGGACACGTGATCGCTTAATATAAGAGGTGTTATTATTATTTTAATTTTTATTTAAAAAACAACTGAATATATTTCGCTGAATTTTTTTTTATATATTTTATGGAACAATTTGAATATTGCCTAAGATTTTCGAAGCAATTTGTGAATTTTAAATCCGCTTAAAAAATGCTTGAAAAATTAGGTCCCATAGGGCTCAATGTATTCCATTTTTTCAACCCGGGTTCAATCCAAAACTAATTGGGTGATATTATTCATTTATATTCCCATAGGTCCTATAGACCCTCTGAACAACATACTAAAATTTCATTTTGATTAAGTCATTTTTACGGCAGTTATCGTGCTAACGGACAGACAGACAGACAGACAGACAGACAGACAGACAGAATGAACAAAGTCATAAACACTTTTCAACTTTGTTGTAAAGTGTTAAAAACTAAACATATTTTACTGAAATTTTTTTTAAATATTTTATGGGATAATGTGAATATTTTTTAAAAATTTCGAAGCAATTTGTGAATTTTAACTTTGCTTTAAAAATGTTTTGAAAAATTAGGTCCCATAGGGTTCAATGTATTTCATTTTTTCAACCCGGGTTCAATAAAAAACTAATTGGGTGATATTATTTATTTATATTCCCATAGGTCCCACAGGCCGTCTGAATAACATACTAAAATTTCATTTTGATAAAGTCATATTTACGGCAGTTATCGTGCTAACGGACAGACAGACAGACAGAGACAGAATGAACAAAGTCATAAACACTTTTCAACTATATTGTAAAGTGTTAAAAAATACCAATCAAAATAATGATTCAAGTGGTAAAAAATAAATAAATAAATAATAATAAAGTTTTTCTTTTTTAGTTGTGGATAAAGCAATGAGCAAATACATCTACAATAATTTAACTCAGTATTTATCAACCCAACCCAAATACAGAAATGATCCCGGACGCTTCACATTGATTAGAAAAGGTGGGGAGAAATAAGAGGTGAAAGTTAAAACACATTAAAACAGTTGCGTGGACTATGATAGGTCTTTGGTAGGAATAGGAAACATTAAGACTTATAGAAAATATAATATTTTTATTTCTAAATCTATTGGCGAGATTACAAACAGTTTACATTATTTTTTTATAGATTTGTATAAAATATTGAAAGAAACTATTTGAATCTTTTTCAGGAACACATTAAGTCATGTAATATAAGGCAAAAATTACCATGTTACTGCAATTTTATTAGAAAAAGATATGTGTCAAAAATGTAAGAACTAAAGAAATTTCAAGTAGTTACGTTTAATTGAAGATATTCCCAATACTAAGAGAATAATACGAATTTCATAATTTTACATATAGTATTTGGTTATATATTTTGAAGAATGGAACCCTTACTGAAAAATAAAGATGCTTTTAACATAATTTCATTAAAACACACCATATAAAGGTCAAGGAAAAGGTAACAAGAAAGATCAATCATGCTTAAAGCATTGATTATGAAACACTTTCCAACTTCAATGCAATTTTATTTAAACATATCTAAAATGCAATACATCCCTTGGTAATATTTTAAAACTTATCATAATACTACATTAATTTATTATATTTGAAAACTTAAACCTTCATCGAAAAAAATGAACTTCATTCAAATGACGGCATTGAAATATAAATTGCCTGATTTAAACATCTCTAAAATGCGATACATTCCTCGGTAATATTTTTAAAATTATCATAATACTACGATAATTTATTATACAGGGTTGTTATAATTAAAGTTCGCCTATTCAGAAGGCTCTAGAGCCGGTTCTATGGCTCCAAATGAAACAAGATTTAATTAGTATGTAGTACAAGTGATGCGCTCTACGAAAATCGAAAAAAAAAATTAGTTACAATTGTCGTCAGTAGGTGGCGCTTCTGCAATATCTAAGGTGATTTTCGCAAGTTTCGTTGTAAAAAAAAATAAAGGAAAATTTATGTCACAGTTGGTAAAAGTAAAATTGTGCAGATTCATTCTATCAATTTCGGTCAATCCAGACGAAACACACAAAAGTGTACAAAATTTCAACAAATGCTTTGAAGAAAGTCACTTTTTATTCAAATCTTCGGCGATACAGCAGTGATGTCACAACTTCGAAACGCTGAAATACGCTTCAAATCACGCTGGAATACGCTTCAACTCTGTGTCTAAAGACAGATGTCTGACGATCTCTGATCTGAAGAACAGTATTAGGCGTCACATCGGGTCAATCCCACAGGACACTTTACGCTCTGCAGTAGAAAACACAGTTCTGAGAATGGAATGCGTGATTGCAAATAATGGAGGGTTCATTGAGGATGCGTAATGCTGTTATTCGTCGCTGGTGAGCGACATGTTTTATTTTTCTGGACTCAGATGGCATCACATGAAATTATCTCCTTTTTCTGTATTGTTTGGAGCCATAGATCTGCCTCTAGAGCTTTCTGCATTAGCGAATTGTTATTGTACAAACTATGCAATACATTTTCCTTTATTTATTTTACAAACAAATTGCAACAATCGCCTTAGCTATTGGCACAGCGCCACCTACTGGCGGCAATTGTAACTAATTTTTTTTTTTCGATTTTCGCAGAGCGCATCACTTGTACTACATACTAGTTAAATGTTGTTTCGTTTGAAGCCATAGAACCGGCTCTAGAGCTTTCTGAATAGGCGAACTTTAATTATAACAACCCTGTATTTGTAAACTTCATCGAAAACAACTGAAATTCATTCAAATGACGTCATAGAAAAAATAACACGCCTGGCTCTCTCTATAAAAGCAACATTTCATTCATAAATAATTTCCCATTCATGTCATTCATCACAATACTATAATAATTTATTTTATTTAAAAATTAAGACCATGGAGGTACAAGTAATTAAACTCTATGCGTAAAACTTCATCGAAAAAAATCATCCTTCTGTTTGTAAAATCAATGAATATTTCATTCATATCAGCTATTCAGACTCCATGAACTAAATGATTTTGTGTTAAAGAAATACAGCAACTCTAATACAACTCATTCTACATATTTTGCTGTTTACATTTTGCATAGGTGAAAAATAGGCTTAGTTGTAGAAATAATCAAATTTAGATGAGCATTTAAACTCAAATATATTGTCATTGCGTTACTTCAGTATGTAGATGCACAGAATTTAAGCAAAAATAAAGTAGTTTTAGGACGGATACAACACTCAATATGAATTAAAAGCTGAATTAATTATTAGCTGATAAATTGGACGTATACGAAAACTTAAGAAATTCCTTGCCTAATGGACAGAGAAAGATAGCTAAATTAAAAGAAACGCACACAACAGGAATTTTTGATCCTGTTAAGAGAACTGTACCTTTCAACAGAAGCGAAAAATTTAAGTATATTCGAGAAGAAAGACCTTCGTTAAAATCTTATGGATGCGGAAGACCTGGATTCATTAAAGCTAAATGTCCCGATTGTTCCCCAATCAAAAAGGAAGTTTCCTCAAATATCATAGAAGCATTTTCAGCATTCACTAAGGGTCCTCAAGTTAGCCTGGTAGACATAACATTTTGTGGAAGAAGAGGTAGAGTGTGCGCTGATACAGGATCTTCACATTCAATTGCGGGAGAGAAAATGTTCAAAGTATTCAAAGAGCATGGACTATCATTTTAAAAGACAAAGTTGACAATAAGTCTGGCAGATGGTCAACAGTCTCTTGTTGATTGCTACACTATCCAAGCGATGATAGAAATTGAAGGAAAGAAAGTGTTGACGGATTTCATCATCCTTCCAAACGCTACAGGAAATCGAACTCTTTTTGAAACAGATTTTCCGAAATCTGCGGGTATTGTTCTTGACGTAAAGAACAAATGCTGACATTTTTGTAATAACCCAAATCACAAGTATCCATTTGGAGAAGCATTGGGCACCTAATCCAATGTAGAATCCCACGAAGATGGACATGTTCTGATCAACGTTTGTCAGTTGTGGGAAAGTCAGTCCAGTGGGAAAGTGAAGGAGAGAATCTGACAGTTACTCAGAGAAGTCAGCTCAACAGTCTACTGGAAAAATACGATGGTATCGTCCAACCAGGGGAGAAGCCACCTCGATCATCGAGCATCATATTACTACAAGTAATCACGTTCCGATTTCTGTACCTCATTACAGAATGTCACCTGCTCGGAAGGAGCTACTCAAAAAAGAAATTGAAGATCTTCTCGAAAAGAACATTATTGAAGAATGTGAATTGCCCTACGGAGCACCTGTAGTTTTGATCCCAAAACCAGATCGTAAAATTCGACTGTGCGTAGACTATCGGAAACTTAATGAAGTGACTGTCCCTGACACTTAACCACTTCCAAAGATGGATGATTTAATACAAGGTGCTAAACATACCTCTTTTATGTCAACCATTGATCTGAAATCTGGTTACCACCAAGTAAATGTCAATCCAGCTGATCGAGATAAAACTGCATTCGTTTGCCCGTTTGGGACCTATAGTTTCTGAAGAATGCCTTTTGGTCTTCGAAATGCCCCGGCTAAGTTTCAGAGACTAATGGACACGTTTCGTAGAGGCTTGCCAGCTCTTGCCTATCTAGATAACCTCATAGTCTTGTCACCATCTTTTGAACAACATCTTAAAGAACTTGAAATGGTTTTCGACAGACTAATAAAATACAAACTTCGTGCAAACCGAGAGAAATGCAACTTTTCTTGTTCTCAAGTTAAATATATCTTGGACTCTGGATTACCCCTCGTGGAATAGAGGTGAATCCTGAAAAGGTATCTTCCATCTTGGAAATTCCTTCCCCTAAACATGTGAAGCAACTACTATCTTTCTTGCAGACATGTTCTTGGTATAGAAAGTTTATATCGAACTTCTCTGAGATTTCTCGACCTCTGAGCAATCTAACAAAAAAGAAAACTCCCTGGAGTTGGTCTGAAATAGAACAGAAAGCTTTCGACTCTCTAAAGCAATGCTTGGTGTCCTTACCTATTCTGAAGCAAGCTAATTTCACCAAACCTTTTGTGACTAGAACAAATATAAGTCATGCTTTGGGAGCTGTCCTTCAAGGCCAAGGATCGGATGAACATCCGGTTGAATATGCAAGTACGAGAGAAATTATTCCACCACGGAAAGTGAAGCACTGGCTGCTATATGGGCATTAAACAAGTTTCGAAGATACATAGAGGGATCTAGTGTTACAGTGGCATCCGACCACCAACTTCTTAAATGGCTGATGAAATTTAAGTTTCCATCCGGAAGATTAGCCATGTGGGCATTGCAATTGCAGTCTTTCAATTTGAATATGGAATACATTCCTGGAAAGTGCAACGTTGTTGCTGATATGTTGTCAAGACCGAATGGTGAACATGATGTCCCTTCATGCGAAGTATGTACTGTATCTTTCGATATTCCCTTCAGGACACCTAACGAGATACGTGAAGAGCAATTGAAAGATGAGGAAGTAGGAAAGATCATTCGATGTTTTGAAAGAATTGACAAAGACGTTAACTATGCAAACTGGACAAAATGAGGCTACCTCATGAATCAGGGTGTCCTCTACCGTTATGCTCCAGATTACGAAAGTGGAGAAGCTCAATTAGTAGTTCCAGCCCATGAAAGAAACTTGATTCTGAAAGAACATCATGATGCTCCTACTGCTGGACGCGGAAGGCCAAAAAGTATACTAAGCCAGAAAGCCTTCTTTCAAATCAGACGCCAAACTTCGTTTTATCGCCAGCGTGATACGCGAAGGAGCGCTCTCTCTCTCAAGGTTACTATAGCAGCCACATCAAGAGAAAGGACTCTCGCAATTTGGTTTATCTTTTTGTAGGATATATAACTTACAATTTAGCAATAGAGACACGTTTTAATGAATTGTCTCTTAGATTGGAATTAAATTAATTCAATATTGATTAAAGAAGCTGGTATATAACTTACAATTAAGCAATATGGGCTTATCGCCGATATATAACTTACAATTAAGCAATATAGACACTTTTTAAATGCATTATCTCTTAGATTAGAATTAAATTCATTCAGTATTGACTCAATTAAAGAATCATTTCATTATTTTCTAATGCTATTGTATAGAGGAAGATCACGGATAATCACGACATTTAGACGAAAAAATACACTTAAAGACACCATGAACACATTTCGAACATTTTGGGAAATATTTCCATCCGTGTGTGTGTGTGTATCTGTGGGGTGCGAATGCACGTATCACTATGGCAATTTATATGTAGATGCATTCTGTAGAAAATTAGAAACAGGTAGAATATTTTGTAATAAATGGGATTAAAACATTATTCGAAATTAGAGATATTAAATTAGAGAGAGTACGTACAGCCACGAAATTCTATATGTAGCTGCATTCTGAAAAAATTAGAATTAGGTAGATCATTATGTAATTAACGTGATTAGAATACGGATGAAAAGGAGGGAGGGAGACACAGAGAGCGAGAGAGAAAGAGTGTGGTTGTGCGTGTGTCAAAATACAGTACGATCAAAATATAGTGTGGTAACTGCAGGAGAGGTCGACCTTGCTTCGAACGAGTAGGATTCAAGGGCGCCCATAAAACTTATTCCTGAGATGGCCAAACTCAAGGATGGGAGGTAAATATCTATTAACTTAATACCTCCATTTCTGGCCTTGAACGTTCGCGGGAGCGAAAGTGCCCCCTCGCTCTCCCCTATGGGCGCCCATAGAACATTTTCCAGAGTGTAAATTCATGGATGAGACGTACAATGTTGACTAGCTTGATACCTACATTTGTGATTTTGAACGCCCCTATGGGCATCCATGGCTATAAGTGTTGAAGACCCAGACCATTTGACTAGCCCTATAGGGCTTACAGCAGCTGTTTGAGTGGCCGGGAGAGATGGCTATAAGCACAGACTAATATAGTATTCTGTGGCTATGAGTGCTGCAGACCCAAACCACTCGACTGACCCAGAGGGCTTACAGCAGCTATTTGAGTGGTCGGGGTGGCTATAAGTGTGTAAAGCTTTAGACTTCACGGAAACTTTTGTGGGGTCTGGAAAGACTTCATTTTTCCACCCCTGGGGAAATCGAAACTCAACTCCGTTAGGTTCGTTCTGTCCTGAGGTTACTAGTATAAGTAGGGAGTTTTTTCAATGAGCGCCCATAGGGGAGGGAAAGGAGGCACTTCCGCTCCCCTGGACATTCAAGGTCCCAAATGTGGGGATCAAGGTAGTCGATATTGTACATATCATTGAGTTTAACGCCTGGAAAAGTGCTATGGGCGCCTATGCTTATAGTATCGACAACGGGACAGAACCTAACGGAGCTTAATATTTTTGTTTCTCACTCGAGGGTGAATAAAATGGGTGGTAGTGTCAAAAAGACTTTATCAATCAATGACTCTGAGTCCTTCACAGCTTAACCGAATTAACTTTTATTTTGTGCAAATATTGTATTTGAAACGATTATAACCGCGAAACTCAACATATCTTAAATCAAGAATATTAATTTCCCCAAAGGGACAGGAATTATCAAATAAATTAAACTTCATTTTCCAAGATATTGAATATTCATCAATTTGACATCATTTTTATTAATTTAGTGTCATTTTTGCCAATTTGGAAACATTTTAAATAAAATGTCAAGTTGACGATATTTTGTTAATTTATCGACAAGCATTACAGACAGAGAGACAAACTAATAAATTACATTTGACGAATTGTTTGATGTCAAAATACAAAACTATTGTGAAACAGTGTCTCGTGAATAAAGCCTACCAGAATGATGCTAACACCGTTGTCACATAATATTGTACATTGAATGGAAACATATTACGGTAGTTAGCACTGTTTTAATTTCATGTATTTTTTAAAATTTATTTGAAAAACGTACAATATATCAAGAATGGTTCATGCTATTATCCCAAAGTTTATGTTATTCATTTTCTAATAAAAAATTAAATAAAAAATGATATTTTATGTAACAATATTAAAGGTTCTGATTTTTTTCAAAATTTCATTCGAAAGTTTGGTGCTGGTTTCCAAATATTCGATTGCTTATAAAAGCAATAGACTTCCAGTATTCACTGATTTTAATAATCGACATTTTTTTTGTTTGAAACGTTCCATCCGTTCATTAGATATCGCATCCACTGACTCAAGGACACACACGGACGGTCTGGGTCTTCAACACTAATATACATGCACACACACTAATACACATACACACACTAATATATATTCACATACTACATACATTAATATACATGCGCACGCACACACACACAGATATCACTTTAAAAACATTCGATTCGATTTCAGGGATGTTTGAAACAAGCTCTACCGTCGAAAACACAAAGTAGAATTCGAGTTTTCAACCTCGTCATAATACTTTCCCTATACATTATATCAGTGTTTTTCAAATTCATTTTGTCACGAAACCCTTTTGAAATTTAATTTGATGGTGGAACCCCAAAGTAAGAAATAGCCCCTGTTGTCCAAATTATGCATCAAAATTTTACACGTTTTTAAATTTAAGACAATTTACATAAAACTATCACGTCGCGGAATCCCAAGGGTTCCGAAAACTTTGAAAAGTCCACCTTGAAATACGATGCATTATACTAGGTATGTCAGAAAAGTAATATTTATTGCTCCCACAAACCGAAAATGTCAAGCAAATTTCCTTAAAATGTCACAAATTTTGCATTTTTAAAATGACAAATATTCCCTCCTTTCAAATAATCTTCAATTTTTGTCACTGATTGTTGTACAATATAAGTATTGAACAAAATACGGATCCTACACATATATTTACTCCAAAATCTCGCATATAAACGCTTTATTCAGATAATAAATTATATATGTGGGTGGAACATTTCTTACACATTGCAAACAATCTGTGTGCAGTACAAAAAGGTCTTAAATACATGTATTTTCATAGTATTACTTTAAAACCAAAATGTACATAAAACATGATTTAAATAATGGGATACAAATGTATCTAATCTGTCTTCATGAACAATATCGCGGATTAAAAACAATCGCCTTTCTCCGCTTTTGCAGGAGTTGCAAAAATAGTGTACCAGAACTGGCGATAAAACGATGTTTGGCGTGTGATGCGAGAGAAGCTTTCTGACTTGGTATACCTTTGGGCTTATCGCCTGCTGGACACTATGGTGCTGAAGGAACTTTTGACCCTATAGCGAAACGCTATTATTGGACAGGGATGAGAAAATTCATCTGCGACTATGTGAAAAACTGCATAGATTGCAACAGATATAAACCTTCTAATCAGAAACCAGAAGGATTGTTACAGACTCCAGTTCCTTCTCAACGTTTTGAGACCCTCTCAATAGACCTTTTTGGACCCTTACCAGAGAGAAAAGATGGGAAAAAGTGGATTTTGATAATAGAAGATATCGCTACTAAATGGGAGGAATTGCCCAATGCCACTGCGAAAAAATGTGTAATAACGCTGCTAGAAGGAGTTTTGATGAGGTATGGCATTCCTCGTCGGATTATCAGCGACAATGAAACTCAGTTCGTCTCAGCTGTGATACAACAACTTTGTTGCCTGTTGAACATTAAACAGTCATTAATTCCTGTTTATCACCTACAAGCCAATCCAGTAGAGAGAAAGAACCTGATCTAAAGCCACGACTTGCAATTCTGGTTCAAGATAAACATGATTCTTGGTCTGAAAAGATACCTGCAATCCGTTTTGCTTTAAATACCGCAAAGTGTCAGACCACTGGACAAATAGCAGCTTTCTTAAATTTTGGCAGAGAACCTCGCACTACAGATGATGTGACCAATGATATTCGTAGTGTAATTGAAAGCGATAACTTTGTTCCGGAAATTACTCCTTATCTTAAGAAGTTCGCCAAATTCACCATACAGATCAAAATAGTTGTGGAGCAGCAGCAAGATAAGAGGAAACTTTATGCTAATCAAAGGCGGCGACCTGCTCAACAATCTACGCTAGGAGATCGAGTGTAGGTAACTTTGCACCCTGTTAGTAATGCAGCCAAAAGAAGTTCAAAGTTTATGTCGCGACGGGATGGACCGTATGTTATACTTGCGCAGCGATCCACATCCTCATACGAAGTAGCTAGCTAAGAAAACCCTCAAGTACCAATTGGAATTATCACTCATCTGCCTTGAAACTCTATTCCCAAGAGGACAGTGTGCAACCCACGAATCCTCTACGTAAACGTGGCCGCCCACGAAAAACTTCAAGTGCTGGTTCCTCACAGAGATGGTTGCTTAGACATCAGAACCAGAGGGGGAGATGTTGTTACATCAGGCTTTAATCAGGAATTAAATCCATACAAGAATAGGCAATGCATTACATCACAAAAAGATCAAAATATAACAAACAAACAAACAACAACGAAGGAGACAAATTACAAACTAAGAAAACAGACAAGCAACAGCTCTAAACAAGGAAGAAAGAGGGGTAGAGTTCGGTCACCAAGAGTTCATGCAAGTCCTTGCGTCCCAATACAGTTTGCCAAGGTCACCACGTCTTTGAGACTCTTGATCGAGTCCTGGGCACACAAGATGTCCAGCATTCATAACGCCCGCATTACATATCTGGCACAGGTTAGTAGGTAGGATTCCGATCCTATTTAAATGCTCCGCCATGCAGTCGTGTCCAGTCTTCAGTCTAAATGTAGCGACAGCCTCCTTACGGGGTCTGTCGCAAAAATTTTTCCAATGGTTTTGGATATTGTCCCAAGATTTATACTTTGCTTTCATTTCCAAATCAGATTTGAGATTTTCTTCAATTTTCTCC
This sequence comes from Amaurobius ferox, assembly GCA_951213105.1. NCBI lineage: Eukaryota > Metazoa > Arthropoda > Arachnida > Araneae > Amaurobiidae > Amaurobius > Amaurobius ferox. The sequence goes on from OX578140.1 coordinate 20,675,505, forward strand.
CAAACGTGTCTTTTAAGTGACTCCGGAGGGACAGGTATGTTAACCTTCGATATCCGCACGCGAGGGGATTCATTGAAAAACGATAGTTTTATTTTTAGTCTTGAGAAATCTCGGGTCTTGTTTCAGTTTCGAGATGATCGGCGCCTCTGTGCAGTGATTTATAGAGGGGGAGATTGTAAGAAACATTCTGTTTTCCCAAAAGGACAGTAGATGGCAGCACTCAACCTGACTAGAGAACATTCATTGTTTACAAAATAACTTTCGAAGTGGAGTTCGAGATGGCGATAGAAAGCACGTAGCCAACGTGTTTGTAATATGTAGCTAATCTTAGTTATGATTTGTAAAATATGTGTAATTTTTTTTATGTATTATTAAATGTTGTGAAGTCTTAAATGGCGAGTGAATGTTTTCCCAACCTCATCACCAAAAGAAGCCTTACGAAGAAATTTGGCAAAGGAAGAATTGCCTCTATCTCATCAAAATTTACATAAGATACATCATTTTCACCTGAGCAAAAAAATTTCTTACTAGAATCAGAGGCTTTCAGACACATTATCTTGATTTCACCTTCCTCATCTATTTCGCTTTGAATAATAGCTGCATATTGTTTTTTTCCATATTTCTCCAATAAATTCAACCAAAGCCTGCATACCTTGATGAATTTTATTTACAGAAACTTATATAATCTCTATTACATCCTATTTCTCATATATATTAGGAGGTGCTGGAAATTCGTAAAAAAATCTGTCTCCCTTCATCCTAAAATTTGGCAAAGGAAGAATTAATTGCCTTTATCTCATCAAAATTTACATAAGATACATCATTTTCATCTGTGTAAAAAAAAAAAAAAAAAATTCTTACTAGAATCAGTGGCTTTCAGACGCATTATCTTGATTTCACCTTCCTCATCTATTCGCTTTGAATAATAGCTGAATATTGTTTTTATTTCTGTATTCCTCCAATAAACTCAACAAGAGCATGCATACCTTGATGAATTTTATCCACAGAAACTTCTTCTGAAAATGCATCTTCATGCATCAGTTCTGAAGCTGCTGTTAAGAAAGAATCATTTAAATCATTGTTTGAATACAGTAATGACATTTCATCATCAGACATTGAAATGTTGGAATATATAAAGTCCTTTTTAGAAAATTTGTGTATTTTTCTTGGGTCTTTCCTTTTTTCTAAATTATATTTTTTGCAGAAAGTAAATTCATGTAGTGGAAAACACTCACAAATTCCAGTTCTTTTGCAATAACAACTAACATTCCTATGAAAAAGTTTTCCATTGATGATTTGATGCACTTGAAATGTTCTATGAAGAGTGAGAATATTCTGTGGCAACTGTTCCTGAATGGCAAGAATGTCAATTTCTTTAATAAAAAAAGACTAATGTTTGTTTTTTCCTGAAGCTTCTCATAAAGTTCAGTGGCATTACTTATATCTTCTCCATAAGCAACCAACCTATCTTCTGTTCCCTTAACTAAAGCTTCTATGCCATCAGCAGCTCCTTTGCCATGGCCAGCTTCAAAAAATGACCATGTACCTTTCTGAAAGCCATGGTCAAAAAGCAAGTGATTAAAAAGATGGAATTTTTTTTTTTTTTTTTTTTTTGGCATACTGGGTTGTAGGGTCATCAGAAAAAAAAATGAATAAATGAAATGTCAGGTGAAACTACCTTAAGAAGATTAAAAACTGGTTTTAAATGAGCCCATATGGAAGCAGGACTATGATCGTTACTTGGAGAAATTGAACAAAAGGAGATGGGCTTTTCTATCCCACCAATATACATAACTCCAGTGTGTAAAGTGGCCTGTGCTCTTGATGCACCAAAGTGGTATGTTTGTATCTCTTTTCCTAATTTACAAGCATAATTTTCAGAGAACTCAATATGCAATAATGCTTCATTCAATGTTAACTTCTCCTTACAAGTATTATAAGCCAAGAATAGTTGACTTATATTAAAAGTATACTTTTTATAATGTATCATCTCTTTTTGAAATTCTTCAATCAATAATGAAATGGGGCCTTCCTTTTTCTCTTTTGATATTTTTTTCGCATTAATTTCTATACTTTCACCCCCCAACCAATTATTGTAGATGTAAAAAGATGTGGAACTAAAGAATTTACCATTACTATCTGTGTTAAGTCCATTACCTTCAAGTCAAATCCGTTACCAACAACATGGTAATAGATTTGACTGGTAATGGGCTTGACATCAAAAACAAAATTGCAACTAAAATCCACATGCATAAGTAATAATATAAGGAAACAAAGTAGAGGACTTATGAAACTGGCTAGTAAACAGTATTTAGGTATTGGAATGTAAAATTTATATTTTTAGCATCAAAAAAGATGGTAACAGACTTGACATAATAAAAAAAATACTAACCTCAAAGAGGATTGACTCTTACCACTACACACATGCTTCTCAACTAAAAAGGGAAACTGGCTGCCAGAAGTTGTTTGTCCAGTTTGGGGATCTCACTGAACATGTACTACTATCTTTTGGTATAGTTATCAGGGTTTGTTTTATGAAAATGATATGTGATAACAGACTTGACGAAATGCAAGGGACAAAGTGCTTTTATCAATTTCTTATAAAAAAAAATAATTTAGTTCATTTATATCATAAATTTGAAGCATTGATAGCCTAGTAAGTTATCCAAATTGTTTTGTTTCTATGGTGGTAAAAGAAGTAAAAAAAAATTAATTGTTAAATCACATGAAACTTGTGTGGGGCAGGCATTTTTCTCTATCACCACAGAAAAAAAATCTATATATTTGAAATTTAAAAATATATATATATTGATTTTACATTATAAATATGCTGTATAATATTCTTTAAATAGAATATCAAATCAGATTGAACTTTAAATATCACATTATGTTCTATACAAATATTAATACTCTGGAACAACATATGTAAGAGTATTTTGAAAATGACACTTTGCAAAATAATCAAGAATCCCAATTTGATAAGAAACACACTTTTTGCATGAATGTGATCAATGGTTCCAGTGATCGATCACATCCGTATAAGAGATGACAAGTACTGAATCTTGGAAAAATTAATAATAGAGTGGATGAAAAACGTGTGCTCCTTTAACACACCAATTAATAGCAAAATTTTGATTGAAAAAGTTCAAGAAATGGCAGCTAAATTAAACATAGATGAAAACTTAGGTTTCAAATACAGTCAGAGTCTCTATTTAACAAAGTCTCATTGTTCCACTTAAAAACTTCATTATAAAAAAAATTTGTTAAATAGAAATTTGTAAATTAAGTTATAAAAACGAGAAAAAACAAAGACAAACTTACATATGTACTTTATTGACTTTAACACATAACCTAAATTGTAAAAAAGTCTGTAATCCTGCTTTGTACAGGTTTATTATAAAGAACACATTTTTCATAAAAATGTTCACACTTTTGTAAAGATTGAAACACATCATCTGTAATATTTCCTTGAAACTGTAATCCCCTTCATATTGTATCAAATGCTGTTAGAATTTCTTGTTGTGAAGGTTTTTTAATAACCTCTTCATTATCATCTTCATCACTCACTGTAGTGTCTTCATTACATTTCCTAACACTTTGAAATATGTCATGCTCCTTGGGATATTCAGCAATCCCAATGTCTTCATCAATGTGGAGAAAATTAGACAGCTCTATACCTTCTTCAACAGCTCCCACGTCTTTCAGATGCTGCCATTTTTCTTTCAAAACTGCCAAGCACTTGGATTCATCATCATCATATTGAGCATCACCTTTGAAACCGGTTTTAACAAAACAGTTCTTTATAGTAGATGCAGTCACATCACACTGCCAAGCTTTGGTCATCTCTGATATGGAGATTCTAAAATGAATACAATTGTCTATGCACTAGCTGCTCTCTAAGACAAGAACAACTTTTTGTACGATTCTTTTTCGATAATGAACTTTAAGATTTTTTATAATGCCTTGATCCAATGGCTGAATTTTTGAAGTTGTACTGGCTGGAAGAAAAAAAAACCTTTATGCTCTTCACTTTGCATTTTGAAGCACAGTCTGGTGGATGTGCAGGACAGTTTGTCCATAAGTAATGCAATTTTTCGACACTGTTGTTTTAATTGTTTATACCATTTTAACAGCCACTCTTCAAAAATTGTAGAAGTTATCCATGACTTTTTATTGAAATGATAGTCCACCTCTAAAGATTTTGTTCCTTTGAAACATCTGGGTTTTTGACTTTTTCCGATTACTACCAGTTTTAATTTTTCTAAAGATATTGTTCCTTTGAAAGAACTGGGTTTTTGACTTTTACCTATTACTAATGGTTTTAATTTTTCTTCATTAGTCATATTCACGCATAACAAAACAGTTATTCTCTGTTTGCTATTTTTCCCTCCAAAGCACTTGTCGTCTTTAAATGTTAAAGTTTTATTCAGTAGACATTTAAAAAACAATCCCGTTTCATCTGCATTAAAGATGTTTTTTGCATCATATTCGTCCAAAAGTTTTACAGCTTTTTTTTTTTCCATTTTTCACACACCTCTTCAGCAGGGCCAATGGCCGTACCGTGCTGAAAACACCGGTTCTCGTTAGATCGCCGAAGTCAGGCAGCATCAGGTGTGGTTAGTACTTGGGTGGGTGACCACCTGAGAACACCGCATGCTGTTGGCACATTTCGGACACGGTAGCCTGGTGGTTTGCGCGCTGGATTTGCACGCTGCCACAAATGCTGCCGTGTTCATGCGGAGTACAATCACATTAAACATGTGGGTCCGTAAGTCCTTCCGAGAGGTTGGTGGTAGGGGAAGGAGGGTATGGTCCCTGTGGATGCCTCCTCCACTGGGTTCCGGTCTAAATTGGGTGGTACTTCCCGGCCATTCAAACAGTTACCTTACACCTTTCTGGTAGGTCGGACGGTCTGGGTCTCAACAACACCTCTTCAGCAATATATGAGCTTTCTCCTGATAAGGTCTTCTACGATATTCCATGTTTCTTTTCAAATTTATCGAGCCATCCAACGCTAGCTTGAAAATTTGAGTGTCCCAATTCCTGAGCAAAATTGATAGCATTTTGTTGGATCATTAGACCGGAAAGAGGTGCATTTTTATATTGAATTATCCTTACCCATTTTAAAACAGAGGCATCAATGTCTTTATATAAACATTGTTTAAATATTTTTCTGTTCACACTCATACTACTCCGGCCATACACTTGATTGCCATTAACCCCTGAGTTGGCTGTATGGTCTGGGCCTTCCACACTCATACTACTGCTTTCATGCTGAATGATTAAAGAACGATTTTTTAAAATTGTTGACACACTGCTAGCTGCTATACCATACTTTAAAGTCACATCTTTCTTCCTCATTCCTTTATCAACATCATCTACACGTTTCACTTTATCCGAAAAATATAAACACTTTCTCTTAGACATTTTGAGCAACTTAACACACAGGCAAGAGATATGCACACTAATTGAAAAGGAATGTGTTCTACACTGTCAGGCCCACAACGAAAACTAGTTTTACAGTGAGGAATGCAGTTTCCATCACCTCCCTCAAAGATAAAGAAGGAAGTAATTCCCTTCCCTTTGTTGTGGGAATTTCTTGTAACAGACAAGGGCGAGTGAGATCATGGCAGCCAATTTGGTTGATTTTGTTGGAACTTCAACAAATGCGAAACCATTGCAAGAAAATGAAAATTTGCAAAAAAACAAAAAAAAAAATCAATTAGTCGGAAAAACTTTTATATAGAAATTATTTTTCGTAATATGGAGAGTAAATAACATGTAAATGTCGTTCAAAGTCAAAGTTCTGCAAAAAATTTCGTTAAATAGGACACTTCGTTAAATGGAAGTTCGTTGAATGGAGACTCTACTGTAGTTGATTTCAGAAAATGAAATTGCAATGTAGAATCACATTTAAAGACTGCATGGGAAAAGTACCCATGTTAACTGTTAATACTCATCAGTGGCTGGAGGCAAAAAAATTCAAGAGCTACTGGCTGATTATTACTCAGGTTATGTGTTTAATGCCGATCAAATTGGATCTGGATCGATAATACAATTGTATTTATGAATGAAAAATGCAATGTAGAAAGGGAGAAAAATAAATAATAATGGCAGCAAATATCTCAGGGAATGAAAAGCTACCAATTTTAATTGTAGGTAATACTGTGAAACCTTGTTCTTTCAAAGGTGTTAAGTATTTACCCACAGCTGTTTGTTGACAGACATTGACTTAAAAAAATCAATAAGTCTTGAAATTCAACATGCGGGACAGTATAAAGAAGTCCATAATTACAACATTTTTGAGTGATAATTCTACTGCTGCTCACATGTATCAGTTGTAAATTTTGTTTTCATAATAAACAAAGAAAGTATAATTTAGATTTCTTTTCCTTGGGCATGGAATCATGTTTTTTAGAAAAGAAATAGTCAAAATTTGGAAAATTAAGTTAATCATATAATTTGCAATTTTAGCTAATTACTTTCCAAGAAATTTAGTTCAATTTATTTTATTAATTAACTTTGCCTGCTTAAAATTAAAAAAAAAAAAATTTCATACCATTATAATGACCAAGTTTTAGCATCCCCGTTGAGGTTGCTATATCAGAAATATGCTGTACTTGTGTCTATATCAAATATATAATAAAATTGCAGATTTCAGTTTTCTCTAACCAATTAGAACAACGTTAACCTGGAGCCTGCTCTGTGCATATAAAGAGCATGCACAGTAGTAGGATTAATCCTCACTATAAGTGACAAACTGGAATACCCAGGACAAACTGAAATTTGTATGCGTAGTACTGCAGATTCAGGTGATAAGCTTAAATGAGAGTGGCAGGAATTGCACTCACTCTTGTTGCAACAGATTTTAGAGACTTCAAATTGAAGAAAGGAGTTTCACAGATACTTAAGAAAAAATAGAGACAAATAAAGAAAAGAGACTCACTCATTCTCATTACATTAGTTTATCTTATTTGGATCATAGCGTATGTATTTTTATTCATGTTTCAGTATACAGAAAGTATTGTTTTTTCAGTTACAAGATTGTGAATTGGGATGGATAAACACATTTTAAGACCTCTGGAATGCATTTCAACACTTTTGTCTTTATATAGGGCATTAGACAAACTAATCTGTTTTATTGAACACGTACTGCCATTGCTAGAGGATGCATTCTACCATTAAAATGTTTTGAAGCAGTGGTCACAGACTATTGCAGTCAAACACTGCTGGGATCGAGCGAAATGAGATGTTCAGTTAGAATTTGCGAGTAATTGTGAGCAGGGGGTGGTAACCCGTAGTTGTGTAGTACAATTGTATTTGTGTGTATAATAGGATAGTTTCATGAAACATTAAGATATAACAAGACTCACTCTTATTTGCATTTTATGTGTAAACTGTACTTATTTATATAGTTTGATATGCTGTTTCAAATGCTATGAGTCAAACATTTGACATTCTAAAATGTTCAGTTCCTTTCATTCTGAAACTAAGCACTTTTTAAAAATTTAGTAAGAAATTTATATCTCTACTTAAAACAAAGTAGCCTTATTTTTTTACCTCGTTAATGATTCTTTCACCTTTTTAAACCTTTTGAAATAAATAACTTTTAGAGGACTTTAACCTCAAGAATGAATTTTATCTATCTCTGTCTCTAATCTAAAATACACAAAATTTCAAATTTGATTCAATCTAACAGATTCAAGTTCCCATAACCCAAAAAGAATGCTCTTTTGTGACAAGAAAACACAATTTTAGTTCAAAGTAACAGCTATAGAAATAAATACATCACTAAAATCAGAAGAAAAATCTACTTTAGTGAGAACAGAATCACTACTGTCACTATAACAATCATGTATATATCTCATAAAATCTTTTTAAATTTTTGTTAAACACAATCACAGGAAAATGAATACATACAATAGCATAATAATGCATTACATTTATTGTTTACCTCAATATAAGGTATAACCTCTGGCAGCCAAAAGATTGAGTAATGGAATCAACTTCAATTTGCCTTCAACATTCTAAAATTCCTTAACATTTACATATTCAGATAAACTAATAATTTCATTTTACCAATAATTATGATACATAAAATTGATATTTGTCCTTACACTTCCCCCTTGATTTCTTTTTTTAATATGTATTCCTTAATTTAAGATTATTAGCAAGGATACTAGAATAACCCTTCTTGGAAATGGAATCACCTTGATAAACAAAAGCACTTAGTAGATGATTTACAAAAAAATCTGTGAGAGTATCCACTAAACTAAAACTGCCTGCTTGCCATTTGCTATTAAGTGAAAATTTGAATTTCATGTCTACTCTATTCATTAAATGAATATTTCCGAATGTGGCTTTGATACAGAAACAACCTCCTATATGCAACAGGCTTTAATTTCATTTTTGTCAACAAAGGTTACATCTATTTTTGTATACAGTATTAGCAACATCTTCTGTGCTGCTAAACCTACCCAGTCAGGTTTTTTTTGCCAAACCATCCTCTTTACTGTTCCACCTATGTCATCAACTAAGTCAACGTAAAAATAATTGAAAAGAAAATCCTATCAACGTAAATGTCACATTTCCGTTCAGTCTTGCTCACATCTTCCTTACCATAGCTCCCTAAACTATCTCGCACACAAACCAAGCTTATCTTTACTCCCAGGAAACATGTTTACGCTAATGACAAAAACACCTGGGGTACGGCAGAGGGGCACAAGCACCCGCTGAACTTTTCCAGAAAGGGGAAAAGCCCCCTCTGGGAAATTTCAATATTTTTTTCTAACTTCATATTTTACTAAATACCAAAAAAATGAAAATTTTTTAAACGTAAAAATAATTGAAAAGAAAATCCTATCAACGTAAATGTCACATTTCCGTTCAGTTTTGCTCACATCTTCCTTACCATAGCTCCCTAAACTATCTCGCACACAAACCAAGCTTATCTTTACTCCCAGGAAACATGTTTACGCTAATGACAAAAACACCTGGGGTACGGCAGAGGGGCACGAGCACCCGCTGAACTTTTCCAGAGGGGGCAAAGCCCCCTCTGGGAAATTTCAATATTTTTTTCTAACTTCATATTTTACTAAATACCAAAAAAATGAAAATTTTTTAAACGTAAAAATAATTGAAAAGAAAATCCTATCAACGTAAATGTCACATTTCCGTTCAGTCTTGCTCACATCTTCCTTACCATAGCTCCCTAAACTATCTCGCACACAAACCAAGCTTATCTTTACTCCCAGGAAACATGTTTACGCTAATGACAAAAACACCTGGGGTACGGCAGAGGGGCACGAGCACCCGCTGAACTTTTCCAGAGGGGGCAAAGCCCCCTCTGGGAAATTTCAATATTTTTTTCTAACTTCATATTTTACTAAATACCAAAAAAATGAAAATTTTTTAAACGTAAAAATAATTGAAAAGAAAATCCTATCAACGTAAATGTCACATTTCCGTTCAGTCTTGCTCATATCTTCCTTACCATAGCTCCCTAAACTATCTCGCACACAAACCAAGCTTATCTTTACTCCCAGGAAACATGTTTACGCTAATGACAAAAACACCTGGGGTACGGCAGAGGGGCACGAGCACCCGCTGAACTTTTCCAGAGGGGGCAAAGCCCCCTCTGGGAAATTTCAATATTTTTTTCTAACTTCATATTTTACTAAATACCAAAAAAATGAAAATTTTTTAAACGTAAAAATAATTGAAAAGAAAATCCTATCAACGTAAATGTCACATTTCCGTTCAGTCTTGCTCACATCTTCCTTACCATAGCTCCCTAAACTATCTCGCACACAAACCAAGCTTATCTTTACTCCCAGGAAACATGTTTACGCTAATGACAAAAACACCTGGGGTACGGCAGAGGGGCACGAGCACCCGCTGAACTTTTCCAGAGGGGGCAAAGCCCCCTCTGGGAAATTTCAATATTTTTTTCTAACTTCATATTTTACTAAATACCAAAAAAATGAAAATTTTTTAAACGTAAAAATAATTGAAAAGAAAATCCTATCAACGTAAATGTCACATTTCCGTTCAGTCTTGCTCACATCTTCCTTACCATAGCTCCCTAAACTATCTCGCACACAAACCAAGCTTATCTTTACTCTCAGGAAACATGTTTACGCTAATGACAAAAACACCTGGGGTACGGCAGAGGGGCACGAGCACCCGCTGAACTTTTCCAGAGGGGGCAAAGCCCCCTCTGGGAAATTTCAATATTTTTTTCTAACTTCATATTTTACTAAATACCAAAAAAATGAAAATTTTTTAAACGTAAAAATAATTGAAAAGAAAATCCTATCAACGTAAATGTCACATTTCCGTTCAGTCTTGCTCACATCTTCCTTACCATAGCTCCCTAAACTATCTCGCACACAAACCAAGCTTATCTTTACTCCCAGGAAACATGTTTACGCTAATGACAAAAACACCTGGGGTACGGCAGAGGGGCACGAGCACCCGCTGAACTTTTCCAGAGGGGGCAAAGCCCCCTCTGGGAAATTTCAATATTTTTTTCTAACTTCATATTTTACTAAATACCAAAAAAATGAAAATTTTTTAAACGTAAAAATAATTGAAAAGAAAATCCTATCAACGTAAATGTCACATTTCCGTTCAGTCTTGCTCACATCTTCCTTACCATAGCTCCCTAAACTATCTCGCACACAAACCAAGCTTATCTTTACTCCCAGGAAACATGTTTACGCTAATGACAAAAACACCTGGGGTACGGCAGAGGGGCACGAGCACCCGCTGAACTTTTCCAGAGGGGGCAAAGCCCCCTCTGGGAAATTTCAATATTTTTTTCTAACTTCATATTTTACTAAATACCAAAAAAATGAAAATTTTTTAAACGTAAAAATAATTGAAAAGAAAATCCTATCAACGTAAATGTCACATTTCCATTCAGTCTTGCTCACATCTTCCTTACCATAGCTCCCTAAACTATCTCGCACACAAACCAAGCTTATCTTTACTCCCAGGAAACATGTTTACGCTAATGACAAAAACACCTGGGGTACGGCAGAGGGGCACGAGCACCCGCTGAACTTTTCCAGAGGGGGCAAAGCCCCCCTCTGGGAAATTTCAATATTTTTTTCTAACTTCATATTTTACTAAATACCAAAAAAATGAAAATTTTTTAAACGTAAAAATAATTGAAAAGAAAATCCTATCAACGTAAATGTCACATTTCCGTTCAGTCTTGCTCACATCTTCCTTACCATAGCTCCCTAAACTATCTCGCACACAAACCAAGCTTATCTTTACTCCCAGGAAACATGTTTACGCTAATGACAAAAACACCTGGGGTACGGCAGAGGGGCACGAGCACCCGCTGAACTTTTCCAGAGGGGGCAAAGCCCCCTCTGGGAAATTTCAATATTTTTTTCTAACTTCATATTTTACTAAATACCAAAAAAATGAAAATTTTTTAAACGTAAAAATAATTGAAAAGAAAATCCTATCAACGTAAATGTCACATTTCCGTTCAGTCTTGCTCACATCTTCCTTACCATAGCTCCCTAAACTATCTCGCACACAAACCAAGCTTATCTTTACTCCCAGGAAACATGTTTACGCTAATGACAAAAACACCTGGGGTACGGCAGAGGGGCACGAGCACCCGCTGAACTTTTCCAGAGGGGGCAAAGCCCCCTCTGGGAAATTTCAATATTTTTTTCTAACTTCATATTTTACTAAATACCAAAAAAATGAAAATTTTTTAAACGTAAAAATAATTGAAAAGAAAATCCTATCAACGTAAATGTCACATTTCCGTTCAGTCTTGCTCACATCTTCCTTACCATAGCTCCCTAAACTATCTCGCACACAAACCAATCTTATCTTTACTCCCAGGAAACATGTTTACGCTAATGACAAAAACACCTGGGGTACGGCAGAGGGGCACGAGCACCCGCTGAACTTTTCCAGAGGGGGCAAAGCCCCCTCTGGGAAATTTCAATATTTTTTTCTAACTTCATATTTTACTAAATACCAAAAAAATGAAAATTTTTTAAACGTAAAAATAATTGAAAAGAAAATCCTATCAACGTAAATGTCACATTTCCGTTCAGTCTTGCTCACATCTTCCTTACCATAGCTCCCTAAACTATCTCGCACACAAACCAAGCTTATCTTTACTCCCAGGAAACATGTTTACGCTAATGACAAAAACACCTGGGGTACGGCAGAGGGGCACGAGCACCCGCTGAACTTTTCCAGAGGGGGCAAAGCCCCCTCTGGGAAATTTCAATATTTTTTTCTAACTTCATATTTTACTAAATACCAAAAAAATGAAAATTTTTTAAACGTAAAAATAATTGAAAAGAAAATCCTATCAACGTAAATGTCACATTTCCGTTCAGTCTTGCTCACATCTTCCTTACCATAGCTCCCTAAACTATCTCGCACACAAACCAAGCTTATCTTTACTCCCAGGAAACATGTTTACGCTAATGACAAAAACACCTGGGGTACGGCAGAGGGGCACGAGCACCCGCTGAACTTTTCCAGAGGGGGCAAAGCCCCCTCTGGGAAATTTCAATATTTTTTTCTAACTTCATATTTTACTAAATACCAAAAAAATGAAAATTTTTTAAACGTAAAAATAATTGAAAAGAAAATCCTATCAACGTAAATGTCACATTTCCGTTCAGTCTTGCTCACATCTTCCTTACCATAGCTCCCTAAACTATCTCGCACACAAACCAAGCTTATCTTTACTCCCAGGAAACATGTTTACGCTAATGACAAAAACACCTGGGGTACGGCAGAGGGGCACGAGCACCCGCTGAACTTTTCCAGAGGGGGCAAAGCCCCCTCTGGGAAATTTCAATATTTTTTTCTAACTTCATATTTTACTAAATACCAAAAAAATGAAAATTTTTTAAACGTAAAAATAATTGAAAAGAAAATCCTATCAACGTAAATGTCACATTTCCGTTCAGTCTTGCTCACATCTTCCTTACCATAGCTCCCTAAACTATCTCGCACACAAACCAAGCTTATCTTTACTCCCAGGAAACATGTTTACGCTAATGACAAAAACACCTGGGGTACGGCAGAGGGGCACGAGCACCTGCTGAACTTTTCCAGAGGGGGCAAAGCCCCCCTCTGGGAAATTTCAATATTTTTTTCTAACTTCATATTTTACTAAATACCAAAAAAATGAAAATTTTTTAAACGTAAAAATAATTGAAAAGAAAATCCTATCAACGTAAATGTCACATTTCCGTTCAGTCTTGCTCACATCTTCCTTACCATAGCTCCCTAAACTATCTCGCACACAAACCAAGCTTATCTTTACTCCCAGGAAACATGTTTACGCTAATGACAAAAACACCTGGGGTACGGCAGAGGGGCACGAGCACCCGCTGAACTTTTCCAGAGGGGGCAAAGCCCCCTCTGGGAAATTTCAATATTTTTTTCTAACTTCATATTTTACTAAATACCAAAAAAATGAAAATTTTTTAAACGTAAAAATAATTGAAAAGAAAATCCTATCAACGTAAATGTCACATTTCCGTTCAGTCTTGCTCACATCTTCCTTACCATAGCTCCCTAAACTATCTCGCACACAAACCAAGCTTATCTTTACTCCCAGGAAACATGTTTACGCTAATGACAAAAACACCTGGGGTACGGCAGAGGGGCACGAGCACCCGCTGAACTTTTCCAGAGGGGGCAAAGCCCCCTCTGGGAAATTTCAATATTTTTTTCTAACTTCATATTTTACTAAATACCAAAAAAATGAAAATTTTTTAAACGTAAAAATAATTGAAAAGAAAATCCTATCAACGTAAATGTCACATTTCCGTTCAGTCTTGCTCACATCTTCCTTACCATAGCTCCCTAAACTATCTCGCACACAAACCAATCTTATCTTTACTCCCAGGAAACATGTTTACGCTAATGACAAAAACACCTGGGGTACGGCAGAGGGGCACGAGCACCCGCTGAACTTTTCCAGAGGGGGCAAAGCCCCCTCTGGGAAATTTCAATATTTTTTTCTAACTTCATATTTTACTAAATACCAAAAAAATGAAAATTTTTTAAACGTAAAAATAATTGAAAAGAAAATCCTATCAACGTAAATGTCACATTTCCATTCAGTCTTGCTCACATCTTCCTTACCATAGCTCCCTAAACTATCTCGCACACAAACCAAGCTTATCTTTACTCCCAGGAAACATGTTTACGCTAATGACAAAAACACCTGGGGTACGGCAGAGGGGCACGAGCACCCGCTGAACTTTTCCAGAGGGGGCAAAGCCCCCTCTGGGAAATTTCAATATTTTTTTCTAACTTCATATTTTACTAAATACCAAAAAAATGAAAATTTTTTAAACGTAAAAATAATTGAAAAGAAAATCCTATCAACGTAAATGTCACATTTCCGTTCAGTCTTGCTCACATCTTCCTTACCATAGCTCCCTAAACTATCTCGCACACAAACCAAGCTTATCTTTACTCCCAGGAAACATGTTTACGCTAATGACAAAAACACCTGGGGTACGGCAGAGGGGCACGAGCACCCGCTGAACTTTTCCAGAGGGGGCAAAGCCCCCTCTGGGAAATTTCAATATTTTTTTCTAACTTCATATTTTACTAAATACCAAAAAAATGAAAATTTTTTAAACGTAAAAATAATTGAAAAGAAAATCCTATCAACGTAAATGTCACATTTCCGTTCAGTCTTGCTCACATCTTCCTTACCATAGCTCCCTAAACTATCTCGCACACAAACCAAGCTTATCTTTACTCCCAGGAAACATGTTTACGCTAATGACAAAAACACCTGGTTACCAGAACTTTTTCGACTAACCGCCTAATTCAAAGAGAAATGGAATATTTACAGCCATGTTATTGGCATTTCCAAAAAGTAGCTGTTTCCCTCCAGTAATAACTATAAATGATTACTACGAAGTAGAGATGACTTATTTTGTCTACCTAAAGAGCTCTTATCTGTAATAACTCCTGGATCCTATATACCAGTGCTGTCTTTACATATGGCACCCATTCCGTTTGAAGCTGCAAACCCCGTGGGTGGTATCCATTCCGTTTGAAGTTGCAAACCTCGCGGGTAGTTTTGTTCCTGCTGAGCACGGGACGTTTGGCACAGCACTGTAGTCAGGCAAGGGCCAGAGGGTGCTACACCCTCCCCCCACCCACTAGGTATACTCAGCCCACCCCTATGATAAAAATATTAAAGTTTTAGTTGTGATAAGAACTGTCAATTAACATGTCATCCAAATTTTGCATAAAAATATTATTTATGAGATTTTTTTTTTTATAAAGTGATTTATTTTAAAAAATTTTTAATTTAGCTGAATGTGTGGTTATAGTGATGATCACTTTATATACATATTTAATTTAAAAATATATATATATAGACAGTAGTGCTTGGATACTTTTGTATTATTGCTGGATTCATTGTTTTAATTTATTGTGTCAAAATCAACTGATAGGTAGTTAAGAGTTGATATTAAGCGTTAACTTGTATTAACTTTCAGGGTTTTTTTTTTGATTAATTAACAGCTTTGCTACTACTTAATTCTTATATTAAAATCCATTGTAATTATTATATATTATGATATTGATGCATAGTAACTATATGGATTTTCCTAATCAACTGCTTACAAATATAAATAGGCCTAAAAAGATTAAAAATATTTATCGTACAATAAATAAAACTGCTGATATCTTTCTTTCTACCCAGCCCGTCGACCTACCCGAAGGTGTAAGATGTCTGTTTAGACCGCCGAGATAATGCCATCTAATTTAGATTGGAAACCAGTGGGGGCGACATCCACAGGGACCGACCCCCTTCCTTTGTTACCAATAGCTCGGAAGGACTTTCAAACCCACAAATTTAACGTGCTCGTATACGGGGACAGTTTAGGCAAAGCCGGAAATCGAACTTGGGTCCTCCGAGTACAATCCCCGTGACTTAACCTCTCGGTTATCTAACTCCAAAACTGCTGCTTGTAAGACAATAACATACAAAATTTCCTTGAGGAAAGCATATGTATGTCAGTTAGGTAACTACAGTTGCTTCGATGGCATTATAATCCCCCTTTTTCAGGCCAAAATAAGAGTATGCACTCTTAACAACCACTACTGCCGTTCGTTCTTGGCAGTTGTTAAGGGCGTATACTGTTCTTTTGGCCTAAAGTAGGGGCTTAAAATGACCTCGAACCAATTGTAGGCACCTAACTGACATATGCTCACTTTCTTCAAGGCGGCCTTGCAAGTTGTTATGTATTTATCGACTTTGTGAATCTTGCATATAACTTTATCGGATTGTGCCCCCCCCCCCCCCCCCTGAGATTTTGAAAACTCGGCACCTATGCTTATGATCCAGTTTATTACTTATAAATACAATTGTTTATTCCATTTCACATATCCAGACATTTATTGTACAGATGGTTACCGGTTGGTTGGACAAAGGTACACTTTGAACTTGATTTTAATATTTTATGCTGTAATTTTCTGCAAAATCCAATTATATAACTGCTTTGCCAGTAGTTGCATTTCCTACTGTTTCTTGAAAATGCACATACTGTTCACATTTAATGAATGTGTGCTTTAAAATTGCTGCCAGGAGATTAGTGCCTGCTTTGAAATGTTTTGATTGGCATTCTCTCATTGAGACCATTTAATATTCATAGTTTTAATAACTTAAAAGAACATCATGTTGTTATGAACATGAAAAATGATTAGAAGCTCTTTTGAGAACCAGAAGGGAAAAACACCGTACAGGCAGCCAATCCAATGACATGAATCCAGGGCTACCATATCAGGACTGTTGGTTCAGGGTTGCCAGATTTGACACCAATTTGGTGACTTTTGCAACATTTTAAATGTACCTTCTGGAAATAATGAATATTCTATGAGATACGAGCCCCTTCTGGAAGTTTCTACTGAGAGTATATAAAAGGAGTTGAGCTGGGCAGTTGACGTGATATGAGCTACATTGAATTGTGAAGAAGTATGTCAATGCTTTGATAATAGTATCAGCTGTTTTGTGAAGTTAGTGGAGCTTTAATTGCTGTTTTACTGTACTAGACAGTTGTTTAATGATCTTGTGAGATAGTTATCAAGCTAATATATGCGAGCTAATATTGCTGTATATTATTCCTATTTATGCTCTGCTTATAAATAAATACGTTATCAAGAAATTTAGATTCATTCTTGTATTTTGAGAGGACACATTGCAACAATATTCTCTTTTTAATTTATCTTCACACTCTGGACAAACATTCAACATGCAGCATTCTGCTTGACTCATATTTTTGAGTTTCAGGTGTCAATTTGACTCATAGTTTTAAAAGTCAAGAGCAAGTTCTGAGTACATTATCAATAATATTTACTTGGAGTTATTGTGCTTCTTAAAAATAATATGTACAAAACTGGGGTTTAAATTTTATGAATTATTAAAATTTGGAGATTTATCTCTAAAATGACACCAAATTTGAAGAGTTAGTTAAATTTTAAAAATTTTTACCTAAATTCACATTCCTTATGAAATTGCCCTTTCATAACGTAATAAAGTGTTACATTGTTACTTTTCATATTATGTAAATGATGTTTATTTTGCTTTATGCATAAGCTACAAAGAAATTAAAAGAAACAAAAATATTATTTCACCAGAAATAATAAAGTTTTAACAATAATAGATACATCACGTTATCGTACAATTAAATTAATTTACCTCAATTAATGCAAGCACAACAGAAATATTAAAGAAATATATCATTCGATGTATGAAAGCTTACAAACCAATTATACCTAATGAAGTTGACGTGACAGAAATTACAGGAAATACCCTTTGCTACGATGACATGTACAAATAAAATGAATCATATTTACAACATATTTCCGTAGACACGTTTTCTATTTGGTTGAAAGAGAAATTTACTAGATAATATATTTAAATATTAAAACACCGGAAAAACTTAAATGTAAACAATATTGTATAAAATCGCTATATTATTTTTAATTTTAGATAATATTACAGTATGAATGGTTTGAAATAAGCCAAAGATCATTAGTACTGATATCTCAAAAAGTAAATAGCAAAATATATAATGCAAAAAAAAATATTTTATAATGAAAACAAACTTACGTATCCCGTCCTCCATCGTAAATAAAAAAAAAATTACCTTCCCCAACCACGTTGCCAACAATTATAAATATTTAAATCTCATTCATGGATATCATTTTTCATATAAGTGCATTGATTTCCAATTTGTTGGTTACAATGATTTCAAATAAAATTTATTAAATATTCTTTATTGAAGCTTTTATTTCTTCATACTTGATATTTTTGTCGACTTTAAAATCAATTTTATTTTACATACTAACGAGTTTTTGATATGTCACTGATTTATGTAAAACAAAGCCATTATTCCTTTAAATTTTTTCTAAGTTTTGAAATTTTTATCACATTCTGGGCATTCTTTAATTTTCTCAACTGCTTTACACCAGGTACTTCCGGTTCCGGGCCTTCATGTTGAGGGCGCGAAGTCCTTTAAACCAAAATGTTCTTAAACTTTAAAACGTCTATTTATTAATTTTAAATGTTAAAAATTGTTATTATTTTAATAAATAAATAAAAATTAAAATTGCATTTATGCTGGAAGGTAAAGTAATCATTCAATTATCGCGGTCAGAATAACTAAAATGCTTTTATGGGACTATTCTATTAAAGTGAAAATCGTATTTTGTTTCGTATCACCAAACATTGTCTTTTTATGCATGCCTTCAGTGTAGTGACAACTTTTTTTGTGCACTGTTTTATTCTTGTGCAACTACATTATTTTACTCTTTAAAATCTATGTGTATCAGACTGTTTTCTCAGCTGGAATAATGTCCATGAATGTCTATTTCCTTGTTATAATATATATTCATTTTTATTTTAATATTAACATTTTAAATGGCAAAATCATGTTTCCTATATTTATTACTTAATAACATGTTTTTTTCCATCAGAATGAACTGAATGGCTACTGTGCAAAACAAGTTTGACAGTAATAATAACCTGTGATGACAAGATTTTTTTTTCTTTCTTGTATTAAAAGGTTGATGTACAAAGCAAAGCTCTAGTAGTATGTTGCACCATCCCGTAAAAGTTTTCAAATTTCTATTTTGGTATTGAAAAGATTTTATAAGTTTAAAATTTCTGAAAGGTGGAGAGTCTTTCAATTTGAAACTGCTACCCCAACTCCAATTGTTTTTTTTTTTTAAGTACCAGAAGTGTCGATAGTATAAATTGAGATGATATGAGACATTTAAGGCCCACTCTAAAAAATAATACGATGGGTACTGGTTGAGAGTATTTAGGAAATAAGACATTTCATGAAATGTTATTCATTGAGATAAAATAATTATATTTCATCATTTAAGTAAAAGTATTTCAATTAAAAAATAACAATCATAATATACTAAATAAAAATTTCAACTTACAAAATGCTTACATAATTTTGGCTCAATTATGCCCTTGTATTTATATAAAAATCTTATGCTATTAAACAATACTACTGAATTTACTAAAAATGTGATGAGTGCTATTATAATATTGAAAATTACATCTTATAGGAGCTTTCATTAGTTCCTATAGAAGCTTTTATTTTCACAGCATCTGGTTTAAAAA
This sequence comes from Amaurobius ferox, assembly GCA_951213105.1. Lineage (NCBI taxonomy): Eukaryota > Metazoa > Arthropoda > Arachnida > Araneae > Amaurobiidae > Amaurobius > Amaurobius ferox. Next base: position 20,695,177 of record OX578140.1, read on the forward strand.
ATTAATTAGTATAACTTATTTATTATCACTTGTATTCCAAAGCATTTATTACTTTTTATTGCACTTATTGTAACATGCTTAATGCTAAAACAGATGCTTGTCAAACCTGTAGCAGTACACCTAAGTCTAATATCTGCTTGCATAGCAACAAATAGATTGGAAAATTAAACAAGAACAATACATGCTAATCTCACAAATGTATTTTAAAAAGTCCAAAGATTCCATTTATGATTTATGAATCAGAATTCCTAGAAATATGTGGACAGATATTTGCTTGACACATTTATATCGCCTGAAGTTCAACCATAAGTATATTTGCAATCTTGGCAGTATGAAAATATTGCTATAACAAAAGATATAGAAGAATATATTAGTGGGGGTACTGGGATAAGGAGGATTTGTCATAGTTGTTTATACTTGATACTTTTACTTAATTATGAAAAAAAATCCTTTCATATTATTTCATAAATCATAATTAAGTAAAAGCATCACACACACAAAAAAAAATCATAATTTATAATATTACTTAATAAAAATCTTATGATTGCAAAATGTTTCCATAAATTTGATGCAATTATGTCATTACCTACTGAAGGAAATATTTTTATACATTATATTTTTATACCATTTTATTTAGGTTGGTTTTTCTCTTTGTTTGGGTCAAACAAATCTTGTAAAGTATATTTATTGTTGACTGTAAATAGATGCATATTATGTAAAGGATTAAGTCATATTTTCTATCCAAACATATTAATTTGTTTAAAGTTTAAGATATATATGCTGGGTATCAATTTTTTCTATTTTAATTGTATGTACATGTAAGCTTCTTTTGTTTATAGTGTTCTTTAATCCTCATTAAAACTCAAGCAATTGAAAAAGCTAAGCAAAATGAACTTTTTGCACAAAGAAAAAGAAAGGTATACTCTTTGTATTCAGTTTAAATGTCACAGTTATTGAACTTTTTAAACTAGATACTTTTAATACTTGATATTCTATTTATTGTAATAAATTTGAGTTATAAGAGACTTTAAGTTAAAAATATCAAATAAAATCCTTATTTATGTGAAATTACACATATTTTTTATTTTTGTCGAGTACTACATTATGGGCTCTGTTTGCTAGGCTCACTAACCGTCCATTTTTAATGTGTGCACATAAATTTCAATAACAATATATTTTATTTTTTCATTTTTGTGTTATATTAACTGAATTTTCATCAATCAAAAGTGAATTCAATTTGTATGGAGATGTTTGTGTGCCCTTAATTTCATTTATAAATCTGATGTGTCCTCAAAATACCATGTAATATGCATTCTAATTAATTTCTCTGAGATGGTTTATACTTTAATAAAACCATGTAAAATATTATTTACCTACAATGAATTTTTAAAAATCATATAAAGTTAGTTCAAATCACATGTATTTTGTTTATGGTGGTGGTGGTGTCGTGTCCACACGAGTCAGTCGCTTAAATAGACCCATGAACGGAGACCGCGGCCCTGGCGATCGCAATGATGCTATGGGAGTAGAGCATCTGTGGAAATTCCACGATGTTTTAAAGTGCTGCCAAAATGGCAGGATATGTAAAGACAGGTTCAGGAGTTCAGTTTCGGGACAGTTTCTACAGTCCCTGTAAACCCTAACTCCATTTCCATCGATTTTCATACCCCTGTAGTGACATGTACGAAGCCTTACAATTGTTTTTTTGATGATTCTTTCTTCATTTATTTCACAGATTTGGTCACTTTCTCGAATTGAGCATTCCCTAAGTTTGGATCTTGCCATTGCATTCGCATCACTAAAGGTGGTGCAATTTACGTTGCTACTATGATATTTTGTTTATGTGACAAATCATACAAAATCCATTGTCCTAAATCCCATCATCTAAATTACTGTAATTATGGTACTGGAACAATTAGATATCTACCAGGGCGATCATACAATCATAAAAAATGTTTAATAGGTATAGAGAGATAATTATAAAAGATATCATATAACTATGAACAATGAAATAATTTGTAAGATGTAAAATTGCTAATCAAAATCCTAGAAGTTGATTAGCAGTTATACAAGTTTGACTACCAATTTTCACATTAATAAATAATTAAGAAACAACGCTATATATGAAAAAAAATCTGATGTGGACAGCACATGACTTTCCTCAAAAGCAACAGGGATTACCAAAGAAATTGAACTTCATTCTTCAAGATTGAATTTTCATCAATTTGATGTCTTTTTCAGCAATTAAGCAATACTTTTGCACATTTGGCGACATTTTCAAAAGTCACAAAATTGATGATATTTCACCATTCATCACAAAGGTCACCTAATTGCCATTAAATGTGTTGCCATACATTATATATAGACAAGCATTATATATAGACTTTTCTTATATAATATTAAATATATTAGAAAAGTCCTTCTTTTATATAGTACCAATTTTTTTTCAAAACAGTCCATGTTCTTCCACGTTGAAAACTCAAATTCGAATTTTCGACCCTGTCACAATACTTTCTTCTACACTACATACTACAATACTACAATACTACACTTCAATACTACAATAAAGAGAGTAATATTCATCATAAACTAACTTTTCATAAAATTTAGTTAAACATGTTCTATGACTTATTTCATGTAAACAGGTACGAAGTTACTAATGTTCCTGTAGATTAGCCTTTTTGACACAATTCTTTTGATCACCAGTGCTCTCGTAAGTGTAAAAATTCATATACACATTAAATCTTTTCTTGATGCTTCTAGAGGATTTTTATTTATATTGTGGCAGTGGGACTCTGCTCCTGCCAAAACATTGATCAAAAATGAAAGGAATCTGTATCCAAATTATAAATTCAGAGTTGAAGCTAGCTTTTGGCCTAATCTTGTCTTGTAAGTCAGTATAATCGGTCTTGTAAGCTCTAGGTCCCAGGTTCAAACCTGGCTGGGGATCAAACGTCATTAATTCTTACCATATAATAAAGATGTTATTTGAAAATCCAATAATAGAATAGAGAGAAGTTGTAACTCAAAAAACCCTAACTTTAAAATATGCTTATAAAATAAAAAGAAGTATTAAATAGAGAATCATCAATCAAGAGGAAAATAAAATACACATTTTTAGTCAAGCTAAAGATAATCAATAAATATCAATGGAGTGGATTTGAAAATACAAAAACAAATATCCAAGCAATAAAGCAATACACATGGATAAGCACTAGGCCTAAAAAATTGTTCATTTCGAAAAAATTATTTTTCAAGGCCAAGTATTTAATCGAAATGAATACAAAATATACATGTTTCTGAAATAAAAGATAGATTATATCTATAAACTCTTGTTACTTGGACTACATGCAAAAAGATTGAAAAATTATATAGAAAAGAAGAATACCTGAAATACACTGCAAATGTCCTATCCATTGGATCTATAAATGAAGAGATTAATGTTCCCAATCACAAAAGATAAAAGTAGAGATCTGCTGTTGCCAGTCATGAGAAATAAATAACAGTATTGCAACCAGGCAATAAAATGCGATATATTCTACAGTAAGAGCTACAAAATAATGGGGCGTAGAAAACATAGGGGTTAAAGTAGAAGGGGATGTAAATACAGAAGGTCGTTTGCACTTTATGGAAACGACCTTTTGATAATTAATTTTTATGAATAAAGAGCGTATTTCTTACGGCGATTTTCTGCTATCAGATAGACTTGATTCTTGACTATAGCTCTAGCTCGAATTTTCCATGAAAGTAAACTTTTTTTTTTGCAGCGTCATGTCAATTTTATGCCACTCCTCTTGGGTTATTTTCCAAAGTCTGTTCAGTGTTCTTGGATGCTGTTGTCCTAAGTCTCGTTTTAACAAACCATAAGCTCAAAAGTCCTTAGGAGAAACGTCTGGTGATTTTACAGCTGTTTCATTAAATGGGATACATTTTATTCCTGTTTCTGATTTTTTCTTTTCTAAATATGCGGCAGTTGACTTAGACGTGGAAATGGGGGGGTTTTGTCCATATGAAGCTCAACTTTATTGTTGTCTTTTCCATATAAAACTGGAATTGTTTCTTCAAAAATTGGTTCTAAAATATTCTGCTGATAGTAGAGTGAATTAATTTTAGCTTTACTTGAGACTTTTTTGAGTTTTAATTTGTAACAAAATCCTGCAACTATCATGAATCCCTTTGGAAACTTTTCTGTACATTGACGAAGCCATTTTGTACAGTCATTTTCGTCAGTTGAGCAATATAAAATTGCTCTTTTCTTATTACAGTCACTTAAATACACCCATGTCTCATCGAATGCTACCACAAATTTCAATTTATCAGCAGCTAGGTGTTTTTCATATAATTTTCTACAATTTGTTTGTCGTTACACAATATGCTTTGGCAAAAGCAGATGAACTTTAGATTTAAACATCTTTTTTAACTTCAACTCTTTATGAATGATTTTACTTACAGTGCCAGAAGACATTCCCAATTTCGATGCAATGGATCTTTGAGTCGGTGGATTTTCTTTTAAGATCAGAGACTTCACTTTCTTGATATTTACCTAAATTCGAACAATCTTAGAATGTGATTTTGCGGCCATTTTTTCATTTTTACTTTTCAGCTAGATGCTTTTTGCCTTTCAAATTTAATATATTAAAAATATCTTTCTTTGAAATGCAATAACTTCAATTTTTACACCGCTTTACAATTTGTTGATATGAATATTTTTCCTCGGAAGCGCATTTATGCAACCTTCAAGCCATCTATCAATTTCATGAGCCATTTTCAAAATAAATCTTTTATTCTGTATTCCAATCAAAACCAAACAGTAGCAGATGATTATCTTGAAACTGCCAAATCTTTATCTGAAAATGCTAATGAGAAACATAAATACAAAATCGTTCCCATAAAGTGTGAATGACCTTCTGTACATTATATTACTTATTAAGAGAATGTTAATGTTTGGCTAATATAAGATACTAAGGAGAGAATTTAAGAATATTCAGCTAATCCAAACTTTTTAATTATACCATTTACTAAATATGCTGGATATTTATATAATTTACTGGTAATTTTTAGGTTATTAATGTGCATAGCATGAAATTTTTTATCTGGTAATCTATAAATTCTAAAAAGTTGATTAAGTATAATATTTATACAATTAAATTGAGTTGCAGGAATTAAATGGTAATATTTTATTAATATTTAATTTAAAAAATTTTTATCATATAAATTAGAAACTATCCCATTAGTAGGTTCAATAATTAGATTTAAATCCAAAAAACTAATATTATTACTAATAGTGGTTTCATTAGGAATTAATTCCAAATTACCCGGATAGAAATCTATATCTATGACATGCTTATCAGTAACATATATATATATATATATATATTTAATTATACCATTTACTAAATATGCTGGATATTTATATAATTTACTGGTAATTTTTAGGTTATTAATGTGCATAGCATGAAATTTTTTATCTGATAATCTATAAATTCTAAAAAGTTGATTAAGTATAATATGTCTAAACAATTAAATCGAGTTGCAGGAATTAAATGGTGATATATTTTATTAATATTCAATTTAAAAGTCTTTTTTATCATATAAATTAGAAACTATCCCATTAGTAGGTTCAATAATTAGATTTAAATCCCAAAGAACTAATTTTATTACTGTTTCAAAATAATCATCTGCTACTGTTTTGTTTTGATTGGAATACAGAATAAAAGATTTATTTTGAAAATGGCTCCTGAAATTGATAGATAGCTCGAAGGTTGCATAAATGCGCTTTCGGAGGAAAAATATTCGTATCAACAAATTGTAAAGTGCTGTAAAAATTGAGGTTATTGCATTTCAAAGAAAGGTATTTTTAATATATTAAATTTGAAAGGCACAAAGCATCTAGCTGAAAGTAAAAGTGAAAAAATGGCCACAAAATCACATTCTAAGATTGTTTGAATTTGGGTAAATATCAAGAAAGTGAAGTCTCTGATCTTGAAAAAAAATCCACCGACTCAAAGATTCATTGCATCGAAACTGGGAATGTCTTCTGGCACTGTAAGTAAAATCATTCATAAAGATTTGAAGTTAAAAAAGATGTTTAAATCTAAAGTTCATCTGCTTTTGCCAAAGCATATTGTGTAATGACAAACAAATTGTAGAAAATTATATGGAAAACACATAGCTGCTGATAAATTGAAATTTGTGGTAACATTCGATGAGACATTATATTTAAGTGACTATAATAAAAAAAAAAGCAATTTTATATTGCTCAACTGACGAAAATGGCTGTACAAAATGGCTTTGTCAATGTACAGAAAAGTGTCCAAAGGGATTCATGATAGTTGCAGGATTTTGTTACAAATTAAAACTCAAATAAGTCTCAAGTAAAGCTAAAATTAATGCACTCTACTATCAGCAGAATATTTTAGAACCAATTTTTGAAGAAACAATTGCAGTTTTATATGGAAAGGACAACAATAAAGTTGAGCTTCATATGGACAAAACCCCTGTTTCCACATGTAAGTCAACTGCCGCATATTTAACAAAGAAAAAATCAGAAACAGGAATAAAATGTATACCATTTAATGAAACAGCTGTAAAATCACCCAGCGTTTCTCGTAAGGACTTTTGTGCTTTCGATTTGTTAAAACGAGCCTTAGGACAACAACTTTTATAGAGTCAGATGTGTTATATTTCAATGACGTCATTTGAATAAATTTCATTTGTTTTCGATGAAGTTTTCAAATATAGTAAATTATTGTAGTAGTATTATTATAATTTTAAAAATATTACACCGAGGAATGTATTGCATTTTAGAGATGTTTAAACCAGGCAATTTATATTTCAATGCCGTCAATTGAATGAAGTTCATTTTTTTCAATGAAGTTTTAAGTTTTCAAATACAATAAATCAATGTAGTATTGTGACAATTTTAAAACTATTACCGAGGAATGTATCGCATTTTAGAGATGTTTAAACCAGGCAATTTATATTTCAATGCCGTCAATTGAATGAAGTTCATTTTTTTCAATGAAGTTTTAAGTTTTCAAATACAATAAATCAATGTAGTATTGTGATAACTTTTAAAATATTACCGAGGAATGTATCGTATTTTAAAGATGTTTAAATAAAATTGCATTGAAGTTGGAAAGTGTTTCATAATCAATGCTTTATGCATGACTGATCTTTCTTGTTGATTCATATATGAGAAGCTTCATTCTATACTAGCAGTCAATACAGTAAGGCAGGCAGAATATTTCCATTGAGTAATGCATAGATGCTGTGAGTGAAGGGCTTTATGGTAACCAAGATTTGAAGCTAACTGTAATCGTAGCTTTTTTGGAGGATCAAAATCAATGCAGTTAATGAGATTTTTAATTGATATTCCACAAAAATTTTGGGGGTTTTAACACTTTACCACATAGTTAAGAAGTGTTTAAGACTTTGTTCATTCTGTCTGTCTGTCCATTAGCATGATAACTGCCGTAGAAATGACTTTATCAAAATGAAATTTTAGTATGTTGTTCAGATGGTCTGTGAGACCTATGGGAATATAAATGAATAATATCACCCAATTAGTTTTGGATTGAAGCGGGGTTGAAAAAATGAAATACATTGAACCCTATGGGACCTAATTTTTCAAACATTTTTTAAGCGCATTTAAAATTCACAAATTGCTTCGAAAGTTTTAGGAAATGTTCAAATTATCCCATAAAATATGTAAAAAAAAAATTCCGCAAAATATATTTAGTAGTTTTTTAAATAAAAATTAAAATAATAATTACACCCTTTATATGAAGATATCACGTGACCATTATATTAAGAGATCACGTGACCCATTTCAAAATAAAATATGGCATCCATCTTGTATCAAAATCGTGATTTTTAAAGTTCTCTTTTAATTCATATTTAGTGTTGTATCCGTCCTAAAACCACTTTATTTTTGCTTAAATTCTGTGCATCTACATCTTGACACTACGTAATTACAATATATTTCAGTTTAAAAGATCATCAAACTTTCATTATTTCTACAATGAAGCCTAATTTTCTCTTATGGAGGATGTAAACAGCAAAATATGTAGAAAGAGTTGTATAAGAATTGCTGGATTTCTTTAATGCAAAATTATTTAGTTCATGGAGTCTGCAATATAGCTGATATGAATGAAACATTCATTTATTTTACAAAGAGAAGCAGACGAATTTTTTGATGAAGTTTTAAGCATGGAGTTAAATTACTTAAACCTCCATGGTTTTAAGTTTTTAAATAAAATAAATTATTATATTATTGTGATAAATGAAATAAATGGAAAAAATTTATGAATGAAATGCTGCTTTTATACAGAGAGCCAGACGATTTATATTTCGTTGATGTCATTTGAATAAAGTTCATTTGTTTTCGATGAAGTTTCCAAATATAAATTATTGTAGTATTATGATAATTTTAAAAATATTACGGAGGAATGTATCGCATTTTAGAGATGTTTAAATGAGGCAAATTATATTTCAATGCCATCATTTGAATAAAATTGATTTTTTTCGATGAAGTTTTTAAGTTTTCAAATATGATAAATTAATGTAGTATTGTGATAATTTTAAAAATGTTACCGAGGAATGTATCACATTTTAGAAATGTTTAAATAAAATTGCATTGAAGTTGGAATGTGTTTCATAATCAATGCTTTATGCATGATTGATCTCTCTTGTTTTATTTATAGCACTTTGCTATTTTTTTCTTCTAATTTATTCACAAGATTGCAAATTGCTATGCAATACCGGTTCGGTGCAACCATAACTGTATCTTTCAGGAAAATTGTTTCATTAATATTTTCATTTACATTCGCACAACAGTTTTTTTCTTCTAATTTAGTCACAAAATAGCAATATTGTGTTGGAAATTGCGATGCAATACCGGTTCAGTGCAACCATAACTGTTTTAAACTGTATCTTTCAGGAAAATTGTTTCATTAATATTTTCATTTACATTCGCACAACTGTTCCCCTCCCCTTATTTTTAGGTTATTTTCCTCCTCCTAATTTTTAAGGTTATTAATGTGTATAGCATGAAATTTTTTATCTGATAATCTATAAATTCTAAAAAGTTGATTAAGTATAATATTTTTAAACAATTAAATCGAGTTGCAGGAATTAAATGGTAATATTTTATTAATGTTTAATTTAAAAGTATTTTTTATCATATAAATTAGAAACTATCCCATTTGTAGGTTCAATAATTAGATTTAAATCCAAAAAACTAATATTATTACTAATAGTGGTTTCATTAAGAATTAATTCCAAATTATCCGGATAGAAATCTATATCTATGACATACTTATCAGTAACATATATATATATAAGTGCTCTCTTTAATGGTAATAGGGGGCAGACCCCTACACTAATTACTAAACTGTTAAATTTTCGTAATTTCTTCCCCCCCCCCCCCTTCGGATCTAATAGTTTTGAACATGAATTAACTAATTTTTTTAGAAATTTCAGTTTTTCCCACAAGATTTTTTTTTGCTTCTTGTTCTTTATTTTAGCAATTTTATACTCAAATTTTAGTAAAAGTTTAATAATATGAAATAATCTGAGTTTTAAAATTTACATAAATATTTGTTTGCCTTAAATTTTGTATTTCATTATTAAAAAATATGTAAGCAGATGTTAAGTTTTATGTGCTTTTGTATGTATTTTCCTTTGATTTAATATATTTACTGGCTGAATTACCCGTTGAAAATTAAGGGCCTTACAATAAGCACACCCTATAGATTGTGAATTTTTAAATAGTTTGATTTTTGCAGTAGGGCTTTATAAAACTGTTTATCTGTGACCCAATTTCTAATACCTATCTCACTTAAAACAGAGTATTTTTCATTAATTTGGACAATCAAATGTTTGAGTTCGGAACCCCTGAAATACAAAATAATGCAACACATTAATTTTCTTTTTATTTTCCATTATACGACCCACACTGTTACCAAACTTCAAATTTATATCGTTCTGCAAAGTGCTTTTTCTTAGGGTTCCGGACACAATCCAGACAGACGAAATCCTGACATGGCCGAAATCCCGAGGGTTGTTCAACAGAATCAGATTACTTGGAATAAAGTTTATCCTTTCTTTTCCGATCCCTCTCTTTGTGACCCCATGCTGTTTTGTCGCCTCTGGCATAGAGAACAACAATCAAATCGTACGAAGGTAGATGACAGAGAGAAGAGAATTATGACTGTTGTGAACGATTGTGATAATCGACCTATGATGGAATATCTTCGTGGTAGCTCTCACAATGTGTCACTGTAAATATGCCATTTGAATGTATACAGAATGTGTTTTTTTTTTTCTTTTTTAATAAAATGAATTTGCTAAATCTCCATTTCAGTCTTTGACTATCATTTCAATTTTTCAAAATTTATTTCAGTAATGACATAATTTTTATGATTTAGTGATTAAAACTGTTAATTAGTAATATGTAATATTTAGTTAAAAATGGTATTTAATTAAGCCAAATTGAGCATTTGGATATAAATATTGATTTATCGGGTGTTCGGTCATGTCGGGATTTCGGTTGTCGGTATTCCGATCCAGAGACCCTTTTTCTTAACAGTCCATATTTTGTTATGGTGTGGACCATGCAACGTTATGGTGTGGACTATACTCTCCTCCTCAAATTTGCATTTTAGGAGAAATTATATTTTTCAAAGTATCTTATCGAATTTTTTACCCATGCGCGAGATTTTATCTCTCTATCTCACTTAAAAGAAGGTGTTTTCCATTTATTCAATAAGTTTAAAAGTTCATTGTGTGATACCCCTGAAGTTACAAATATCGGAAACATTAAATTGTGCACTTTCTTTCTTTTAAACATTCTACATTACACCCAATTTAAAATCTCTATCTGATTGCAAAGTATATTTTTCTATCATTTAACCTTTCGAATGTTTTAATGTACAGCACCCCTCTACAGAATATTATTAAAATATTTTATTTTTACCAGGGATTTAATCGCATGATTGACTCATGTATTAAATTTCAAGCCTCATTTAGCAAATAATGAAAAACTAAAATTGTGCATTTTATTTCTTTCGAACAATCTACCATTACATAAAATTAAAAATTTCTATCTTGTCATGAAGTATCATTTTCTGCTATTTCACCTTTAGAACGTTTTGGTATGGAGCACCCTCCTTCACTAACCATTTTTGAACATTTTGCTTTCTCCCAGAGTTTAAATCGAATAAATGGCCCGTATATCATATTTCAAGTCTATCTCACTCAAAATAAGATATTTCTCATGTATTCAGAAGATTTAACATTTTTGTTTGGGTGAATTGAAATTGAAAACTTCCTTTCGATATATCTACCTTTACACTAAATTTGAAGTCTCTATCTCACAGCTAAGCATATTTTTCTATCATTTAGCATTTTGAATGTTTTGATGTGGAGCATCTTCCCAACTCTAAGAACATTTTTGAAACATATGATTTTTCTTGACGATTTTATTGAGCGATTGATCCTTATACCAAATGCAACTCTCCATCTGACTTAAGTGAAGGGGTTTCTCCCTTATTTGAAAATTCAAGCATTTTGGTGTGTGGCACCCCTAACGTAGCTAGTATGGGAAAACTGAAATTGTACACTTTCTTTCTCTGAAATCCAAACTTAAGGTCTCTCATTAATCTCATTGTGAAGTATGTTTTTCTATCATTTCTCAATTGAAATGTTTTGATGTGGAGCATCTGTTCTAATGAATATTTTGGAAAAATTCGAATTTTCTCTTGGCGGGAGGGGGGGGGGGGGGGTTACCAAACAGTTGACCAAAGTTGACCAGTTTACCAAACAGTATACTAAATTGTTAGTCTTTATCTCTATTAAAAGAAGGTGTTTCTCACATATTTAGAAAATCCAACATTTTGATGTGGATACACCCTTAAATTAGAAAATACGATAAAATTAAAATTGTACATTTTCTTCCTTTCAATGTATCTATCTTAACTCTGAATTTAAAGTCTATCTTATAGATAAGCATGTTTTTCTATCATTTCGCATTTTGAACGTTTTGGAGTGGAACACCATTTACATGAGCATTTTTGAAAAATTCAATTTTTCTCAGGAGTTTTATTAAACAGATAACCCATAAACCTGTATACCAAATTACAAGCCTCTATCTATATATATAAAGAAGAAAAGTATGTATATATATATGATCCAACATCACGGGAGAACGGCTGAACCGAATTTGATGAAATTTGGTGGGTAGTCTTGAAATAGTCCCACTTAAAATTTAGTCTTTTGAATTTCTAACACCAGGGGTTGTCACGATATTAATAAAAAACGAAACTTTTGTTTGTCTCATCATTACGGGAGAACAGCTGCACCGAATATAATGAAATTTTGTGGGTAGCTTTGAAATAGCCAACCATAAATTTAGTCCAAGTTTTGAGTTTCTAAGACCAGGGGTTGTCGAGATATTAATGGAAAACGAAACTTTTTCCTAGAAGTTCTACTCCATGATTCCCACCATGATTCCCAATGAAAAAGGTTGGAAATCGTTCGTTTAAAATGTGAAAGTCCATTAAATCTCTGAGTTTTGTGAGAGTATTAAACGTATTAGTCACTTTTGAAAATTGAAGGTTTGAAATATGAATTTAAATGGAAAGTCTATCATCATGATTTATTTTTCAAAGGCTTACTTAACAACGAAAAGTATTAAGAAATCAAAATGGTTATTTAATTATCAGCATTTTATGACGAAGATTCTTTCTTATATCATGAAAAGTCATTTGACTCTACAGTGGACACCGATGATGTCGTTAATTACCCGCTGGAATTTCTGAACTATCTTGAGCCACCTGGAATGCCTTCTCATATCTTGAAGTTAAAGAAAGGATCACCAATAATGCTTCTGCGGAATCTGGACCCGCCGAAACTATGCAATGGAACACGGCTCTGTGTTAAAAAATATTTTACTAAATATCATCGAAGTCACTGTATTAACGTGAAAGGCAAAAGGAGAGGACATATTCATACCTCACATACTGTTGATACCAACCGACCTACCATTCAGCTTCAAACGAGTCCAGTTTCCAGTTAGACTGGCATTTGCCATGACCATCAACATAGCTCAGGGACAAACACTTAAATTTGCAGGCATGAATTTAGAAAGTCCTTGCTTCTCTCATGGCCAATTGTATGTGGCATGCTCAAGAGTAGGAACTTCACAAAATTTGTATGTTTTAGCTCCAGGAGGCAAATTTGGTTTACAAGCAAGCATTGCAGTAAAACCTAACAAATTAGGATAATGTCATTTAATTTGTTAACATTTGCATTGTTGCCTAGCGTTTAAGAGTAATTTTAGTTTTCCTTTTAAACTGTACATATTAACTGTACATCAATTGTGGACACCTAATAATCACATTCCGAGAAGCTGCCCGCCAGGGCCATCGGTCCTAATGGGCTTAGCTGCGAAATGCATGCCATAGGCATGCGGGAAGCAGCTATGACTTATATAATGCATATATGTATATATATATACACATATATATATACATATATACACATATATATATATACATATATACACATATATATATACATATATATAATGATTTTTTCTCTTACATAATGCAATGAATTTACTTCTTTCACAGTGAAAAAACGATGTATAAGATTCATGACCCTATATGTTCTAGTGTAATTTTTATCAGAATTTTACATCGTAAATCCCGAGCAATGCCGGGTAATTGCTGTTAGTCTGACATAAAGAAGGCATTTCTTATGTATTCAGAAATCAAACATTTTGGTGTGAGTACACCTCTTGAATAAAAAATATGTGAAAATTGAAATTGCACGATTTCTACCTTTCAATACAGCTACCTTTACACCAAATTTCAAGTCTTTATTTCATAGCTAAGCATGTTTTTCTATAGTGTCACATTTTGAACATTTTGGTGTGGTTCACCCCTTCTAATGAACATTTAGGAAAAATTCGATTTTTCTAGAGGGTTTTATCGAACTATTGACTTGTGTATCCAACTGCAAGTCTATATATGGGAAGTGCCTAAAAAAGACATGATAGCAATTAGTATACATAGAGCTGAATAATGTCAAAGAGCTGAATAAGTCTTGTCACAGTGGGGCAGATTCTTGTATATGAAATGCATGTGTTATACCCAAGGCTGCAAGATTTTAACCAGGCCAAAAATGCAGCTGAAATAAATTTTTAATATGGCATTTTTTTTTTTCAACTAATATTTATCATAACATATTAATGCTGTACTTTTATTATGAATCTGATATGGGTTTTATAATAAATTCATCAGGGTTAAATACAAGTACTATATTATTTGAGTTTTAAATGTTTTTACTCTTTTTCCAGACTGAGGCACCACAGACAACTTAGACTTCTTAATAAAGTTATTGAACTTGTTCCTAAACTTTCAAATGAATCTCAAACAAAGGTAAGTTACTGTTTAATTTTATAAATAATTCAGCAGGTATACCTGATGTTGCATGTGAATGAATTACTGTCAAATTTTGAAAACTTTTTCATACCATTTTGGTTCATTTTATATACATTTGTATGAGTCTTTCAAGCTAGTGTCTTAACCCTTTACACTTTTACTTAATATTAGCAATAGTTCTAATAAGTTAAATATTTATTACTCTCCATGTGTAAAAAATATAATATATAGGTAAAATATTGTAATGCAGTCAAAAACTCAAAATTAGGTTTTCAATATACATGTATTCATGTATTTGCGTGTTTTTGAGCGTCTTTGAATTGTGATCGAACATTTTTGTAGATGTGTGTGAGAACATAATATGTTGAATAAATGAAGCAATTTATAATGAAAATTAGTATAATTATTAACAATTGCTGTTATTACCAAATTATATATCCAAATACTAGAACCTGGTTGTTTTCGTGCAAGATCAAACATCTGACAAGACCCAAATTTTTACATGCCAAAAGGAATGTTTAGTCACCAATTCTGGTTCAGTGGTCATTCATTGAACATAAGGTTATATAAGGAGAAACTTAACATAATTTAGCACAAATTAATAAAAAATGCAGTATACAGTTGTTTCAAGGATAATTTGATCTCCTTCTTCAGTAAATACAAAATCAAAAAGATGAGATGGATGAGATTATGCTAATAATAAAAGCAGATGAATTAAAGATTTCTTGTGTTTCTGTGACTTCATCATGCACAAAACATTTTTTTTTTCCCAATGGCTAGACTCTTGATGGTAATCTTTCGCTTATACAGTGGCCGAATCATAAACCATTTTGCCGTCAAACAACTTTGCCTCGGTGCACCATAGAGGATGAGGCAGATTACACCATTTTGCCGTTAAACAACTTTGCCTCGGTGCACCATAGAGAACGGAGCAGATTACACCCCTTTTTCCAACTACATTACAACTCCACAACGTCCATGTCTACAGATGGGATTCGAGCCCACGACCTGGCAATTGAAAAAGCATGACAAAACACTTGCCTTAGATCTTTCTCTCTCTCTCCCTCTCTCCAGCTGATTGGAACAAAACATATTAGGGACCGTTTCTGTCAGGGGGGGGGGGGGGGGGGGAGAAAATAGCTACATATAATAATATTGAAACAGAATATGCTGCAAATTGTCTGAGTGTATGACAATAATATAATTGATAAAAAAAAATTGCTTGAATAAATAATTATTTCAGCATTTTAAGTTCCATATATGATACAATAGGTGCATTATGGTTGTATATGCATCAAAGAAAGAACTAAATTTTGGGAAAATATCTACTTACAATATATATGTTTACACCTGCATTCTTTATCTCTGATTATGGTTAAGTCCTTTTTATTATTCTCTTTATCACTATATATATGAATAATGTTTATTTTGATGTTGAACTCTTCATTTTGCAGTGCTGATTATATATATATCTGTTTAATTTTCCTTTATTTTATACTTATTTTTCTTATCTATACTATTAAATATATGAATAATGCTTATTTTTAAATTGCATTTCATTTTAAAAAGCATAAAAAAACTCGCATTTATCGTTAAATTAGTTTTAGAATAAATATAAATGATTTTAAATTTTACAGTATAAAATTTCCTGAAGTTATATATATTAAGGACACTCTAGCAAGGGGAATCGACAAAAAATGTGATTTTATGCTTTCACGGAAATCAATGCTCAAAAGTACACAAAAGAATTATTTTAAATTTTCTTTACCTAATTATGATGGTGATGTGTGTCTTGAGAAAATAATAGGTAAAATGATTTCATTACTATGTATACTTTTTATATTATCATAGGTTTTATGAAAGGGAAAAAATAATTTTTTTTATGAAAAAATTCCTATCTGTACATTTTACAAAAAAACTTGCCACCACAATGTCATGAAACTTTCAGAATATACTAATTTATGTTTAATGTCACTATTATACCTACAATTTGTATTATAGGAGTGATAATTTTTAAATTATCCAAAAAATTACATTGTACTATGGAAATTCTCAAAATTTTGTTAGTTAAAATCGGCATAAATTATAATTTTTTGACAACATGAATATAATTATAGGTACAAAACATAGTATACTATGAGCTAATAATGCATATAAAATTTGATATCATCTGTATCTCTCATAGTTTTTTTATAATTGTACCCGAATATAATTATAGGTACAAAACATAGTATACTATGAGCTAATAATGCATATAAAATTTGATATCTGTATCTCTCATAGTTTTTTTTATAATTGTACCCGAAACTTAAATAACTGCATTTTGAGAAAATCGCGTTTGAAAAGTGGGTGTAGCCAGCAAAGGAAGCAAAGTGAGCTCTGTTTAAATGCAAGTTTTGCTATTTCTAATCATGGTAAATAATTAAAACTATATATCATTGTGTTCAGAATGAAATAATCTATAAAATGGTAGTAAAATTGAAAAATCGATTTTTTTAAGATTTTCCTTGCCAGGGTGTCCTTAATGAAATTAAGTCAGTCGCATTAAAAAGAAAATAGTTATAAAACTTGTTAAATCAACCCCTGTATTACTTCATATTTAAAATTTATTTATTTCTTGAAACTATGTGTATCTTATTTTAATGTATATCATTTTCATTTGCTGAAATATTATTGAAATTTATTTTTGGGATAATACAAAATGTTATTTATTGCTGTAGGTACGAAAGCTACGCCGCCTTGTTGTTTATGCAGAATACTTGCGACTTATACATTCTCAGCTTGGTAAAGGACCTTGCAATACTAAAGGTTGGTGTAAAATGTTTATGAAAATTAATGCATCATAGATATTAATGCACTAAATGTTTAGTTTGAATATTATGATTTTGTTCTTTAGTTTATTTTTTTAATAGGAGTATTAATGCTACTTCATATATATATATATATATAAGATTCATATGAAAAAGAGAGGGGAAATGAGCAAATGCAAGGCATAAAATGGTAGAGGGGGATGGCGACCCCTCTTTCCCGTTTAAAAGACTGCTTTTATGCTCGGGCAACACTCACGGTACCAATGCCATGCAGAAGCCATACTTCCGTAAATGTGTCAAATCAAAAACACTCGAAAAAGTGCAAAGAAAACAAATAGGAATCGACCAGGATCTCAAGGGAAAGAATGAAATGCAGCAAATGCCCCTGTCGGTTACGATGGAGTGCATCATATGTAACAGAAGTCCACGCATGCGCTATTCGTTATTTTCACTTTCATCGTTCTATACCTCTGCCATATCCTTTAAGTAAGCATTTTCTCACTTTTTTGTATTAAATAGGGAATTATAATAACATTTCAGGAAGCCAATAACATTTCAGGAAGCCAATTGGATAATTCCGTTTTATTGCCTCCTTCATAATATTCCTATTATGCATGATGCAATCAGACTTGAAAGTATTAATGCGTTGATTTCTATTGAGGTGACCAATGACGACATTTCTGAAAATGTTTTTGGTCAAATTGGACCTCCAATCAATAATGCGGTTGATTTTTATATTGAAATTGTTTCCCTTGTCATATAAGACGGTATAAGTACCATATCTACTGTCATGTTTTAGTGTGATATCTAGAAAATCAACACTATCTTCCTCCTTACTTATATTCTCAATCAATTCCAGTTCTATTGGATAAAAAGTAAAATCAAATTGGGGTGTATTCTTATATTGCCCAATAAGGACATCGTCAACGAAACGAAAATATGGCATTTCATGTAATATATGAGTGCCATTTTCAAATTTACACAAGTATAGATCGGCGAGCAGGGATGAACATCCCCCTCCCATCGTAATACCCTTAACCTGTTTAAAATAGTTGGTGCCATCAAATAAGATGTTTGGGGGATGTTCATCCCTGCTCGCCGATCTATACTTGTGTAAATTTGAAAATGGCACTCATATATTACATGAAATGCCATATTTTCGTTTCGTTGACGATGTCCTTATTGGGCAATATAAGAATACACCCCAATTTGATTTTACTTTTTATCCAATAGAACTGGAATTGATTGAGAATATAAGTAAGGAGGAAGATAGTGTTGATTTTCTAGATATCACACTAAAACATGACAGTAGATATGGTACTTATACCGTCTTATATGACAAGAGAAACAATTTCAATATAAAAATCAACCGCATTATTGATTGGAGATCCAATTTGACCAAAAACATTTTCAGAAATGTCGTCATTGGTCACCTCAATAGAAATCAACGCATTAATACTTTCAAGTCTGATTGCATCATGCATAATAGGAATATTATGAAGGAGGCAATAAAACGGAATTATCCAATTGGCTTCCTGAAATGTTATTATAATTCCCTATTTAATACAAAAAAGGGAGAAAATGCTTACTTAAAGGATATGGCAGAGGTATAGAACGATGAAAGTGAAAATAACGAATAGCGCATGCTTGGACTTCTGTTATATATGATGCACTCCATCGTAACCGACAGGGGCATTTGCTGCATTTCCATTCTTTCCCTTGAGATCCTGGTCGATTCCTATTTGTTTTCTTTGCACTTTTTCGAGTGTTTTTGATTTGACACATTTACGGAAGTATGGCTTCTGCATGGCATTGGTACCGTGAGTGTTGCCCGGGCATAAAAGCAGTCTTTTAAATGGGAAAGAGGGGTCGCCATCCCCCTCTACCATTTTATGCCTTGCATTTGGTCATTTCCCCTCTCTTTCTCATATGAATCTTGTATGATACTTTAGGAGAATGTGCTGCATTGCGCCAACTTCTGGAGAAAAATTGGATAACTGTGAAATAATTTTATTTTAATATGTTTACTATGCTATATATATATATATATATATATATATATATATATATATATATATATATATATATATATATATATATATATATATATATACATATATATATATATAGTTGAACAAATTTTTCCACAATTGCCCGGGATTTAAAGCACCATTCACGTAGCTAAAGCTACTGTCTTTAAGCTGAGCTCTAGCAAAATTA
Source organism: Amaurobius ferox (assembly GCA_951213105.1). NCBI lineage: Eukaryota > Metazoa > Arthropoda > Arachnida > Araneae > Amaurobiidae > Amaurobius > Amaurobius ferox. The sequence goes on from OX578140.1 coordinate 20,714,654, forward strand.
AGCCGAACTCTAGCATAAAAAAGTGCCTTGCAACATGCAATTTCCGTAAGACCCACATGAAAGGAAGAAAGGGTCTAATTGAAGTGCTTCCTTTGTTAGATGATAATGCAAATTGTCAATGCATTACCTTTTTAATTTTATTGCCTAGAATTACCGAATGAAGTTAAAACTTAATTTAGAGTTAAATAGAGTTAAATAATGAGAAGAGTTAAATAATGCATTTTGATGCAACTTATTTATGATATCAGATTGTGCTAAATTTGGCTGATGCAGGAATTTAAAAATTATTTATGTGTTCCAAGTGCAATTTTTAGTAATTTTTTATAAAATTGTATAAAATCAGGGTACATTACGATTTCCATTCAAAGCTCATTGGAAAGAGCATTTTTCGACCTTTTTGATGGTATTAAAATCAAAACTCTGATAATATTATTAATCTGATATCATAACTTATTTATGATATCAGATTGTGGTAAATTTGGCTGATGCAGGAATTTAAAAATTATTTATGTGTTCCAAGTGCAATTTTTAGTAATTCTTTATAAAATTGTATAAAATCAGGGTACATTACGATTTCCATTCAAAGCTCATTGGAAAGAGCATTTTTCGACCTTTTTGATGGTATTAAAATCAAAACTCTGATAATATTTTTAACCTCTAAGGAACCAATTAGTGTGAAAATTTGCTCAAAATTGCTCCTCAGCATTAAATAACTCAAAACTTAATTTCAATTTTGAATAAACCTCATTGAGGAGCATCATCACATGAGCTTAGATACTAGTTACCTCTGTATTAAATTATGAGGCTCTCTGCTAACCTCGATTTTCATTGAAACAGACACAGACAACCTTTTTTTATTATTATATATATTTTTCTTTTCAGACAATAATATCAAAAAACAGAAAACCTCTGTTCCTGTAATGAAAGCTTTAAAGGTATTTGTGTTTCTTTTTATCATAATCATTTACTTTAAATTTGCATTTATATTAAAATAATCACATTCTGTTTCACTGTTTCTTTTTTTCTAATCTAATGATCTGAATAGGTCAGATACATTTCATTATTATGTGTTAATAGAAAATATATGTATTCTCACCAAGGAAAATCATGTGTTCATCATTCAAAATGGTCTAATTCAGATTTTGATTGATAAGTGAAAATATGCAACAAATGGATGCTAGCAGTATTCTAAAAAATAAAACATCCTATTACAATATCTTTCTGATTGTTTTGTTTCTGAATGAATGCACTGTGCTTGTTCTTAAGAAAGTTGGAATGATAATGATGGTTATTTGAAGAAACCGTGTTGGCAAATAAATGCCTAATAATGCTTTTTGGGCTGAAGAGATTTGGCTATACTTTATGTAAACTGGGTTCAGCATGAAATAATTATTTATAGAGTGGATTTGCAATATTGAGAAACAAAATTTTAATCTCTGTGGAAATTAGAATGTGAGAAAGGCATATCTGTTCTTTTTTTTAAACTAAATTTTAATAATCTTATATTGTTTTATACATAATTTTGGATAATAAAACAGATATAACTAATTAATTGATAGAGAATATAAATAGTAAAGTTTGTAGAAAAAGTAATGTGTTAGTCATATCAGTTTTTTTTTTTTTTCAATTTAGTGTATACAATATATTTACTCTGCTTTTTACTAGTGAATTATTAGATGATGTGTTAAATTAAATTCACTATATATATTGTTTTAGGTTTCAAATACGATTGAACGTTATAGAAGGGGTGGAAGAGCACATATTGTTTTCTTACAATCTGCAAATTGTAATAAAGGTTCCAGTTTTAGTAGACCAGTATTATGTGATATAGCTCCTGCAAGTCAATGTAAGCTATTTTTAATATTGCCATTTTTTCTAAGTATTACATTTATGCACTTATTTTTTTTTAATTACTTTCCATTTTTTAGACAGTTGATTTATTAGAAATTAAATGAATCTGTTGGTACTGTTGATAAAAATATCAACCTGTTTCAGAGGCCTCGAACAGCCTACTTTAAGAAGAAAAAAAAAGCATCATCTAAATCTTGTAATTGTCAGGGATTCCAGAATTTCATAATTGTCAAAAAAAATCTTCAAGAAATTTCCAAACCTAAATAAAATTAAGGAATTTTTTAATTAATATTAATTAATGTTTAATTAATGTTTCTAGTAATTAATGTTAGGTGGCAGCTGCTGGCTTATAGGCTGCCTGAGACCTTTTCATTGTGCAACCCATGTGACATTTTAATCTAATGTGGTCAGTGGAAGAGTAATTCCAAAATAAATTTTATAAATTATAAAAAAAAGCATGCTCTATAGTAAAGAAATATTAGTTTTTGATTGATTTAGAAATATGGCAACAGCTTCAGCAAAAAAACCAGCAGTGTAGAAATATGGCAAAAGCTTCATCAAAAAAGCCAGAAGTGGCCCCAGTTTAGTGGAGCTAAAATGGTTTTGCGTGAATAAAATATTGTAAAATGAAACTCCAGTAAAATTCAATAAGCTTATTCAATTTTTTTTTTCAGTTGGTTTGATTACATGCTTTCAAAGCACTACAAGTTACTCGCTACCTGTTTATATTTAGCTAGCACTTCTAGTTTTCGCCCTGATATTTCATCTTGATACTGTGACAATAGACTTCATGTCAAAATAAAAAATTATTTTACTAACTTACTTGCTAGTATGTACATTAAACTTATATATCTGATGATATTTTACATTCAAGTTAATCTCTAAACTTGCCTGGCAGCAGATATATGCATACTTGAATATGTATATTTCCGTCTATTTTGTTCAGTTTTGCCAATCATTAAACATTTTTAAAATCCCCAAATTCATTTAAACTAATTTAAAAAAATATATATTGATCTCCTATTTGTGCACCAATATTTCACCGAGGAGTAAGTAAGTTTACTTACTCCTCGGAGTTATTGAGCTGCACAACTCGGATTATTGAGCTGCAACACTTATCACATTTTAAATATTACAGCTTATCCACCCATTGGAAAACCCAGGTTAAAATACTAAAATATCAAAATTATAACCACTATACTTCAAAAACTAGGTGCTCTATCCAAAATCCAATTATATACACTTGTAGGGCTTTCCAAGAACTATAAATTCTTGCTTATTGTTCATAACTAACACTTTTAGTTTTTGAGATATAAACCTTACAAACTTGTAAAAAGGAAAATTTTCAATCTTCTTCAACTTGACAAGATGATTATTCAAAAGCTATAATAGCTTTTTTTTTTTAAATAAATATAGATTTAGAAACTGAATTTTCTAATACATATTTTTGTTGCTAACTATCTATATCTAACTTTTATAGTTTTGAAGATATTTCAAGTGAAATTAATAAAAATGAAAAAAAAAAACACTCATCCAGAAAGATATATTTATAATTTTTTTTTTTTTTTTAAGTTTAAAATACTAAAGTATGGAAATTATTTTTATATATTCTTAATCTGGATACTATTTCTGACAAAACAAGAAAAATTATTTTGATTTGTATCTATTAGCTTCAGAGGTATAAACATCCAAGATGTTTACATTTTCAAAAAAGAAAACTGAAATCTGACTTAAGTTTTAGAAGGTGCAGATAGAAACCTTTTATTCATTCTTCCAAAGAGATGGGGACCATCAGGACTAATCTCCACCATTATGTTCCCAATATTTGCTCTTAGAACTAATCTATAATTTTAATTTTTAATGTTTTTTTTCTCTAAATATTTCTGTCTCAGTAATTATAAATTTTCAACTTTTAAAAATAATTAATACTGAAGGTTAATTGAAGGTTAATTTAGGTTTATTAAAAAATATTGCTTTTGAAGTCGTCTTCAAGATAATGAAATGAATTGGTTAACACAAAACTTAACATTTTGATTACATTGTTCAAACTGAAAACCAAAAATACAGCACACAAATTAGTAATGATATCAATCAAGTGAAAACAGATACCTTCTTTTTTTTGCTGGTGTGCTTGCTCTGCCTTTTTATCTTGAAGAAAGAGACTGTTTTTGCCTTGGAAATTAGTTGATGCTGTTATTAATTTGTTATATGCTGTATTTTGAACAATTTTTTTACTTTGCAATTAACATTTAGATTTATTAAAATCTAGTATTAAGTATAACACAACTAATTTAAATCTTTTCAGACCCAGCTCAACTAATCAAAGTGTAAGCACGAGATTCTCTTTTAAGTGTGGAAAATGAAAACAAATTTAACAAAGTAACTAAGTACTGAAATATATAATTTTTGTTTTGAAGGGGGGTAAAATAATACATTTTACTTGTGATAAAGCAGGGATCGGCAACTTTTGTGCACTTACGGACCGTATTTGAGTTTGGGGTTAAATGAAAGGGCCATATGTATCAGACAGCATGACTTGGAAGGGGGTGGCGGGACGAAAATCTTTATAATAAAAAAAAATTCCTAGTTTAATATTTTTTAATGATACACATTAACGACAAGGATAACAATTGTATATTAAAATTTGTGCTGAAATAGTAAACATTAAGTTCACTGTTATCATTATCACTGGAACACATTACATATTATCTACATTGTACAATAACCATACATATAAACAAATAAAGTTTTAACAAAAATGTATGCTATGAATGACACACAGAGAGAAATGAATATTAATACACAGATTTATATGTTCCACTACCAATATATAGAAAATATAAAAAGACATTTGTGTAATTTTGGAAATTTTTTTTCAATATATTAGATACCCGAGTCAAATTTTTATTTTTAGAAAACTAATAACAATGTTTTTGCGAAAAATTTATAAAAATGTTTTTATTTAAGATAAGTCTTGTAATTGAATATGATTTTTAGATGCAGAAACTAAAATTAAATAAATTGACCAAATAAATTAATATTCCTCAAAGAAAAAACTATAATTTTGAATGTGGAAAATCCTTATATTTAAAAATTTTAATATCATTGAATTACGATCATGTATATCCAATAACATTAAAACATCAAAATACTGTTCTAACAAATTCTATCGTCAAAATCAACATACACAAAAATTAAAATCTTTCTTAAAAAATAGCTGTGCTAAATAAAAATTTAATTTGATAAAATAATAAGCATTTAATAAATTATACTTAATATAAAACAACATAAATATTTAATTTCTTGAAATTAGTGAGATTTTATTGCTGTACAGTCTTCACCAATTTTTTCATGTCTGATTTCATTTGTGGAGTGCAAATTTGTATGGTACTGCAAATATTCATCAGTTAGACAAGGGCAAAATTTGTTTTCTCTGTGACTTATTACAGAAAAGGTTCGCACATGTAAAGGAATATAAGGTTTTTGTGTGACTTATTACAAGGTTTTGTGTGACTTATTATAAAAGGTTCGCACATGTAAGTACTGCCAAATGCAGTTATGTATCTTTATGCAAAACTTTTGATTCCAGCAAGATTAGTTGGTAAGCATTTGTAGAACTGGATGAGATTATCCACCTGAAAAGAACTTTTCAGTGTATCATTATTCTGAATTTCCAAAACTTCCATTTGAAGTGAAAGCTGCACATTATCGATGTCTGCATCGAAAGGGTTAAAAAAATGATTACAGCTCAAAATGTTTTCGTGAAAATCTACAACCCTCTTTGAAAATTTGTGTTGAAAGGCTTCGATATTTTCAACAAATGCATTCTTTTACGGCATCCATTGGTCTGCTGAAATTTCTAAAAAACGGCATGTTACAAAATGATGCAAAATTCCTTCTTTCATGTGTTTATTAAGTAGACATAGTTTTACTTCAAATTCTTTTAAGGTTGAAAACATATCGGCAACAAATTTATCTTTCCCTTGTAGTTCATTTAGGTAGGAAGTCATGTCTGCCTTAAATGCAAGAGATATGATTTACTTTTCTCCAATAATTGAGATATAATGTTACTCTTTTCTGTTATAAAATGCCTATTTCTTCTTGTAAGTGAAAAAATCTACTCAGCACAGCACCTTTTAGGCATCTCACACTTTAGAAATATTAAACATTGCTAAACTCTGAATCCAACTATCAGAAATTGTTGGATTAGAAATAGACAGTGGTATTACTTATATTTCGATAAATATACAGTTTGATAGGAAAAATATTAAAAAATATCTTAAATTCTAGCAAAATAAACTTATTTTAAAATCTAATTTTTTTTTTTTTTTTTCTGAGGCTTGCGGGCTACACCCCATATATAATGTAAAAAGGGAGAGAGGTCGCTGGCTGCCAAACACAAAGTGGTGGACCACCGGTTGCCATCCCCTGTGTTAAAGTATGAAGATTGGACTGGTTGAAAATTTAAGATGAATTACGTCTTTCAACTCTGAAAATTTTACTGTTTTCCTACCCTTTTTTAAAATGGTAAAAATTGACTAATTGTGCTATGATTTCATTTTAAAGATCCATTCTCATATTTTATGATGTTGTTAAGTTTGAGACTGTGTGAAAATTTTCCAGTCTCAATGAATTGGTATTAAATTGCTCAAAATTTTGCTTTAACAATAAATAATTAAAAACTAATTGAAATTTTTTTAAATCGCTCAGAGGTCTATCAGGGTCTGATTGAAGTATATCTCTACTGAATATTTTGGTTATATGTCACTTGGATTATTCCCTATGACATGCCCATGCATACAAACATTTTCTTTTATAAATTAAGCCCTTATAAAATTTGATGGACAAAACTGGGCTATATATAAAATTTAACAGGTAAATGTTGCCTGCTAAAGCAAAAAGGTTGCCAAACCCAAGTTCCTTAGATATGCCATACTATCATCTATTATTATCATTTACCTTACAAGCATGATGTATTTAGGTATCTAGTTCAATTGCTGTGATTTAAAATTTTTTATACCTTAGATATTTCAAAAACTTGTCTGGAAATCCAGAAGAAATTCTATAGTTCTGTTTGGTTTTCAACCCGATGATCTACATGGTTATACTTTTAGTGTTCACTCTAGGACGAAAAAAGGGCAGGGTACTTTTATAAAAAATGCATTTTTTCGAGAAAAAAAGGGCACTTTTCCTTCAAAAAAAAGAGCAATTTTTTAATGAGTATTTTTTAGAGAAACATATATATATTTTTTCACTACATTGACTGTAAGGAATGTAAGAAACATATATATATTTTTTCACTACATTGACTGTAAGGAATGTAAGATATGGTTTTTCTATTCTCGACCACCCGCCCGCCGTCATGTTAATAAGTCTATTGGGACCTAATGTTAAACCTATGAAAGATAATGCTATCCTATGGAGGATTACAGTCAATGTAATGAGTTATAGATTTGATTTGAATCCTTTTTTTTAAATAGATCTATGAAGAAAATTTTATGTTTATATTAAGTTATAAAACTGTGTTATATTGCTAATATGCAACAATAATTTAAACAATACATAAAATATTGTTTGTACTTTGCAATTGTATTAATTATAATAGTCTACTTATACTAATAAAGTTAAAGATCAGCCATAGTGAAGTTCTAATATCAGCACAGTAAAATTTGTATTTAGAAATTAAGATTCTTAATTTCTTTTCTAAATACAAATTTGTTCAATACCGTTGTTTCTTGATTTAAGAATCAACTGAAAAAATTTGACCGATATTTAAAATTTTTATGATAATTAAAATTAATCACATTTGCCTTGTTTAGGAATTTTAAAAAAGAAAATTTTCGAATGTGTTTCATTTATTTCAGTAAAAATGTTACTTTTGATTAGAAACAGATGATTGAAACATGTTTTTGTAAACTCTTTCAAACAATAAAATAAACATCAAAGAAGCATAATTAACAAATTACATTATCAAATTTTTCAAATTTTTTTTTAAATAAATAATTTTCTGCTTTTAACATCTGAGAGAGAAAGCAACAGCTTTCTTTTCCTGTGGAGACCCCATGACTTCATTATTTAAAAACTTACTTTTAATTTCGAATGGTTTTCAAACATCTGATTTAATTTTCTGCACTTTTTACCTGGGTTAGAAAAATCAAAAAAATTCTACAAATATATAGATGCTCAAGATAAAATTTTACATGCCCAACATTTTCCTAATGACAATTTTCATTGTTGATAGCTTTGGCGCCTAAGAAAATAAATATATTAAATATCATATATGTAGCCTGTAATTAAATGTCAAAATAAGAAAATTTGTTACTTTTAATGAAGTAAATATATCAAAAATGGGAATTGAATACTATTTATGCTAAAATAATTTTTAAAATAACCGTTTAGCGATTTATGCCGAATTAGACTAGACAACTTTTGAAGAAGCATATTTATTACTTCCATAAAAAAGCGATCGCGATCTTAATTTGCATTACATGCGGCTGTAAATCCCCATCATCATGATTGACATTACCGTGCATGTGGCCCTAAATTTGCATTGGCTTAGACAGAAGGGAATTTTTCGTAGGAAACTATGCAAATTTTGTACGTAGTATGAGGATGTTTCAGATAGAAACTACCAGGACCGGCTTAAGGCACCAGCAAAACAAGCACTTGCTTGGGGCGGCATTTCAGTCAACTTAAATTAAAAAAATCTTAAATTAAAGAAAATCTTAATAAACAAAAAATCTTAAATAAAAAAAAAAAAATTCTAGGTCTGAAATAAAAAAGTTCTGGGGCGCAAGCAACCGAATTCACAAGGGCAGTTCTATGCGTTAAAAAATAAAACAAAAACACTGAATAAATGTTAAACATTTGGTCCCAGATAAAAGAGTGAAAACGGCTATCATTCATTCTCCCCTTAGAAAAAGAGGACCAGAGGGCTAAGTGTGATTGCTTCCAGTATGTCGCCCCAGTTTGTATCTTGCAACAACTAATTACTTTAGTGCACCGGGCGTCCAGTACAGCCATCAACAGTACGTCTAGGACGGCATATTGACCATTATCTGTGAACTGCAAAAGCTTTAATGTGAAACTGGTTTTTGTTAACTATTCCATGAAAAAATCCGATGAGAGAGGGCACTTTGCTTAAAACGACGGGGTTCCACTCAGAATTGTCGTACCAGGATACCCATCCTTTGTTAATTATTCTCCTACGCTCTAAACCCGGAAATCATTTCCCCCAATCACCTAAACTCATAAATAAAGGACTTCTTTCACATCTATACCGAAACAGGTGTCCGCATTGAAAGTAATTAGAAAACTAGACGAGGACAGGTCTCAAAAGACAGCGGTGGACCATTGTAGAATTTATGGTCATACCAAAAAACTAGAATCACTTGATCAATCAATCTTGATTGCTCCCCGAAGGGTCATACACAACCCCATCGGCTGTGAAGCATGTGTTTATCAATCATTTTGTTCAGCGCAAGATTTGTTCTGGGGTGAATCTATCCAGTGTGTTTTAGTGAGAAATGTAAAACATCATTTTTCTTGCCACAAATAATAGTTCATCGTTTTTCTTTCTAAATGTTATACAGTTGAACTTTATATTATCTAAAATATTCATCTAGTATTTTGTATAAAATTTAAGGTAAGCAAGATATAATTATTTTATGATTGTTTAAAACTGTTTCTATTAACATATAACATATTAGACACCCCCCATCCCATCAAGAGGATTCAGATTATTTTAAATTCCAGGTGTAAAATCGGTATATTCTTTAATTTAAAGATAATGATAGTTTTCGTTATAACGACTTATATATATACAGCATCTGTTGAGTCACTTTTTAGCTAAAAAATGTTTTAAATTTTACTCACGGACCAGTGTTTGTTTGCTCCTAGGATGTTATATTAAATTTAGCTCCTTGAAAGTTCTTGAAAATTGTTTCTCGTTTTGCTCAATTTTTAGATTTCTTTTCTGTGTGCGTTTTTTCTTCTTAATACTGTATTTATTTTTTCTTAAATTTAAAGTATGTATTAATATTACTTACGCTACTTACGGGCAATTTCTACTTTTTCGAATTATTCAAATTTTGGGTTATCAGGATTTCAGCTAAAGCTGCGTTTAATTTGAAAAGTAACTACTGTAATAGGAATGAGGTAATTTTAAAACGAAGACAATATTCAACATATTCACATCACGCCGCTTTAAAACCCCTGTTATTTTATAAACTTGAATTCTTTAAACGAATTATATCAGATCATAAAAAATGTCATTTAAATATATTGTATTCTGCTTTTAAGTTATGGAGTAAGAATTCAATAGAATATAACATTCTTTGGCATTTGAGTACTTATAACGAAAGTTAATAGAAAAGAATTTAGTTTTTAAAATTACAATTGTAAATCCATCAAAATTTTTTCTAAACCAACTGTCTCACATGTAGACCTCCAAACTTTCTTAACTTTATTTTTTTATTTTAAGTCATCAGAAAAAATATGATGAACCTCAAAGAATTTTTGTTCTTTCTGGTAAATAAAAAGTAAAAAAAAAAAAATACTGTAAATTTCTTAAATTTTCTGAATTATTTCAACTTTTGAGTATAATTGAAATTATGTTACTATTTAATTGGAACTTTAAAATTTTGCATTTTAAGCATAAGGAAAGTACATGGAATTTCCTTATATATATTTTTATATTATGTTTAAAGTGTGGTGCACAGAAATGACCTCTTAGGATATTTTTTCAAGCATATAACTAAAACCATATTCGTACAAAATTTTATTTCAGTCGGTTGAGTAGTAGTATTATAATGTTACGGATACAACATTTGCACAAATTGCGAATCACTGGAAAATAAAAAAAAAATAATAATAAATTGTGCCGTTATTCACTGGATCAAGTAGCTGTTTAAAATCTGAATTCATTTGGTTCAGTAGTTTCGGAGAACAGCAGGGTACCTCGATTTAACGATATGATCGACAGACCAATCGACAACAAAAAACTAAAGAATATTTATTTTGTGTTAATCAGTCCCTTTGAAGACGTATTAATTTTTAAAAAAGATGTGTGCGAATACTTCTATTTAGCGAGGGAAGTATAATAAATATCAGAACAAGAGTTACAAAAATATATTTTTTATATCTAATCTCTATTCCTGCAACACATAGGAAAGGAAAAGTATTGTGATGGGGGTCACAAAAACTGGACTCTTGGATTTTGATAAATGTACCAGTGTTGAGTATTCTTGAATACTAATCAACCATATTTTCAATGATGTCTGTCTATTTGTGCAGTGTTTCTTTCAGGCCTTTTTGTCTGGAGGGGGGGGGGAATAGAACCTCAAAGGGGGAAAATTATCTAATATAATTTTAACTAACTACTATATAAAAGTAATTACTATATATATACATATATGGAAGTAATGACTATATATATAGCAAATACTTATTCAACAATTGAAAGAAAAACTTGCTCCGGCTAAACAAGAAGATGAAAAATTTTTAAAATAATGTAAATTGAATTACAGCTACAAAATTTCATTCTGAAAATAGTCAATAGCGAAATAAAATTATAATAATAATCTAAATGCTGCCACATAAGAAGTGGAAACTAGGTTAAAATTCACAAAAGTATTTTGTGAGTGCCTGAATTTATTAGCATTTGGTCCGGTAACATAAAATGTATCTGGGAGTCGGGGGTGGAGGATGTTTCCGAAAGGGCTTACCCCCCCCCCCCCCCCTCCGATGTATTTCTGAGAGAAACACCGTGTCTTTGGCAATGATATCTCTATAACAAATCAATAAAATAGAATACAATTCCGCAATACTTCTTCAATCAATAAATATCATCAGAGATTCATTAATTTTCAGGTGAATGGGACAGAAGAAAGCCATTAATTTTTCGAACATTTAAAATAAAAAATAAGATGAGCGTGAAAAGTAAAATGTTTAAAAATGTTATAAAAATATATATTTTAATTAAATTTTCACTTAGAAGCGAATATCATCATTTATATAGAACGCTAATATGCACCGTTTTCGAGATATTTTGCAAGTTTTATTTGAAACAGAAAAAATTTTAAAAAAATGAAATGCACTTATTATTAAGTTATTACACATTTTGCAATTACTTTAAACAGGAAATAAATGAATACCATGGTTTAGAAGTTCTCATTGAAATTTTTACTTTTCCACATACAGCAGTATATATATCAAACAAATTAAACAAATCAAAATATATTTGGTATACAATCAATAATTGTCAGCTTCTTAATTTTCTCGAAGGCCAGGATCTTCAAATTTTCTTATTTCGATAATTAAAAAAAAATTTTTTAAATGATTATATTAAAATTTGTTACAAAAATATTAATTTTATATGTAATATTTCATTTTTTAAATTACACCATTTACAGAACGATAGAATGTGTGTTTTGAGGTATTGCATGTTTTTGATTTAAAATAGACTTTTTTATTACATTATATATAGTACTCACTATTGGTAAAGGAGTAAATGATTTATAGGTACTTCTAACCAGAAAGAAATGGACAACATTGTTTAGTAGTTATCACTAGTCGTTCTAGAGATATTAGAAAATTTTACTTTCCTACAGGAAGAAGTACATATGTCGAAATAATGAAGCGAATTACATAATAGAAGCATACCAAATCGGTATTAATAAAATCCTATTGACTTTCAGCCATATCTAGTTATAAGAAAACTTTAATTTACATAATTGTTTTCCAAAAACAAATAAATATAGAAACTAATAAATATAGAAAATTCGAAATCGAGTTTTCGATGGGAGAGCAGGTTTCAAGCATCCCTAGCAGGTTTCAAGCATCCCTGATCACGAATCAAACATTTTTGAAGTGATGTCTGTGTGTGTGTGTGTCAGTGAGTCTGTGGAGACGATAACTGACGAACGAATGGACCGATTCGAACCAAATTTGGTACAAAAATCACAATCCGTAAACACTGGAAGCCTATTGTTTTTATACATAATCGAATGTTCAGAACCACCCTAAATTTTCGAATAAAATTTTGAAAAAATCGTCAAAAAATCAAAACCACTAATAAAGTTATGCAAATAGACATTTCTTATGTAATGTTTCATTAGAAAACGATTGACATAAATTTTAGAACGCTAATATGAACCGTTCTCGAGATATTGCACATTTTTCAAAAAAATTATTAAAAAGTCATATAAAATGAAAAAAAATATATATCCTATTGAGAAACATGTTCACTTTTCATATGTAATACCATGCGATAAATTGGGTGACATCATTCTCGTGGATCTAGCTCGTTCCATTCGTGAAAAAAGATACTTTGAGTAATACTTTTGTATTTGAACCCCAATAGTCATTTATCTGTTGTAAGAACAACTTATTTCTTCGTCCATAACGCTTGGCGAGATTTTGGCGGAATGTCGCCAACTTGGCGACTTTTTGAAATGTTGCCAAATTAACAAAAATCTCGCCAAATGGATAAAAATGAGGCTCAATCAATGAAAATGACGATTAATTGTCGAAAATTCAATATCTTGGAAAGAATATTAGTATCTGCTATAAGAAAAACCTATTTTTTTACTGTAAAAGTAGTAAATTCATTACATTATATAAGGAAAGTCATGTGTTGCCCACATCAGATTTTTTTAATTTAAAACGGAAAAAATCAAACTATTTAATCCCACGACAGATCCATTCACTTGAGAAACATTTGGAACAAAATTGACTAAAAAGTGGCGATTTAGCAGTGTTTCTCTATTCTATTGCATTTATGAAGGTTAACAGAAAAATGAATTTCAGGGAGGGGGCGGCCACATTGCTTTCTGCTTGGGGTGGCAAAAAACCTAGAACCGGGCCTGGAAACTACAGAGATTATATAGTAATCTGCATCTCTGCTTATCAACACTTGTGCACGTCCACAAATCTCCCAAAGCTACCCGAGGAATCAAGCGCAAATGAATGAGAGAAAGAGAGAGAGAAGAGAATGAGGAGCTGCTTTGGCACTGTGCCAGAGGCTCTGCTTGTTTCTTTTAGTGACGTCACTGTCGCCCGTAAACTGTGAAACTTTGTTTTCTTCCCACAGTTATCAACTATCTCGCTGCGAAAGCCATTCATAGCCCATCGCTGAATAATTAAGACTTTTCTTTTTCATCCTCTTCTCTTACTCGGCTTTAAAAGTTGAACATAAAATATTTGCAGAGGAGTGCTGGTTACTCAATTTCGGCTACCGATTGACCTAATCAGGTTAATGTCAAATAAAGTTTTATTACATGCCCGACTGGGCATGTAATAAAAATTAATACATGCCCGGTTGAAATTTTTATATGCCCCGGGCATGTCAGGCAATAGATTTTTCGAACCCTGCTTTTTTACTAATTTCTTCCTTTTCTTTATTTAAAATCTACATTCTTCTTTTCTTGCTCGGCATTTTTAATGTCGCAACACAGGATCAAGAAGAAAAATAATACTTTGTAAACAATCTTTCTGAGATCCAAGTATTAAGAAAAGCCAAGATACATAAATCAGTCACCACGTGCTTTACAGAGTAACTACAGAAAGCTCACAGCAACAGAGTAACTACAGAAAGCTCACAGCAACTATAAAGATACAAGAAAAACTATAAATGTTGAAAACTTACCAGTTCAAAAGATAAACACATAATAATATAAGCTTTGCTGCTAAAATGTTTCTGCACTATGTACTTGCATGAATTAGATAGCTTTACTGTTGTGAAATACATACGGGGATTCCCCTATTATGGGGATTTCCCTATACGGGGATTTCCCTAAATGTATATATTTTACAACACCGGGAATCCCCTGTTGTTTTCATCAGTGTTACCAAAGGAATAAAATTCAAAAATGTCATCAAATCTTTGTATAGGCGTATATGAAGTGGAATATACATTTTTATCAATTTTTTGAAATCTGTTAATTTATAAACCGTGTAAAAGCGAAATCATGTAAAACAAGTGCCGTGTAAATCGGGGGATAAGTATACAGCGAAAAATAAAATTTTGCGATCTTTTTGTTTTTTTAATTCTTACCTCCGTAATACATAAAAAATATTTTTAATGCGGAAAAAGGCTTTAAAAAGGGCAGGACATTTTGGAAGAGGGGTGAAAAGGGGCAGGGCGCAATTCTTCAAAATTAAAAAGGGCAGGGCACTGAACCCTTCCGATTTTAATCTGGAGTGAACACTAATACTTTTAATCATTGAACCACCAGGTTTTGCATTGTAGACCTCTATTCAGAGGTCTACAATGTCAATATTAGAAAAAAAAATTAACTTATCTTTATCACTTTTTTTTTCTCAAGAGTGCAAGTTGGCATTCCAATTATATACTAATCAATGTTCTTGGTAAAAAATTTATGTCAACCAGTGTCTACATATGTGATTTTCATCACAATTTTAAATTGTATAAAGAAATAAAATATAAGCTTAATTTTTAAAGTTTTGTGATTTAAACAGATTGTATTCAGAAATAATTTGTGAAACAGAGTGGCTCTAAATATTTCACTATTTAAATTATTCTTAAATAATATATTTAAATAAAAGGAAGTATACCAAATTTTGTGCAATTCACTTAATTATTTTGAAAGATATAGGTACAGGGATCTTAACAGGCCTCTAAAAGTCACTTTTTTAAGACATCACTAAATGGCTCTTATAATTTTCTGCCTAAAAGTCTCTAATTTGGGCAAATCACATATTGTTTGTTCTTAGTTTTGCAATGGATATCGATTATTTACATTTTTGAAAATTAACATCTGAAGTATTATGGTGGAACAAAACAAAAAACAGAACATGGTGGGAAAAAAATTTAACTGTACTCGTATAGCAGAATGACCCCTATGGAGATAATATTGGGACTTGTAAAAAAAAAAAAAGCAGCTTTAATCTTAACATTGTCCCAGCATCCCCCCCCCCCCCCCCTAGTTTTAGGTACTCATAATATTTTATTCTAAATTAGAATGAATTTGTCCTGTGTTACCCATGATTTAAAGTAGGGATTCATCATTTAATCATTCATTTATTAATTTTTTTAAAGATGAACAAACTGGTCATCTTTAAAAATACTGAATGAATACATTAAGTGAATCTTTAAGTTTAACCCTGGGCAATGGAAATTTTCTAATCTTAAATAATAAATGTTCACTACAAATAAATCAGTATCTCTGTTATATGCAAATATAAAAAAATGAAAATAGAATGCAACTTGCAATAACAAAAAGCAAACAAATATTTGAGCAGAATATAAAAACCAAAATCCCAAATTACATACAATTTTTCATCAAAATCAGTAATCATAAAAAAGTTAAATATATAACTGCTCAATTCAAATTCAAACCTTAAGTTTTTAACTTCAACATTTTCATTGTAGTGAAATATATATATGCTCAATTAAAATGCAAGCAAATCGCCACCATAAAACTACACTACAATAAATATACTTTCAAAATTACATTGTAAAAAAATAACATACTGTCAATTGGACATTTATCTTATTACTTTATCATTTAATAGAAATTTTGGGTTTTTTAAACAAAAATCCAATTGTCCCTAAAAGCCCCTAATTTTGTGATTTGGTCCCTAAAATTATCCCTATTGACTCTTATAATCCCTATTGACTCTTATAATCCCTAAATCCCAATTTTTTGGGTTAAACACTGTTGGAACCACTAGATATAGTGCCCTCTGTTGATGAGTTGATGACCCAGACCGTCCGACCTACCAGAAAGGTGTAAGGTAACTGAATGGACGGCCGGGAAGTGTCACCCAATTTAGACCGGAACCCAGTGGGGGAGGCATCCACAGGGACCGTACCCTCCTTCCCCTACCACCAACCTCTCGGAAGGACTTACGGACCCACATGTTTAACGTGATCGTACTCCGCATGAACACGGCGGCATATGTGGCAGCGCGCAAACCACGGGGATACCGCACCCGAGATGGCCAACAGCACGCGGCGTTCCGAAGTGGTCACCCACCAAGTACTAACCGCGCCCGATGCTGCTTGACTTCGGTGATCTAACGAGAACCGGTGTTTTCAGCACGGTACGGCCGTTGGCCTATAGTGCCCTCTGTAGAAAAGTAATCAAGAATGGCCTTTGATAACTACTAAACAATAGTGCTCATTTATTTCTGGTTAAAAGTACTTACAAATCATTTTTTTTTTTTATCATAATAGCAAATACATATTATTAAGATTTCTTTTTCAATTTACGTCAAAAATGTGCAATATTTCAAAAATGGCATATTTTATTATCCTGAAAACGTTATGTGATTTGTTTCTAAATCAAGAATTACATTTAGAAATATTACTTTTACAACAAATTTTAACATAATTAAAATTATGTTAAATTTTTAACTTAATGCAACATTTTAAAAAAAATTCATTATAATTTTAAATGAGCCAAGCTTTTAAAAATTAATGGACTTGTTACATTTATTGATCATTATAATTATACCAAATATTATTTGATTTGCATAATTTGTTCAAGTTACTTAGTGCTGCATATGGAAAAGTGAAATATCTAATATCTCGGGAATGGTTCTTAGTAACTCATAAATAATGGCATACACGTATTTCTAGTTAAAAGTATTTCCAAAGGATGCACTCATTTGATAATACTGAGTTTCTTTTATGTAGTTATTTATTTTTATTTTTTCATTTTAGATTAAAAACATGAAATATCTCAAGCTCAGTCCTTGTTAGTGTACTATAATTGATGGCATTCACTTTTAAATAAAATTTCTCCTGTAAAATACTTTTTGTTGTAATATATTAAATCATAATTGTTTTTATAATGATTTTCTGAGTAAAAAACAATGTTAAAAAAATTGAGGGCATTTTCCTTTATTCACTCTCAAAATTAATAGGCCTCTAATGTTCATTGATTGAAATACTCTTACCAAATGTCATTTAATTACTCAGTAATTTGTTTTAGAGATATCGTGGCCAAACAAACAGATTCAGATGTGTTCTCAAAATATGTAAATCCATTAAAATCTGGCCTTCAGATATTTGACCCAATCATAATTCTCCTCTTTTACTTATACTTTAATGTATTGTGGGGAAAATAATGTGCACTTATTTTGGGTATCACTATAAGGATCCAACATGGCTCATACTGTACAATCTAGATTTAACCTTATGTACTTTAAAATAACATTAAATTTTAAGGAATAAATGTATGAATAAATGCACTGAAATTTAGAATGTATATTGATGTAAATGGTAAGAGATCTTAAACTAATTATTGTGTGTGAATTTAGTGACAAATGTACTAAAGGATACCTAATAGTTAGCATAGAATTTTTGGTATAAAATACATTTACAAATCTATCAATTTATTGTATTTTCTCTATATGGCATTTGGCTTATTTCCATTTGCTAATGCTCTAGCCAGTTCTCGGGTAAGATTATTTCAGTCATGCCAATTCTAATAAAATTTAATTATTACTTAACTGTACGTTATTTTTTTTCCTGTGATGCAATATTTATAGTTTGTTATATATCTGAATTAGTTCTGTTATTTTTCAGGTAATTTTCAAAATTCTATATCAACTTCATCTGAGTATGTAAGTATACATTGTTATATATATCCTTATATTGGATACTATGTCTTACTGTCCTACTTATTACAATTTATTTTGTGGTGTTAGTGGCTCTGAAATATACATTATGTGTACAAATAAATATACAACTTTTTCTCAATTGCAGAAAAAAATGTAATTCATGTATCTTATAATAAGCGATTGAAAAAAACTTTTTTGTGACAAAAAAAGAAATTTTAATTTAAAATTTTTATTTCTTTCAAGTACTTAGCATCCATCAGAGGATTAATGTATAATATAAAATAGTGTTTCAACAGAATTTATATTAATAGATTATTTGTAAAATAAAAGAAAAATAATAAATTTTATTGGGATAGATTTTAAAAAGAGATAACTTCTCTTTTTTATCTATTTTAATTGACATATTTAAATAAACTAATCTTAAAAAATACGGTTGAAAATTTGCTATTTTTTATATCTTGACGTTTTGCTAAATATCAAAGAATGCTTTGAGGTCATTTCAAGTAATATCAACCATTTGGAGGAAATATTAGTATTACCATTAAGTTAATATAGTTGAGCTCCTATTTCAGCTTTGAGAGAAGAATGTTTGCATTGGGCCACAACTTTTCTGGTTTCTCCATAGACATGAAAATTAGAATTTTTGCTTAATAGCAAGTAGCCAGTATGCAGTTTCAGTTTAATAGCCACTCTATCACGGATTTGTTGTTACATTAATAAGTATGATTATACATACTTAGTATGAAATATATGAGTATATCTATAATAATAAAGGAGGATGTCTATTTGTTCATTTGTGTTGTCTGTGTGTAAAATCTAAGCATCATACGACCATGAAATATGGTATACAGATATTCAGGACCTGGAGAAGTGTACCTCGGCATTTTTTTAAAATTCGAATTTTTATTCTTTTAGTTGTCTTAAGTTTGAACACTATTTTGACCTACTTTAAATCCCAGACAATGCTGGTTACAGTTTCTAGTACACATATATATATATATATATATATATATATATATACATGGTTCCCACGGTCCTTGAAAAGTCCTTGAATTTTTCCCCCCGAACTCGGGGCCCTTGAAAGTCCTTGAAAATTACGGAAATCGGGGAAAAGTCCTTGAAAATTACGGAAATCAGGAAAAAGTCCTTGAAAGTACTTGAAATTTTTTTATATTTCTCCCCTTCTGAAATGATGGGTTGCCTAATAATTGCGTAATTCCCGCGTGCTCTGTTGTCTGAACTAGTTTATTCCGATAATGCGCCATGTGATATATGCCAGAACCAGACTAACCACTTCAAAGCTTAAACGTCATGAACGAAAACAATCCCTCCATCGTAGCAATATTGCCAACCATAGGGATATTCAAACGTTTTCTCCAAAGTAGGGACAGATTTCTGCTTTCAATAACAAATATTAGGGATTTTTCTAACAGGTTTTCTATTTTCCTTCATCTTGTTCAGGTCGGCAACACTGCAGCTGCTCATCCTACTGTAGAAAATTGTATGTTCAAAGTTATAGAGATCCAACAGTGACAATTGTGATAATAAAAATTTTACTATAACCGCCCATTGATTAGCGCGCTGGAGTTGCACTCGGTAGGTCCGGGTTCGATTCCAGCCACTGCCAAAAAACTGCCGCCGTGTTCATGCGGAGTACGATCACGTTAAACATGTGAGTCCGAAAGTCCTTCCGAGAGGTTGGTGGTAGGGGAAGGAGGGTACGGTCCCTGTGGATGCCTCCCCCACTGGGTTCCGGTCTAAATTGGGTGGCACTTCCCGACTGTCCAAACAGTTACCTTACACCTTTCTGGTAGGTCGGACGGTCTGGGTTTCAACAACAACAACAACAGCACTGCTGTGAATGGAGCCAGACAAAGATATATTTCTTATTTAGATGAGCAGAAAAAAATGAAGTTCGAGGAGGGGAAGAGGAAAAAAAGGAAAATATTACACTGTGAGTTAGAGGACTTGAAAGAACAAAGGGTTCGCATTGAAAAGCAGGTTAATGAGCTGCAGAAGTCAGCTGATAAACTTGCGGAAAAAGCAGAAATAACAGAGTGTTTCAGATTTATTACACAATCGAATAGTTTCAGAAGAACTGCAAAAGAAAAAGAAACTGAATTGCAAAAACTTGATGTCGAAATCACTGATATTCTCTCTAAACTAAAAATATAAAAGTTCGTATTTTATATTTTGATATTTTAGATGGTTTTTCCTTTTTGTTAACTGTCGTCTTTTTGACTATCAATCTAAATAATGCAGTATATTCAGTCAATTTTATATTTACCCCCCTTTTCTGTTTAATTAACAAATGCCGCATACATTTTATTTCAAATCGTGATTTATGTAAAAAATTAGGTCCTTGAAAAAAAAAATTTTTGGTTTTGGAAAGTCCTTGTATTTTTTGGGGTCCAAAGAGTGGGAACTATGATATATATATATATATATATATATATATATATATATATATATGACAAGTGAAATTCAAAATAGAAATTTCCACCCATACATCATCATAAAGCCAATGCACTACTCAGAAACAGGCGCCATGCCGCACTAGACTCCGAAGCAGAAAATAAGCAAAGAAATATGAAGAAAAAGGGGATAACCAAATGCTTTGCATATAATGGTTGCGGAGGATTGCGACTCCCCCTCTCGTTTAAAGCAGCTTTACTGCCTAGGCAATGCTCACGGTACCAATACAAAGCAAAGACTAGTCCCCCAAACATGCAAATACGAAGGCACCCGGAGACAGAGGATCATGAACCTCAGAACAGAAGGACACAAGACCAAGTGATAAACCATTCCTACACACTGTCTTTTATATGAGCATTGTGTACGCATGCGCTTATACACTATAGGAATGCAGAAACTGTATATTCATACAGAATTAAGAAGTAAACTATCAAAACCCTGGTGATCTTTGAAAAAATAATCATAACAATCCTTTAAGAAATATAGAGGATAATGTTTTTTTAATGCCTCTGATAAGATTTTATAGTTGCTAATGTTGCAATCCCTCTTAAACGTGTTGTTATCCCGGTTTCTCCTGAAGTGTCCGAGTATAATGTTTCTGAAATTGTTTTTTGCAAGACATGTTTTCCAATCGATGAGATGATTGAGCTTGATTCTATATAATTCCCGTTTATCATATAATGTTGTATAATGACCGTATAATCTATGTTTTTTTATTGAGATATCCAGAAAATTCACCGTTGCATTTTCATCTCTACTGTTTTCAATCAATTCTAATTTTTGTGGGTAAAAAGTGAAATCGAATTTTGTGGTGTCTTCAAAACACACCATGAGCACATCGTCAACATAATGGAAATAAGGTATCTTTGACAAAATATGGGTGCCCTTTTCAAATGTTGAGAGGTAAATATCAGCCAAGATTGATGAACAAGCTCCTCCCATGGGTATTCCTCTAATTTGTCGGTAGTAATTGTTTCCGTCATGTAGAATATTTTCGTTTAATACCAGTTCTATAAATTCAAGGTATCTTCGAAATGTAATAAATTTCTTCAGGTTATATTCCTCATGTAACTTCTCCAGTATTAAGTATAATTTTGATAAATCTATGTTGTTAAAAAGATCTCTAAAGTCAAAGCTTTTAAAACAAATTTCCTTATGACAATGTTTAAGACGATTGATAACATCTAAGCCATTCTTGATCATAACATGATTTTGTTTTTTAACATTTTCCATGACGTACTTGTGAATATTCAAAAGTTTTATATTAGCTTTAGTCAGGTAGGATACGCATCCAACAGTTACTGTGCGGAATTTAACTGGTATTTTATGCAACTTGGTAATAAGGATTAAATACGAAAATTTAATAGATTTTATTTCAATGCCGATACGTTTGTACTTTGCTGTTATCCTTTTGGACAGAACATTACCTGCATACTGCATGGGGGTGTACATTGTACTGTCTTGGTAGCATTGGAGTGAGGTGTCCACATAAAACTTTTTAAAAGTAAAAGCAAAATTAGATACGATTTTATCTGTATATGTAATAACAAAGTTTTCTTTAATTACATTAATGGCTTCAGGTGCTGATGCGTTTCTTGCTTTGTTATTTTGATTACGGTAAAAAAACTGAAATTCCTTTACAAAATTGTATTTCCATTCTTGAAAGGCCTGGATGGGTAAACTGTATTTGACTGCTAATTTATAGATGAATTCTTCAAGATCATGATTAAAGTCCTCGTCCACATTATTATATTCTTGTGATCCGAATTTTGTTCCAAGTTTAAAAACGTTTTTTAGATTTTTAACAGTGATAATAGCTAGATCTCTAGTAATAATGTGATTATGAAAAGTATCTTTATGTATACTATTAAGGCAATTGCATACTGTTGTGTTATTTACTAAAGCTTTGCAGATTTTGTTGTAGTTGAAGAATTTTCTTCCGTTAGTGCGTACAAAACTGTAAGTCAATTTCAATTTAAGGTCTTGTATTGGTAAAAATTTTTTAATATTGTAGAGAATCGAATTAAAAGGAATCCCATCAAATTTTTTATTTCGGAATGTGGTTATAAAATAATCCATCTTCTTTTTCTTCTGTATTTTGGGTTGCAATGTAATTTGATATTTACTAGCTCTTTATTTAATTAAATCGAGCATAATGGCTATATTTTTATGTGTTTCTTCTATTTGAAAGTTGATAGGTTCTTCCAATTGATATTTCTGCATGAATGCCCATATACGAGGTAGATATCTGATTTTTATTCTATAAATGATATTCTTAATCCAGTTGTACTTGATTACGACATTAGATGAGAAAGTTGCAATAAATTTGGAAATTTTTTCTTCTGTGTTGTTATAGCTGTGATGGTGCCTTCCACTTCCTCTATGCCTTCTATGTGGTTTCTTTTTTATCAAAGAACCTGCCAAGGGATAATTGTCAATGTTTCTACAATAGTCCATATTATAGCTTTCTTTAAAATAAAGGGTATTCAATCCATAAGGGAATGCTGTTAAGTATTGTTTTATATGTGTGCCTTCCCACCATATTCTTTCCAATGGATCAGGTACTATATTGAGTTTGGTTATGATGGTCCTAGAAAAATCATGTTGTCTAAAGTGTCTGATTTCCAAACTGCTAAATTGTCGATCTATGTGCGTTTTCTTACAGATCTGACTCCTATGTAAGTTGATTCTTATATTTAAAGAATTCTGAGTCTGTCCGATATATTTAGCGTGACAAGTAAGACAAGTGATGCAGTAGATCATGTTGTAAGATTTGCAAAACACTTTTTTCTTATTTGCATGTTGTTTAATTTGATGCGGGTTGGCCACCAGACACAACTTGCATCTTTTTGATAGGCATTTTTGATATCCACTATATCTTATTCGACTGTGATGAATGAAATCATTAACAAAAAATTGTGATTCTGTAAGGATCGAGTCATTATATAAGCTTACACCAATACGGACATTTTTTCTTTTTGTTGCCTGACTTTCATGGACTGCATTTAGAGATTTGAAATACTGCTTGATAGACATCCTCGACGAAAAGAGCTAAGGGTAGAGTGATATCGATGCCACATATACCCTTATCTATGTGCCACCGACCTATGTGCCAAGACAGTGTGTAGGGATGGTTTGTCCCTTGGTCTTGTGTCCTTCTGTTCTGAGGTTCATGATCCTCTGTCTCCGGGTGCCTTCGTATTTGCACATTTGGGGGACCAGTCTTTGCTTTGTATTGGTACCGTGAGCGTTGCCTAGACAGTAACGCTGCTTTAAACAGGAGGGGGAGTCGCAATCCTCCCCAACCATTATATGCAAAGCATTTGGTTATCCCCTTTTTCCTCATATTTCTTTGCTTATATATATATATATATATATGTACATGCATATATATGAGCGTTGCCTAGACAGTAAAGCTGCTTTAAACAGGAGGGGGAGTCGCAATCCTCCCCAACCATTATATGCAAAGCATTTGGTTATCCCCTTTTTCCTCATATTTCTTTGCTTATATATATATATATATGTACATGCATATATATGAGCGTTGCCTAGACAGTAAAGCTGCTTTAAACAGGAGGGGGAGTCGCAATCCTCCCCAACCATTATATGCAAAGCATTTGGTTATCCCCTTTTTCCTCATATTTCTTTGCTTATATATATATATATATATGTATATACATATATATATATGTACATGCATATATATGAGCGTTGCCGAGACAGTAAAGCTGCTTTAAACAGGAGGGGGATTCGCAATCCTCCCCAACCATTATATGCAAAGCATTTGGTTATCCCCTTTTTCCTCGTATTTCTTTGCTTATATATATATATATATGTATATACATATATATATATATGTACATGCATATATATGAGCGTTGCCTAGACAGTAAAGCTACTTTAAACAGGAGGAGAAGTCGCAATCCTCCCCAACCATTATATGCAAAGCATTTGGTTATCCCCTTTTTCCTCGTATTTCTTTGCTTACATATATATATATATGTATATACATATATATATATATGTACATGCATATATATGAGCTTTGCCTAGACAGTAAAGCTGCTTTAAACAGGAGGGGGAGTCGCAATCCTCCCCAATCATTATATGCAAAGCATTTGGTTATCCCCTTTTTCCTCGTACTTCTTTGCTTATATATATATATATGTATATACATATATATATATATATATATATATATGTACATGCATATATATGAGCGTTGCCTAGACAGTAAAGCTGCTTTAAACAGGAGGGGGAGTCGCAATCCTCCCCAACCATTATATGCAAAGCATTTGGTTATCCCCTTTTTCCTCGTATTTCTTTGCTTATATATATATATGTATATACATATATATATATGTACATGCATATATAAATACATACATATAAATATATACATACATATATATACATACATACATACATATATATATGTACATACATACATATATGTACATACATACATACATACATACATACATACATACATACATACATATGAGATATGTAGGATGGCTACAGTACCTGGAAATCAGGGAATATCAACATTCTGTGAAAATCAAAGACACTGGAATTTTTTTGGTAATCACAGCTTATTTCTTACTTTCGGCAATACACATGTGTAGAATTCCTTATTTGTGTTTAATGTGATGGGAGACAGCCTATTGGACGTAAAAAGCTGAGAGTTTTAATTCCTCTTCACTTAATTGCTTTGCAAGTTGTCAAGATATTTCATATGATGAAAGGTAGATTTTAAAAAATACTGTTTCTTTAATTTTATTGCAATAAGTTATATTTAACTATATGAATTCTTAACTGAATTTTATAGAACACTGTTCAATGTATACCCGAGTTTCATAGCTTATCTAGAATTTTAATGCTTGAAAGATTAATATTTTTGTAATAATACTGTTCTTATATAATTCTTGCATAAGTACTATACTTTAATTATTATACTTCTAAATGCTGAAAGTAATTAATTTTAATTATTTTTTCTTAACTATCACTTTAAATTTTGTTAATTGACATTTTTATGCTTGTTAAACTGATATTCAGTAAAATTAGCGAGTGATACTTGTCAGGGAATTTTTGAAGATATTATATGGAAATCTGGGAAATACCAGGGAATTTTTTATGTGAGATCCCTGATATGAGAATTGGAGAGGGGAGAAATGCATAGTTAGTAAATTTCATGGCAGTTTTTATATTAAAAGAGAATGGGGAGGGGGGGGGAGTTATTCCATTTAATTATCAAACTGCATTATTTAATCAACCAATGGCAAATGCCTATTTTTAGGTCTATTTCACCAGATTCCACTGTACAATGCAATGACACTCCTAGTTATAAAATTTCTTGAAAATGTTTTAGAATAGCAAGGCAATTGTTTTTCTGTTTTGAGCAATTTACCTAGAGTCATGACAATACATTTCTTTGTCTCCACCCAGCCTCAGTAGCTTTCAAAACTAGACTCTCACACAAACATGTTTGTGGTCTGCCTCACAGCTGTAGAAATTGCTCTTCTGAGTTAGGAATTTAAAATAGTTCATATTAATAGCTATATACTGATTCATATAAGCATGTTTTCACATCCAAATTACAAAATAATCTGAAAATATATTCTTTAATCGCAATTAAAAATATATGGTGAAAGAAATGGAAAAAAGAAATTATTCAACTCGGTTAATTTCAAGAATGTTACTAAAACTACTTGTGTGAATTCGAAAAAAAATGAGTGATTATAATAGAAGCTTTATATTTGAATCTGAAAGTTGGAATGAAGTTTTATGGCAAAAGATTTCGCAAAATTTTAATGAAAAAAATTTTCAATAAAACTCATACTTTTTCATAAAAATGTCCGACTATCTAAATTGTTGCTTTATATCTTAGGATGAGTCGGATGATCTGGGCTTTCAACATACATAAACATGCAATAAACTTTTTACATGCTAGAGTCTATAAAAGTTTTTTTAGTGTGCGTTAACTACTCTCTTGAATTTGTGAAGAGTTCAGTTTTAAATGCTTGGCAGGTTGTGCAAGATCATTTTTCAATTTTAAAAATGTTACAAAGCATCGGTTTTTATTTGAATAGAAAGATTTTAAAGGCTCTTGATTGTTGCACAATTAATTAATAATATGTATCCTATATAAAGTAAGTATAGGTGTAGCTAGGATCTCAGATGGAGGAGTGTTACAGTATTAAAATTTGTTTTTCATGTGGACTCTGTGAAAAGTAATGTAACTTTTCCACCAATGTAGTTGGGTTATGTTCCCCTGTTTATGCCACTACGGGTAAGTGATCACATAATGGTTGGGAAACATTAGTTTATACCAAAGTAGTGATATAACTAACAAATATTTTTGTCCCTTGATTTTTGTTATAAGCAGGCTTGGCAGTATTTTAATGCTCTGTTAAACTGCTCTTTCATTTACTATTTAAACTCTTTCTATTTATATACTTTGTTAATTTGTAAAACAATTTATTTTCCAGGAATACCAAGTTCCTGAAGTATGTCAAATTGAAATGAATAACCTATGTTATAATTCAGAAAGTTCTCTATTACTTGGTGATTCGTGTGATTCTAGAATGACTTTAAGCAATCATGTTTCGTTAGACCAATATGAGTTATCACCCAGACCTGTTATGAGTAATTCTGATGGTAAATATAATGAATCTGAACCAAATTTAGCTTCTGAAAATTTAATTTACAATAACAAGGGAAATTATGATCTGATTGAAATCAGGGGTTCAATGATTGAACCTGGTATTGTTGATTTATCTACCTATAATACAAAGCCATTTATGCAGAATGCAATTTTTTCATTTAATGAGCAAAATGTAGCTAATGTGTATAGATCAAAAGAAAATACCCCTGATTATATTTTGAAAGATATAACATTTTCTAATGTAGGAAATGAAAATTTTAAAATTCCAAATACCAGTGTTTTAAATAGAAATGAAAAATTTTCAAATCAATTAGAGACTTTTCCTATGCAATATACCTCGGACATACCTTGTGACTCTTTCCATAATTCTCATGGTATTTGTAATTATGATAGTTCCTGTTTCTACCATAGCATCTATGATAATAATTGCCTAACAAATTTTGTTCCTGTGGAACCTGTATTTTTAAATTGCACTTCTTTGCCGGAAAATGAGTCTAATAGTGGCAGTAGTAATTCAACTGAAAAAGCTGTAGATGCAGTAAGTTTATCTGATTCTAGTCCATCCTATAATACTGATATAGAAAATTCTATTTCTTTTAATTTGCATAGCAACATTTGTGATCATCCAATTGATTCTAGCCTGGACAGCACAGAATTAACCATAGATATTTCACCAAATAATAATACTGTAAAATCAGAACCTATGGAAAACAAATCTGATAGCATACCCATATATGCTAACTACAATGACTATGAAGGTGATGCTGCTGCTAATGAAATTTCATATACACAAACAAATGATATGGCATATCAGCCATATGTAGACAGTTTTTATCCTACCAATTTAAATTGGTATCAAAATTCTGCTTGTTCAACTTTTATGCCAACTGTTCATTCTGTCCCTAGTGGAATGATTTATGCCAAAAATGCAGCTGATGCTGATTTATTTCTGTCATCAGTAGATGGTGGCTTTCAATCTGAAGAGTTTTATAGTCAACCAAAATCTGAAATTGTGAATCGTGATGATTCTTCCTTTTCTGGGGATAACACTGAATCTCCCCTTCTTGAAGATGAAATATCTTATCCACTTGCACAATATTTTAGTACACGTTAATGGACTACATTGAATTACACTGTAAAATTTTGCAGTTGAAGTCTTTTGTTTAACTTTTTATATATCATTGTAATGCTATTCTTTAAAACCTATTTATTCATTATATTTATGTTGAACTAAAACTTGTTTAAAGAAAAATTCTACATATATTCCACTTGTTTTTATTTTACTGCATTAATTTTATTGATCTAATTTACATCATTAGTGGTGTTTTGTAAATGAAGATTAATTATATTTTTACAGTTTACATTTTTTCAGTTCAGTCTAAATATTTATTCAAAAATTTTAGTAAATATATCATTGATTTATTATATTTTTTTCTTTATATGCACAGATGTAAAAACTAAGCTTTATTATAAAAAACTAAACTACCAAAGTTTTATTTTAAAATTTTAATTAAAATACATTAAAATATGTATAAAAATACATTTGACTGCAGTGTTAAATGAAACATTTGTGGAGATTTGTCACTAAAGTTTCACTTTTAAGGTATATGTTGGTCCTGTGCTCAATTGCATTGAATGGAGGCCTATTTGCATTCACAAATTTAAAGCGTGTCTGTCCCTCTGTTGGAAATTCTGAACATTTTTTGTTATTTTATGTGTACACGTATTCATATTAAGTGTACTAAAAACTGTAAAACTTGACTAATTATCTCAGTTAATTTGTTCCTCTACTTATTTCATTAGTTGTCTGTGATTTATCCCAATTGTTATTAAGTCAAAAGTATAAGACATTTCATATTTCATTCGATAATATAAAATTTGTTATGTAGCTTATTGCTTGTAACATAACTGAGCAAACAGATTTTATTATAAAAAATAAGTTAGTATTGCATTTTCACATCAAAGATAATTTAGTTATGCTATTTTCAACTGTGTAGCAAATCTGTCACTACTGAGTATGGTAGTATTTTAGGATTTTTAAAAAAAATTGTCAAATTAATTTTTCTATGTTGTGTTAATATATTGGGTTTTGATTCCTTAACCCTTTCGGGACGGCGGCATTCCGAAACTTCCGTGGCCCAAAGGACGAAGCACTTCGTTTCCGAAATGTGCCCAAAAGATGGCTATTTTTTTGCGCTAAGCCTAACTCTCGAAAAAAATTCACTAAAAATCACCCGTTCAACACAGCATTCTATTTTTTTCAGGAAGAAAGGAAATACTTATTTTCTATTTGATGTATATTTTTTATACAAATTTTCTTTTATCAAAATATTAAAAATTTTAGTGTATATATGTTTTAGGTACAGATGGATAATTCTTTGGCATGTCCTTCCGATTTTTTAAAACTGTATCACATACATGCGTATTCTTAGACAACAAATACTTTGCAAGTACAGGAGAGGTAAAAAATTTATCCAAATACAAAGGATATCCTTTTCCTAAAAGTTCACTTAGAAATGTTTTCACAACGTGTTCTCCATACCCACCATCAGAGCTTGATAATCCCGTGTCCTTTCCAGTATACACAAGGAAATTCCATTTATGGCCTCATTCCGATTCTGACGATTTATATATTTTTATTCCATATCTGGACCTTTTCGATGGGATATATTAACGAAATCCCAGCCTTCCTTTCCATGAGAACATAAATAACCTAATCATTTCATTGCCACACATTCCTTTACCCCCCTCCCCCACCCACTCAAAAAAAAAAAAACTCTCTTATATTCCTCTAATTCAACAACGAAATCATTAAAAGACAAAATCAGAATGAGACCCGGAACTCAATTATAGAATTGTTTATGCTACGAGAAGTGCTCTGTTTACTTTACAGAACCATGTGTTTCACCGCTCCAAATGGAGAAATAATTCATTGGATTCTCCTTGTGCCAAGGTCAAACATCTACAAAATACATTTAAGTTGCTTCCACGGGCATTTAACGCTATCTAGTAGACAAAAACATTCAAATTAAAACGTTCCACGTAGAAACACCAATACGTGCCAGTCGTCCTTTAGGGTAAAATTTCCTCCGGCCCGTGGGCGTGCCGTTCGTCCTTGAATGCAAGTTCGCAGCTGACACCTGGGCGTGCCGTTCGTCGCGAAAGGGTTAATGATATACTGGTATGAACTATGCAAACACATTATGGTGCATGATACTTTAGTGAAATAGTTTTCATTCTTAAGAACTATGAGATGAGTTATTTTAACTTATAAATAATAACTTTACAGTTTCTAAATTAGCTTTATAGTTTCTAAGAACTTTTGCTTTGAAAAATATTTTGAGAATGTCCTAATATTTCTAGTGGATGACAGAACTGTTTAACGTCATTGATGCAGTTATGTTACACCTGCACCAATTGTGCCAAACTGCTCCGTACGCAGATAGCTATCTTGTGCCGACAATTACCCCATGTGCAAACAGTTGTGAAACGAGTGTTTTTCAGCTATTCTGTGCCAAACTTGCACAAAATTTGATCTATCTGTCTATTTTATTTAGATGCCCATTATTCACTGGAAGAAAAAAAAAGGCCTGAAATGTGATTTTGAAAACTAATCAAATTATTGGAAATTGTGAATGTTTTCTTTTCAGTTTCTTTTTCCTAAAATTTGTACTTCAATAGCGGAATCAGAATCAAAAGTATAAAAAAATTCACTTTCTTAAGCTCTCATCTTAAAAGAAATAATGTTGAAAGATAGACAGGAATCGAGGAGATTGTTGAATAGTGTGCTTCTTTTTCAACCCGATAAATTACAAAACTTATTTTTTTATAAATTTAAATTTTGTTCAATTATTCTTTGTTTGATGTCAATTTAAGGTGAAATATTCTGAAAATTTGAAGAATTTTTGCTCCTAAATTAATAGTTACAAATATGGTTGTTTGGACTAGGATTTTTTACATTCCTCTTCCTACATTTGCGTGAATGATGTTTTCACACTCTGCCCTCTATGACTTAATGCAGACAAAAACAATAGCACAACTTTAAATGGAAGCCACTGCATCATATTTTTAAATCAGTTATAACATGTTTATTAATGATGAATTAATTAACACAGTATTAAGCTAGAATTGTTGCTGCATTAAAAACAGCAATAATTTTTAGTTTCTCAAGATTGTGATACATTTGAAAGTTGCCACAGGTTCCAGAATAATTTTGCCACTATCTTGAAGGTAACCATGTAATGCTCCTATGCAATGAAATGTATATTGCTGAAACTTCTTACTTGGATGAATCTAATTAGTTTTTTATACTATATTTGGAAGTTAATTATAAAAACATGCAACATCGAAGATATTTGTTTTTTCATTTATTTCATACATTAAACATTCATTTTGACATTAAAATATATATCATTAGATTCAATTTGAACAAATGTCACAAACATAGTTTTCGAGCAAATTGTAACCACTATATTTTGAATGAGTCCATTTTGAACAAATCAAACATATTTACCATATTTCATTTGAATCGAATTATGCCATGAATTATGCACATTTCTTTCATCTATTGACTGAAGATTGAAAATGTTAACATTGTCATTATTGTTATCATCACAAAGGATTTCTTTATTGATATCAGATGCTGATGTAGACAAGATAAAACTAATTTGTACCTGGCAGATCTTTCTATTATTTTTTTGTTAATTTCCTTTAGTCAATTTTTCCTCCAGATTTCTTTATTATTGAAATCTTTTTCTTCACTAATAAATTTTCGCTATTCTTCTTTTCCTTCTCTTCTTTTTTCCTGTTTCTCATTTCCTTCTTTTTGGCTTCTTTGAGGATGTCTAATCTTCTCCAGCCATTTAGTTCCCTTTATTAAAATTGTGTTTGATTCCATTCTTTTGAGCTAATAAAAAAGCTATCCGCCTTAACTCAATCATGGTTAACCCATAAAATATTTTTGATAACAGTAACAAAAGTGATTTGTTTCTCCTGTTTGGAAATAAGCATTGCTTTTCTTCCTAATAAAGGTTTTTCATAGGTACGAGATATTAATTTGTTCAAGGTATTATATTAAAATCCTTTGAAACAGATTTTGCACAGTCACCATTTTCGATAGGCTCTAGAGCTACACGTTAATTTTCCAGGCTCTACTTAGTCCTGTCTGTTGTTTGTTTTACCATAGTCACACCATTTGAAAACAAAAATGAATTGATTTCGGTATATTTTAGTAGCAAAATAAACTCATAGCTATAGGGAAATACCGCCACTGTGATATAGCCCCAAGGAATATGATGATATTATTAGAATTAAATGGTGAATATGCTGCTTTTACTTCCCACCTAAACACTGTCAATTAATGTAACTTCATGGAGAGGAAGGTAAATATATACATACTTCATAACTATAAATTGACCATTCAACTAATGATTAAAGTTAACTTAATACAGACTAACTGAAACTCTAAAATTAGAAAAAAATGAAAGAATCATAAAATTTTGTCACTGAAAAAATATTAAATGCTATACGAATTAACACCATTGTGGTTTTCATTTTTAGGCCACTATATGTCACTATTCTTCATATATTCTTATGTACAAGGAACGGAAAAAACTTGGGGTGGCAATATTACCTCGAGGGGCATTAATACCTTGGTTTCTTCTAAGTGTTTACTTTGAGTCTGTCAAGACAAAAATTAGAAACAACCAGTTTAAAATAATTTAGTATCCATGTTCCTTTTTGTTATTGATATTTATTAATTATTTACAATCATGATGAAGTTGGAAAACATAAATATATTTGAAATAATGTTTATTTTTAAACATTTGCCTAACATTGTTGAAACCTTAATATGCAACCTTCTATTGTGGACTCTTTTCATCCAATTTAATTTCTCCCCTACTCATGTCAGAAACAATAAAAAATGTATTCAAAACATGGATCTAATTTTGATGTTAAGTATTTATTTAACAGAAAAAATCTGATGTGGGCAGCTCATCGCTTTCTCTACAAATTTAAGTTTGTTCATTTGTCTCTATATATCAGTATGTATTCTCATGCATTGCTGAGTGTTCACTAGTATATTTTTTTCTCCATCTTTTAAATATTACATATTAGATTGACTAGTTTATTTTCATATTATGGTTATATATTAATTTTTTAATTATGTACACAGAAACAATACAATTGCATAATTCAGTTTATAGTCCTGATCCTAAAAGCTCACAAGTATATTTTTCCATCCATCTCCATCTTCTAAGTGTTTAGACATTTTAATTAAGAAACAATTTTACATGTTTTCTATACAACAAAATCTATTGCATACAATTTTTCTTTGTTTACTATAGAATATTTTTCTACAAAGTTCAACAAAACCTTGATTCACTCTACTGCCCTTTTTAAGTGCTATAAAAAATTTTTTTGTGTGTGCTACAGAAGTCTTGGTTCTAGTGCTATGAAAATCAACTTTGTGTGTGACAAAGTACTACAAAGACCTTAATTTTAGTGTTCCATACCTTGATTCTAGTGTAACAAAAATCAGTTGTGGGTGCTATAGAACCTACAATGGGTCGTAAGTGTGTAACATAGCTGCTTGATGAAATTTTAATGCATATTCAGTATGTTCATGTGCCAGAACTGGCATGCAGGCTTGTTTTGGGTCTGTGTGATAATCAAAATCAACATTGGTATGGGACACTATGCATAAACAAAGTATGCACTATTCATAGCTTCCCTTTATGCACTGTCAGAAAATATAGTATTTTTAAATTTTTATTCAAATTAATAGTTGTGTGTCAGAATATCAGGTAATAAATATACTTATCAAAAATTAATAATAAAATTGCATTCTTCACTTATCTGTTAATAGCAAAGTTCTACAATCTCAAACAAATGTGGAACAAAACTCAAAATGGTGTTCTTCAACTGACTTAAAATTAGCACTGCCGCCATGACCGCATCGTAATGTCATCGATTCTTATAAATATGTATCAGCAATTTTGCAAAATAGTATCATTAATATTTTTATAAAAAAGACTGTTTTTTTTTTTGTGTTTTTTTTAGCTACATCATTTCCTTTTTTCATTTTTTGTTTTGTACTGATATAGGGGATAAGAACTTTGTTTCAAACAATTTTAAAACTGTATTTAATATTATTAAAAAATACTTTTTTATTGAAAAATATGCAGAACAAATTGTATTCTAAACAAATACTACAATAAATATGCATCTTGTTTATTATTAATTTTTTTAAAGCTCAAGGAACGCAAAATTAGCAATTAGCAGATAATCAGCCATACATTGATTTTTAGAATTTTCTTTACTAATACTGTTATTGTTCATTATTATATGTTATTTTGAAAGAGCCATTATATTTAAGTGTAATTATATTAAAATATATAAAAAAAGACTGTTGTTGATGTATGCTTTCAAGGAACTAAAGTCTTTAATGCAATTTGCTTTAACCATAATTTGTCATCAAATGGTTCATTATAAAGCTAGGAAATGATCAATAATCTTTTCACATTAAGTTCTTTAGATCTGCTGTAACTAAGATCTTTCTGTTATTGAGTATGTTTGTAATAATTTGATATTTTCTGTTTTAAAAAATGTTGTGGAGCTATAGTAGTGTGTATATTACAATTTTTAAATATGTGCAATATTACTTTTAAAATACTTTATAGCATAAGTATTTTACTAGTCTATGTAAACTAGTCCTAAATGATGTGATTTTTCGTTTTTTATATATAATATTTTTAAATTGTTTCGTTTACTTTATAACTATCTTAATATATATAAACAATTGTTGTAAATTGGTATTGCGTGATTTATAGTTACAATTTATCATATTGTTAAACTTTTATGACTAGTTTTCATTTCAAGTCATTTTGGTCGCAGATATTTAGTATTTGATATTTATGTTACTTACATTATATCCATTTTTATATAATGTTATTTCTTAATTAAAAAATTTGTGCTTTCATAATGCCTTTTTTTTATTTCTCTTTTTTTGTATTTATTTATTTATTTTATTTTTTTAAGAATTCTGTGTAATATTGTCATTTTGTCTTATTCCTGTTTTATTAAATATTTCTAGTTATTTGATTTTATAACTTTCAAGAGAAACCTCCGAGTGAAATTACTATATTTTCTGAAACAATTTAAAAAATAACTTTGATATAATATAATAATAATAAAATAAATGGTTATGAAATCCAAGTGTGTTATTTAAACTAAATTCTTAGTTTTAATGTGCTTCTATTATTTTGCAGCTATGCATTCGTTTTATCTATGCCATTTCACTTAAATTCCTAAAACAAGGCAGCTGTGATAGTTCCTGCATCTGGGTACAAAATAAATTTGGAATTCATAGAATTTTGTCTTCCAAACTTTTGCAATTTATCCTGTTTGTGGCACTTTTATTACTAGAAATTAGTAAAATAAGTGAAAAATGACCACATTTTCAGATATTTATACATATAAATTTTTTTCTATCTAATTTTTTTACTATGAGATTATATAAAACTATATTATGTTAGAACTACATTTCAGAATTTAAAACAGAAAACCTAGTAATTCCACTCATATTTTCTATGTCAGTTTAAAAAATCCTAAACTAAGTATTCTCTGATACTGTTTGTATTTTATGGTAGATCTGTAATATCTGTGATACATAATTAGGATGATTAAACATTCATTTTTTTGGTGAAATCACTGTGTTGGCTCATTAATATCCAATAGCTTTTTAACACTATTAGAATTGCTTAACACCTGAGAAAATTTGT
This sequence comes from Amaurobius ferox, assembly GCA_951213105.1. Lineage (NCBI taxonomy): Eukaryota > Metazoa > Arthropoda > Arachnida > Araneae > Amaurobiidae > Amaurobius > Amaurobius ferox. The sequence continues at coordinate 20,751,020 of OX578140.1, forward strand.
AATAATTCTTTAGAGTTATTTTCAAATTTTATAATCCTCGGACAAATTAACAGGTATATTAAGTCAATTGCTAACTTGAAATTAAGAAACTCAGCCAAAATGCATTACATCTCTTCAATGATTTTCTAAAAAAATATTTCTCTCTATTGTAAGAATTGTGTTCATTGTAAGAATTGTGTTCATTTTCTTTTATTACAAAAAAATTGCAAAAATTGTATGTATGCATAAAAGCACACCCATCTCAGTTAATTGAAAATTTTTTACTATTCATTTCTGTAAAAAACAAATCCCATAACTTTTATATATTCATTTCATTTATAAGACTGTTGTAAATCAGCTGTGGATTTTTTTTTTAATTTATTTATTTTTTTTCGTGTTTAAATTATTTTTGACTTTATATATAGTAATTTATTTATTCTAATACAGACATGAATTTGCTATTACCATTAGATTGCACACTAGTAAAAGATAAATTCCAAATATATTAATCTGTCCCAGTTCAGATCATATACAGAAAACTATCACTTATATGCTTCTGAATAGACCAGTGAAATAAAGCATATAATTGACATTAACTACAATGGATAGGAATGTCTGGAGACTAACTATGGAAAAACATATAAATGCGAAACTAAAACAATACTTAACTCATTTTTTGAAACTGGTTGATCATGGTGGATTTATCTAAAAATAAATGGCATATGAATAATCATTGTAAAAACCATTGTCACCTTATCCCACTATATCCTAACTATGGTGATTTTTCATCACAATTAAAATTGCTAGCATAAATGGGGTTAAGCTGCAATGTATCTATTTAATATTTTTGCTAGTATGTATATATTGTTAGTATATTCCAAAGAATGTGATTAAAACTACAGCTTGTATTGAACAACTGGCTGCTCTAATGTGAAGAAATTAAATGATGTGGATGGGAAGAACAAAGGTAGACAGAATGTGATTATAGAACTCAAAAGTATGAGTGATCTTTAAAATGATGCATTACGAGTTTTGAATACAATTCATTTTTTATTAAATTTCTAATTTTTGATATGACTAATTAAACTACTGACTTCATAAGCCCTCTCACCCAGTTGCACACCTACATTAACATACACATTGCATAAAAGTTGCATGCGGAAATTATCTCAATATGACCAATATTGGGTCAATACATGCAATATTTCCTCGTTATTGACTTTATCAGGTAAAATTTTCTGTTATTCAAGTAATATTTAACTAATAATGAACAAGTAGATTTTCAATATGTATGATATTAGCAAAAGATTCGCCCACTAATTGTAGCTCTGTATTGATTTGATATAGGGAATTGAGTTAATAGAATTGGAATAATTTCTCTAAGCACATTTTGAAATTTCTGGGAAAATAACCGATCACTGATATCACTGTTTTGTTATCTAATTAGTTATCTGGTTAAGTTAATTTAGTTATCTGGTTATTCTGAATAAGTAAAATGCAGCATGGTTTCACCCAGCTTTTCCATTGAAAACTGCAAAATAAGTTCTGTACATCATCTGACAAGATAACTGCAAAATATTCTCTGTTACTCTAGTTGTAACTGGACCGACCGTACTCGGTTTTATCTTCATATGCTTATTATGCGTACATTGACTAGATTGTTTCCATAAGTAACAAAATGCATTTTGCATATAAATTTAGAATACTTTTTTATTGAAATATGGGAAAACTATTAATATAATTTTGAATTTTAATTCGGAATCTGTGGATTTGAATTCAAACCAAGTTTGATACAGCCAAGTGTTGGTATTTAATTATAGAGTTTAATAGATGGACTCTATAATTTAGCAGAGGTTTGTAGTTTTCACCTTTCTACAGTTAAGTTAGTGAAGTTTGAATTTTCAGATGATTATAATAACTTTTATAGATTATGCACTCCTTTGTTTTTATTGAAAAGCATTGGTACACACATTTTTTTTTTAATTTTCGGCATAGTGTTGTAAAACTTCTTAATAGGTTTTAGAACTTTTTTTGGAAAGAAGCAAGTGTTAAAAGTACTTCTCCTGCAATACGTGGGTCATTTCTCAGCAATTCATTCCACTTATCCGTTTTTGAAACCACTGTATAATTTGTGGCGAGAAATTTTAGAGCACAGTTTTTCAGAGTTTCCATATTCATTTCTTTCGAAATCCGAAGAATATCTGTCACGTTGTTAACATTGATCTGAGGCTTCAGGAAGTTCTGTATCATATCGTTTACTGAGTGAAGGTTTAATTGTTTGCATGCCCTCAGAAGATCCATTGCAAAACGAAATGTTAACTGACGTAATTGGCCCGTGTATAAGTAATATAGAATGGCATCCAGTACAACACTTTTTACTTCCGGTATGTAAATTTCAAGATTACCTTCAGACTGAAATGAATTGCCGCATACTTGTTTGAAATATTCTGAGCGAGATACCAAAATGGCTTTGTGGGCTCTTATTTCTCCGTCTTCAACTCGGACTGTAACATCGCACTGGTATTTATTCATATAAAGAGACTTAAAGTCATCTGATAAAAGTTCTAGGCTCTTTTGAGTCTTGAAATTTTCACTATCATTCAGATTTTTTTCTCTGGAAATGCGAAATGATGTATTGTTCGAATCATATGAAATCTTTTTTTCATTTCCTATAGGCTTTACGTACGAATTTGTTTCAGAAAGATTGTTCTGAGTTTGAAATTTAATGTTTTCTAGTAATTTTAAAGAACTTGGGAACTTATCTTCTAAATTTTCGGCAATCAGCAAATCTATTTCGCAGTTAATAGTCAGATTACCATTCGGAAGAAGATTTTTCTCTTTCATTGTTTGATTACTTGAAATCAAACACTCATCAAAATCCAGATAATGTCGAAACACTTTTTCTTTAATCCGCACTGGGAATTTTTTACCTTTATCATTAACAATTGAAATGGAATACATCACCGAATAACACTTTTCGTCATCGCATGCTTTCATGAGTCGCAGAGCAACATGGATACCTTCAGGATAGATATTTTCTGGAAATGCCATCATCTTCCATTTCGTTTCTCGTAAGGACGTGGAACAAAATATTGGACTCAAAAATTCATATTCTCTTTCCATAAATTCACCAAACTGCTCAATGCTCCAAGTAAATGAAAATACCTCTCTCTTCAAATGAGTAGTGTGTTTCAGTTCTTGATGCGAACTTATGCTTTCTGGAGACATTTTGCTTGCCATGGTGTAATACACTTCAGTTCATAGGTTCTACGATTTTAGCGAGAGATTTTAACAATTAACTCGTATATGCACTTGAGATGGTTTCGTTTAGGTCTTCAAATCGTACTTTGGTCTTTTGCTGATAAAAACTAATAGCGATAGATATCAGGGAGGCGATAACAAACTAAAATATTAAGCAACCGTAACACGCACTTATACGCCCCGATATGCTTTGCTTTATCTATTTATACATTTACTGGAAGATTATAAATACGCCTTTTTTTATGATAGTGACACCTTCAAGTAAATAATTCTAATTTACTGGATCGAAATTATTGGTTTTACACAAGGATAATTGAACCTTTTCCCTCTGTCACATTTTTTTTTTTACTGAATTTACGGTTCTAATATCTATTTAAAAAAATTAGATTGAATTTTTAACTTTTGGAGAGTGTAAGCTAAAACTTTAACAAGTGTATAAGAAACATCGAAATAAAAAAATTCTTACTCGACAAGAAATGCGATACACCCCGCAAATGTACGTTTGTGAATAGAGGGGTCAAGAGCACAAATTTATTCAGTTCAAAGCAGGTTTATTTCTCTGAGTAGTAAATCTATTTATTACTTTCTTTACATGGTATATATATGGAGAAAAATATTATAACGGGGTCGAAAGCTTGAATTCCAGTTTTCGACGGAAGAACACGTTTCAAGTGTCCCTTAACACTGGAATCGAACGTTTTTGAGGGGATGTGTGTGTGTCTGTGGATGCGATTTCTCGCGAACAAATAGTGTTTCAAATGTAATTTGGTACGAGTATTACAATCTGTGAATACTGAAATCCTATTGGTTTTAAACGCAAAAGAACGCTCGGAAGACACCCTCCAATTTTTGAATGAGTTTTGAAATAATCAAGACCATCAATAATGATAAATAAATAATCGTTTCGTACGTAATTTTTCATTAGAAAAGGAATGACACAATTTTAGAACGCTACATGAACCGTTCTCAAGATATTGCACGTTTTTCAAATAAATGTGTCTCAATAATTATGTAAAATTAAAGTAGTAGTAAGTATCATTCAATATGTTCACTTTCCATATACAATATTTGTTATGTTATAAATCTAAAAATCATTCTCTTGGATCTGTTTCGTTCCATTCCCGAGAGAAAATTCTTTTTATAATAGTTTTGTATTTTGCCACCAAAGGATTCGTCAGTAGTTCTTTATATCACGGGATATTTATTGAATGTCAATTACATTTTGATAAAGAATTTGTATGTGAGTATGAATAAGCCATTCTGTTTAGACTAACAAGTTGTCAAAAGCACCACATTTCAATTAACACGTGACGTTAATTCAATGCCAGAAACATTGTGTTGTGGATCTTTTACACCATTATTCCGCTGTAAAAGGAGTAAAGTCATTGCATTATGTATAGAGAAAGTCATGTGTTCCTCACAGCAGACTATTTTTATTCCACCGTAGGGCACTAAACATGTGAAACCTTCTAGAAGCAATCAAGTGATTCTAGCTCTTTGTGTAAAACTCTTTACTAGGCTGAAAGTTCTTTCATACGGTTTTATTTTAACAAGTTAGACTCTAGAATAAATTGTTACAATTCATAAAATGTGTAAAAAACATGGAAATAATTACACAAACATAAGTGTTTTTGAATGTTTTTTTTTTTATTTTAGAACAATGAAAAAATCTACAAATATAAATTGAAATCATGTGCGTTTGTACATTGCCTTTTTACACTATTTTTTCTTTACACATTTAAGCCACTTTACAAATAGCTTCTGCTTGTGCAGTGTTGCAATTATGTTCCTTTATATCCACCTGGTTTCTAACGATGCAAATCAGAAATAAAGTTAATAAATGAGAAATGAATTTAAAATTGAATTCAATATAATTTTAAAAAAAGTTTTAGTTTTGTATTATTTTGGGTGTAAATTCCTTTTCTATGCATATATTAATAACAAAAGAAAATATATATTCAAATTCAGGCATGTTGTTCGTCTCAGATTTTTTAATTACGAAAAACGGAATAAATAAGTTTTTGTAACTTCGCTTCCTAACATTCAACATTCGTACATATACGAAAGAGTTTTTGGATCGCGCTCCCCAAGGTTCTTATGCATTGTAAGGATCTTGCACGCTCCCATTGCAAATATTAATTAGCATCCGTGGACTGATTTAGCACTCTTCAGCACTGAATAGCCGATGACTCCAATGATAGCGAGACAGTTACCTGCTATTGCACACTGAAGAGATCAAAACTGATTGACGGCCATTGATATTTTTAATGGGAGTACCTTTAAGCATGCCCCCTTTAGGCGTGTTCTGTGAGTATGAAGTTTTGTTTGGAATTCTGACATTTTATATCTATAAATTGAAAGATTATTTTTTAAATTATATAAATATATATATATACAGTCTAACCCAGTTAACGCGAATTACTTTTACTACGGAACTAGTTTTATCCCCTTTAAACTAAAATAATTGTTACTTTTTCGACAATGTTATGACCGTGATTAGTTGTAGATGCATGTTCAATATGGTTGTTAAGTTATGCCACATGTCACGATTTTCTTCCCACTTTCCTCGTGGTAACTAGCTGATAAATAGGTTACGCTGTTCCACTTTTAAAATTAATAAAATGTAGCAAACGAATAAAGTAGTCATTAATTAAGCACAATCGCTATATTTATGACGGAATCATATATAGTTGTCTAACCTTTTTATTTAGCTTCTATCATCGTGTCTGTTCTTCAATTTAGAAGCGTTTTATAAGATAGTTCTCGACTTCAATTTTAATCTAACAGAACCTTTTGCTTGTATTGTTTGGATTAGTATTGTATATGTTCTTCAACTTGAAAGAGTTTTATAAGATAGTTCTCGACTCAAATTTCAATCTAGCAGAAATTTTTGCATGCATATTGTTTGGATTTGTATCGTATCAGTTCTTCAACTTGAGTTTTATATAAGACAGTTCTCGACTCACATTTTAATCTAGCAGAATTTTTCCCTTGCATTGTTTGGATTAGTGCCTATTAAAAAAATCCAAGGTCGAATTATGATTTTGTAGGCCCCTGGACTACAAGTACTTTGGGGCCTCCAGTAATATTTTCAAAATGTAAAGAACATTTAAATTGCCCCTCTCTGGGCAGGTTATCGAACTCCTTCAGAATACTACAAGTGTATAAACAGTATATTTATTGAATCCTTTCAATTTTGACAATTTTTAGCATTTACAAATGCATTAACTTTTCAAGTAATCTCTGAAGGTCCGTCCCCCAGTTGGCGAGGTTCCTGGGCTGTAGCCCCAAAAGCCCATGCTTTAATGCGGCTTTGATTAAAACCAAAATGTGGCCAACCCAATCGCCTTATTTTTTCACTATTATCCATCTGTTTACATGCGACGTGCAGAGCATTATTCATTTCAGGTTTTTGGGTTTAATCATTAAGCATTAAACTTCAATGCCGATACTTATAACAACCTTGCATTTCTATTCAATTTTCAATAAATCCTTTTAAAATGTATTATTTAGTTTCAAAGGTTTACTCAGATTTTCTGTGCACAGTTACAAAAATTTGATGCTGTCATTTGTACCCAATAAAATCAATAATTCGCATATTTTATAAATTAGTTCTCGAAATTCCGTTCCTAGAAATTTGGTTAGAAACTTATGTGCAACACAACCTCCCCGTGAGAAGTAAGTCATCCGAAATCAAGACTTCTGATAAGCCGCCGATTATTTTATTTGACACTAAAATTGCAGTTCCTACTTTTGAGAAACAAGAGGTTTCGCCCTGCAGATTTCCCCAATATTTTTGTCTGACTGGAATACCCATTCAAATTTGAACTATGACAATTTACTGAATTTATAGTTGCTCCTAGGTTATTTATAGCTGCCCCTAGGTTATTAGTAACTGTCCCTCGGAATCCACTTACTTTTATTATTTTATTTTTAAGCAAAAGTCATCAACCTACAGATTATTCCAAAATTTTTTAACTAAACGTATTCAAATTTGAATTATGAAAATTTATGGAATCCTTATCTCTTTCTAGCGTATTCTCCGAATCTTCTATACTCAGTTGGGCCGGTTTTCATGACTTATTTTTAAACGAAACACAACTTTCATGGAGTAGGTGTACATTTGCTACAATTTACGTTTAGCCACATGTCATGTATTAGGTAATTTGAAATTTAAAAAATGGAAATAGTGTTCTAAGAGAACTCTAAATGTACTAAGACGAATGTATGAGGAAATAGTGTTTAAGAGAAACCGAACGCCAAATGTATTTAAAAAAATGTCTTTTGATGAATGAACTACCCCAGCTGAGAAATTTTCGCAGTGGGCTCAGCTAGTAATTTGGTTAGATGGAAATCTTCATTTGTTTACCAATGGCATAACAATATGCTAGATTTAAATTCCCATTAAACCAACCAACAAAGCATTCGCGAGCTGAAAACGTGTATCCAGATACCATTTAAAGATCTATCACATATCCGCTCTTGATAGCTTTGTCCAGCAGAGTTTTGTACAGTGTTCGTTGCACTCAGAGAATGCTCTTCCCCTTTCACCAGTACAGCACGTTCTTAATGTGAGCTATTTGCATGGGTTTTGGCGATAGGTGAAATGGAAACCTCTTGCATTCCTTATACCGTTTGAGACGAATCTGACCAGGAAGGGCCCAGGTGTAGAATCTGCAAAAAATAAAACTATCAATCAGTTTATTTATGTGGACACATAAAATCTACTTACAGTGCTATCTGCCATCACGAAAAAAAAATACGAATAATTAAAAAAAAAACGCAAAACATTTTTTTAGATCTTCCAAAGTGTGAATCAGTATCCGATTTTAAGTAGCCTCAAATGGCTTCCTCGATCACCTGATTTGAATCCTTGTGACTATTGGCTCTGGGGCTAATTCTGGATGTCAAAGAGAGTGAATACTATGATAACTTTCATTTTTATTTCGGACTCAAAATCTTTAACAGGCAACATAAAACACCCTTGGTCGTTGTGAAACCAGAAATAGATCTCACACCAGATTTTGTGAGTTAGTTTTATGTGCGTTATTTATTGTGTCTGAAACGTCAGACAATACCTTCAGTCTCAATGACGCCAGTGGTTACAACACCCTGACCGAGAGGTCAACTGAAACTATAAATTTAGGGGCGTCAAGACAGGTGGGTCGAAGGACTCTAAGGATAAGGTGAGGCCACGAGAGTGGTCAAAGATGCTGACCAATGTGCAAAATATCTGGGCTCAGTGCCCTTAGGTCACCCAATCAGAGCCAAAGAGGCGTTGTTGTTGTTGAAACCCAGACCGTCCGACCTACCAGAAAGGTGTAAGGTAACTGTTTGGACGGTCGGGAAGTGCCACCCAATTTAGACCGGAACCCAGTGGGGGAGGCATCCACAGGGACCGTACCCTCCTTCCCCTACCACCAACCTCTCAGAAAGACTTTCGGACCCACATGTTTAACGTGATCGTACTCCGCATGAACACGGCGGCAGTGGCTGGAATCGAACCCGGGCCTACCGAGTGCAACTCCAGCACGCTAACCAATGGGCTACCGCGCCCAGCCAAAGAGGCGTTGTTGTTGTTGTTGAGACCCAGACCGTCCGACCTACCAGAAAGGTGTAAGGTAACTGTATGGACGGCCAGGAAGTGCCACCCAATTTAGACCGGAACCCAGTGGGGGAGGCATCCACAGGGACCGTACCCTCCTTCCCCTACCACCAACCTCTCGGAAGGACTTACGGACCCACATGTTTAACGTGATCGTACTCCGCATGAACACGGCGGCATTTGTGGCAGCGTGCAAATCTAGCGCGCAAACCACGGGGATACCGCACCCGAGATGGCCAACAGCACGCGGCGTTTCGAGGTGGTCACCCACCAAGTACTAACCGCGCCCGATGCTGCTTGACTTCGGTGATCTAACGAGAACCGGTGTTTTCAGCACGGTACGGCCGTTGGCCCAGCCAAAGAGGCGTGTCAGACCTCAGGCAAAAGAGCCACAACCAAAGGAGTATAAAAAAGATGTAAAGTTCAGTAGACAGATACAGAGAATATCGAATAACAGAGATGAAGTAAGATAGAATATCAGCAGACGTAGTTGAAGAGTTCGAGAAGTCGAAGTGACAGAGTTGGGGTGGTACAAGAATGGCAATGCAGCCAGAGTACGGAGAATGTTAAGTGTGCAGTGAGCGACTACCGTACGAGACGACGTACCACACTGCGAGTTGGTATTGTACGGCGTACATTGATGGAACACGTACGAACTGTGTATTAACGTCTAAAGACAATCAGAAGGTATGTGCTCCACTACACTACTATTGTATGCAGGTCATTGAACCTTTTGATAACTACATTTTAATGGTCTCACACTTTCTCGCTCCGGCACAATTGATGGTAATCATTGTTGTAATTGAGTTATTAGTTTATCCATGTTGTTAATACTTTTATTTTAAAGTTATAATGGTGCAATCAATTTAGTAGTATGTTAATTAATATTATTTTACAGAATTCGCGCTAAAGATAAAATAGGTGGGTAATAGCGGCACAATGCAATGGATTCCACGATTTACGATAATTTCGGCCATGTTCTAAGAGTAATTAAATATGTTTCTTAAAGGTAACTTTGAAGTCTGTCATTTTACTGCGCCATATTTGGTTTCCGTGACACTTTGGTGTGAGTTCGAAATTTAAATGAAAATTTTAATAAATATTGTTAATAAAAATAATCTAAATAAGGAGATAAATAATTTTAATGGAAGAGAGTGTGATGACCAGATTTGAGTATTGTTTAACTTAAAATATAAACATTCACTAAAGGTCTAATGAAATAATTTGAATATATTTGAAGATATTGAAAATAATTTGTTTGAAAAAGTAATAATGTTAAGAAAATTGCATTTAGAAGTGTTTGATGTGTATTTTGTGGGTATTTTATGCTTTTAGTTAGGATTTTGGAAGGGATAAATTTTGTTTTAAATGTCACCTAGAAGTAATAGACGACAGAAATCACCTCAGAGATCGCAAACAGCGATGAGTGAAAATTCAAAAAATAAAATGGATAATTGTAGACTGATAAATTTATTGCCAGTTTTTAATGGGCGTAAAGACGAGGATGTCGAATTTTTATCACGCAATTTGAGAATAAATAGTTTTTTTTTTAAGTTAAAATGGTGCAAACAATTTAGTAGTATGTTAATTAATATTATTTCACAGAATTCGCGCTAAAGATAAAATAGGTGGGTAATAGCGGAACAATACAATGGATTCCACGATTTACGATAATTTCGACTATGTTCTAAGAGTAATTAAATATATTTCTTAAAGGTAACTTTGAAGTCTGTCATTTTACTGCGTCACAGTCGTGATATTCTGAACTATTTTTTGCTTGTGTATTTCTTTACCCTATTATCTGAAATGCTTATTATATTCGAAATTTGATTAGCCTGCGATCACTCGTTAGTGCTGCTAACTTCCAAGAATATGTGAATTTTAATTACGTATATTTACACAAACATTATTTCATACCGTTATGTGAATTTTTTGTTGAGTTATTACGTGCGCACTTCACAGACAGGCATTATTCCGAAAATGTTCGAAATGTGTTCAGAAAGTTCTTTTCTCTTAAAAAATTCAGTTTAAAAGTATCTGGAATTCAAAAAGTTTCGGGTATACGATATTTTACTTTATACAATAGTTTTAAGAAACGGAATATCTTTTTTCTCTTGAATATGATTATAAAACTAAACTTATGTATGATTTTTGTTTAATGAGCGCGATGAGATTTATAACATTGACATATTTTCGAAATAATAACCCCCCCCCCCCCCCCCTCATGCTGTAAACAGTATCGGTTGGCTAGTTTCGCCACCATCAACATCGAATAGCCGTTAACTTCACTAGTAGCATCTGAAACGGGTGAACGTTACTATCGAATTTATAGATCGTGCTCGAATTGAACTAGGCTCACTACAAGGACAGGTTCATTAGTCAGAAATGAACTCATTATTGACATTTGTATTTAAATACTTGAAAAATTACACGTGAGAACCAACCTATGCTTCAACGTGTACCACCATATCATATATGTTTTACAAATTATAATTATCTGCGTAATGTCGAAGAAACTTAATTGATGACTGAACGGTTGGAGTTGAACGATTCGCAGACGACTTTCGTGTGCTATTGTTCGGAATCCCCAAATTACGATAGAGGCACAAATGTGGAGAAATATTTCTTATTTCAATTACTGCACGTAATATTGATTGCGATCAGAGCATCACATCGACAACTTCACTCGTGCAGTTAAAATGCAGACGATTTAAACAGATGTTGGATCTTAATTAAAGGTAAGTTTAAAGAGAATTCTATATTTGAATTTGAAATATAAATTGAAATGTGCAATATTATAATTCATTTAATGTTTTAATTTGTGTTTTAGCTATTTAAATATTTAAATATTTTCTTAAAGAAGAAATCGTCAATCAAACTATTTACGGTTATGGGCTTATTAATAAATAGTTTTCAGATATCTTTTATTTTGTTCTAAGCTTAAAATTATGTTTAAATATATAGTTATGAATTTTAAATGTAATATATATATATATATATATATATATATATATATATATATATATATATATATATATATATAATTGAATAATTTTTATTTTACTTGTATTATATATACCTGAGATAGATCATTAATAGAAAATGTTCTGTATAGCATAGTGAAAGGACTTTCTCTATGCTATACAGAACATTTTCTATTAATGATCTATCTCAGGTATATATAATATAAGTAAAATAATAATTCTTCAGTTAAATAGTACCTTAAAAATTCTCAGTAGCTTACGCGCGTTATTTTAAAAAAGGGAATAATTTATTACCTTCAGTCATGTTATTTGAATCTATCACAGGTCAAACATCTTATATATATATAATTGATATTAATCGAAAACTATGCATAAACTACAGTAAGTACAAAAACCCATCTCCAAATCCGTTACAAATAACTATAGATCAAGACTAAGGATAAAAATATTATGTAACTTATCGCTATAATTTAACAAGGAGATGAGGGGAATAATAGTGTACGAAAATAGATTATTAAATAGATAAATATATAAAAATATGAAAGAGCAAACATGGCAAAAATAAGAAAAGGCATTAACAATTAGCTCAAGCTAAAAGATCAAGACACGGAGAACAATCAGTTGAAGCTACATAAAAAATGATGGTTAATTCGGAATTACACACTTTTCAGAACAGCCATATAATCTGAATTAAAACCGAAAGAATAGCCAGTTTCTGACAATGACGATTGTATTTAACTATAGATATCATTGGAATTGTCTACTGGCTAATGGAAAGAATAATAATAATATAATCCATAAGAATTAAAAAACAGAAATATGAACTTACATGTATATATACTGGCTAATGGAAATAATAATATAATCCATAAGAATTAGAAAACAGAAATATAAACTAAAATCTATATTTATTTTTAAAAAAGATGCTCTTATGGTTTTCAATTAATCGTCTTGTCAAGTTGAAGATTGAAAATTTTCCAATTTTTAAGTTTGTAATGCTTATCTCAAAAATTAAAAGTGAACTATCAACAATAAGCAAGAATTTGTATCTCTTTCAAAGCCCTACATGGGTATATAATTTGATTTTGGATCGAGCTCTATTTTATCGAAAAGACTATAAAAAGTATCTATCCAAACGATTTTTTCATTTTTCATACTTTTACACGAAATATCTTCGAAACTATATATAAAAGATAGCTATAAACATTAAGCGCAAAAATATGTATGAGAAAATTTAGTTTCTAAATCTATATTTATTTTTTAAAAAAAAAAACTATTATAGTTTTCGAGGAAGTTTTTTGTCAAGTTGAAAAAGTATAAAAATGTTACGTTTTCCAAGATTGTAATGTCTATATCTTAAAAATTAAAAGTGATAGCCATGAAAAATAAGCAAGAATTTGTAACTCTTTAAAATCCCCATATAAAGAGTATATAATCAGATTTGGGATTAATTTCTTTTTTTTTCTGATAGATATTGCAAAAGTTGAGTTTTATTTTACAAAATTTGATTCATGTAAAACTATTTCGGCTCCATCGGACTGGAGCCACTGCTGATTTTTAAATCCAGGTTAGTATCCTGTGTGTTCGAGATGTTGAAACTGGTATAATTATATCATTAAGTCTTTTTCCTAACCCATCATTACATCTAGTGTGTAGGGTTGAGCTGCTGCTCTAATCCAAAGGTCTGCAACCTGTTGTTCGAGAGCACCACGGTGTTTGCGCTCATCAATTTTGTGTTCTCGTCGTCAGAAAGTAGTTTCCGAGAATATTTGACATAAGTATTTTTTGTTTATGAAAAGAGTCATTTAAATCCTGTGTTATTTAACTAGGTAAATTATCGAATTTTGGAATGATTTATTATATATAATTCTGATAATCTGTTATATTTACTTATGTTATAATAATATGTTATGTTTACTTATGTTATGATAATATGTTATGTTTACTTTTGTTATGATAATATGTTATGTTTACCCAGCATTCACCAACTTACTATGAGTAAACTAAATTACTTGAAAGACGAGAAATTTTTTAGACTTTTCAGTTATCAGAACAAAATCAAACTTTTAGCCGTAATTCGAGAATATTGTATTAAAAGACTGCAAAATTTGTTGCAGTTCAAATATTTATTTTATAGTAAAAAATACTTATGTATTTATCTATAAAACATATTAATTTGTTATTTCCTGAAAAAATGTAATGCTACTGCGTGTTGGTGCTCTTCGGAAGAATTCAATATGCGAAGTGCTGATGATCTCTTAAAGAATTAAACATAGTGCTGGTGCTTCCTAAAAAGATATAAAATAGCTCTGTTACTCCCTATACGAATTTGTCACAGTACTGGTGCTCCATAAAATAGTTTAACCTAGTTCTGATGCTTTCTAAAAATTGAAATAGTACTGGTGCTCCCAATAATCAATATAGTACTGGCGCTCCCAATAATCAATATAGTACTGGTGTTCCTTAGAAGAATATAAAAACATGTTGGTACTCCTTAGAAGGATATTCATGTTGGTACTTCGGAGTTGGTTATAAAAGCATGTTGGTACTTCGGAGAAGAATTTTTCACAGTTTGGTACTCGCTGATAGTAAAAGGTTACGGACCTCTGCTCTAACTATTGAGCTACGGGGCCAGTATTCCAGCTTCTTCTCGTTGAAATGAACCCTGTGGATTTTTAGTTATATCTCTAGAATTATTGACGTAGCAAGAGAGAAAATTATTTTTTGGAATGAAACTAGACATAGAAATTTACTTGTCTGTCTCTATACTCGTAGATATGCCATTGTTTCAGGATATGAATATTATTTTACTTGCTTACCTGTTAAAATATACGATGAAGTTGCATTAGGTTCTCTTAGAGGTCTATTGGGTGGCCCGGCTGTCGGCACTCTTCCAGAGCAGACTCTGATACCCGTGAATAGCACATAGTCATCGAGGCATTCAGCAGCAACTGGTCCCGTGAGTCCGACTGCAGTACTTGTTGTTCCAGGCAGAGATCCAACAGCAAAGGGTGAAACGCTGCGACCTTCCGAAAACAGCTGGTAAGTTATAGAACAAAATCCTGGCTCCTTTCGAATGCAGATAACATAATCCATGTTGTTGGGGTAGCCTTGTCCCAGAAGCCCAGGTTCGTCGTAATTGAAGCTTTTGATGGAACCCCTGGTGCCTCTGTGGTACTGTAGACAGTGGGGTGGGGCTAGTGGAATGAAAAATGGTTTGCTATATGTTCGATATACAAGTCCATATAATTATATGTGTAAATAAATTCAATTTGTTATATGATCGCTGTATAAATTTATGCGATTTGTTGTAGCTTCGTTATACAAATGAATGTAATGCATTCTATTTTCGCTGTGAAAATAAATGCTGTGCTATTTAGTAGCCACAGAATGATGACATTTAGAAAACATTAAGTTTCCAAACAAAGCTCTCTATAATTTATTCACACATTGATCACATTAAAGTAAAATTTATTAAGTAGAATTCAAGAAATGTTACAAAATCAAGAAGTTTTCGCCATACCAGCATCTCTACTTGTACACTTGACTTGAGTAACTTTGATGTTGAATTTCCGTCCATAAACGCCCACCATGGTGACATGCAGACTAATGGCTCCAGAATCTTCCACATCTATGTAATCTGAAAGTGAGAAAGGCATACATCAGTCTAAAATCTAAACACGTATGTATTGAACTACGTAATGTGGAACTCAGTTTTTCATAGGCGACTTTTGAATATTCACGAACTTTCGAAACCTCTACGATATTATGAATATTAAATATAATTTTTTAGATTTCACTGTAGGCTAATAGCGATTAGGTGTTTAAATTGATTGCTCAGCAGATAATGTTAACTCAAGAAACGTAAGTTGCAGAACATTTATTTTTGCCTTTGACTTCAGTTCTTTGAGACTGTTTGGGACATTAAAGGCTGAAAAAAATAAATTTGATTGGCTGTCAGTTGATAATAAAAACAGTAATCAATGTTTAGAGATTATTGCATAATATCTAAACATTGATAAAGTATACTTATGTTACCAACTGCAAAATTTACAGCTGTTTGTTCAACCCAGGTCCAACTTACCCGAAGGACAAAATTTGCAGTTGGAAACGATTATATTTATTTCTATATATCGAAGTCCAAATATAGAAATAAACATAATCGTCTTAGAAACCCAATGAATGCAGCGCGTCGTCTGACCAACTGGATATCAATTATTTAATCCTTAAGACGAGTTCCTTTATAAGGTATAAATATAATTTTCCAAAACATTGAACTTACAATGTTGCCCACTGTTTAATCCACATATTTTCGGTATCAAGTTATTTTCGTTCTGTCCCGTGACGACTAGCATGTCTTGGGAACAGTTGCCCTCCGTCGGTCGTGCCAAGTCGAAGTCCAGAAAGTCAAGCCGGATTTGGCATATGGCGTCGGATTGCTTGGAGATGCGCATCTTGCATGTGCCCTCTTGCTCGTAGGATGATGGGTACCCAGGATTGCGGAAGTACGAAATCATTTCACTAGTTGCTCCACCACACTGGACGTCAACTGAAAAAGCAAATGGAAATATGAAATTTGTAAAGATTTAGAAAGCTAATTTTTAAAACTTTTAACAAAATATAGCACATTATTTAAATAACTACTTCATAACTTCCTTAAATGTATTTTTGCAACTGGAGCTATCTGTCTACAACCAACGGTTCAAAAAAACTTCTGCTGTTCACTTTTTTTTAAAACATCCTATATAGAGCATGTATACAATCGAAACCATTTCATTTGAAGCAAACCTGGTCTAGCTGTTATCAGCCGGCTTTCCATGCCGACTCGAAAACATGGGCTTCGCTGGGATTACAATGAACGAGAGCTACCCACCTGATTTCGGTTTTTAGAAATCGCAGGTGCGTACTTCGAAATTGTAAGGTAACAATTCCGAAGGAGCGCCCTGGAATTTTGGCGCGAAAGTGAGGTTGAGTTACGTGTCGGTAATATCGCCAGGGATGCTTTTGAAAATCGGGAGGCTTTATTTTTGCATCCAACGTATGTTGTTGTTGTTGAAACCCAGACCGTCCGACCTACCTGAAAGGTGTAAGGTAACTGCATCCAACGTATGTGAAAAGGAGAACTTAAAAACCCCTTTGATTAGAAATGCAGGCGTGTATTTCTGAATCAAGGTAAAAGTCATAAAATGCCGCAAGGTCAGGTGTTGGAAAAAGGCCGATTGACCAACTCGCGTAAGGGGCTAGCCCCCATTGATGAAGGGGACACTGCGGGGCGAGATATTGAAAGGAGTTTATTGTGGACGGGCCGCGATGTTTTGGAAAGCAAGGCGTATTTGTTACTTTCAGTGAAAACGCAAAGAATCCCGCCTTTGATGCTGTAACAATCAAAGGAGATAGCGACACGTTTTTCGCGCGCTTTTGAGGCTCTATAGTAGGAGCGCCCCAAAAGGGGGGTCATTGCGCATTGGTCATTTTAGAGAGTATCATCGGAGAGTTTGTGCGGTGAAATTTTCACAAGTGATATGTATGAGTGAGTTAAAAGAGTGTGTGCTTAGTGAGGTTGAGCAGAAAAGAGCAGAGCGGTCACAATACCCCGAGAACTTCTAAAAATCGGTAAGATGATTTTAATTGCCTTTATTTATCTCTCTATTCAAAATTTAAGTGGTGCTGAGGGGCACATAGCAGTGAGTCATCTCACTCTCTCTCTTTTCGCATAGAAGGGTTACAGAGGCGTTTAGCCGCCCATGATTAAAATAACGACGTATTTAATGAAATGCTTGTCCTTGGGACTTAATAAATTGTTATTGTGGTTAATCAGTGAGTATTTTTATTTTTAAAATGTGTAGAGTTTCTGATTACTGTGTGACTCTGTTACAAGCTCTGCCGACAACTAAGTCGACCGAGCAACGGGCCGGAAGTTCAACGGCCGCCCAAATCCAGTTTATTTGGGGAAGTTTATCCCTGAATAGCCCCGGCTCGGTAACATAGCTTCGTTTCGTCATAACATGTAATGTCTTGGCGGAAATCTTATACAAGGTAAGATCAAAAAGTTCGGAGACTGTGCTGATATCTCCAACTCTGACTGGAGGAGAAGGGAACTGTTTTACCGTGGCGTAGAGGCACATGTGACGCGAGGTGTGAAAAGGGAGAAGCAGATTCGCAGTGCAGGGTTTTTTCCAGACAATGCGTGCCAGTGAATTGTAGTCGCTCGCGTTCGTCGAAAACAGAAATGATGTTTGAAAAACAACGTGCGAATATCAAATTCTGCCAGCGTTTGGGGAAATCGCCGACAGAAACATTGCACTTGCTGCAGCAGGTTCTTCAAACACCGTTTCCGTTTTCGACGAACGCGAACGATTACAGTTCACTGACACTCATTGTCTGGAAAAACACCTGCTTTTTCCTTTTCACATCTCGCGTCACATGTGCCTCAACGCCACGGTAAAATAGTTCCTGCTCCTCCAATCAGGGTTGGAGATATCAGCACAGTCTCCGAACTTTTTGATCCTACCTTGTATATGCATCGTAATTGAACTCCGTTTGCAGTGAAACTTCGGCAGTATTGAACTAAATATTAACGAAAATTCCTCCGAAAAATGTTTTGAATTGAAATCTTGGACAACTCACAAGAGTTTTTTTTTTTTCATACAAATTCCTCAATATTATTCACTAAAAGAACAAGAAGGAATTCGTATAATGTACGAACCCAACAGAAATAAAAATCGGTGGTGGCTCCAGCATGGCTTTCGCGAATAACATTATGTAAAATAAAACTCAACTTTTGTAATATTGAGAAAAAAAAGAACTCGATCTAAAATCTGATTAAAAAACCTTTGTACAGTTTTCAAAGAATTACAAATTCTTGTTCAAAGCTAGCACTTTTAGTTTTTGAGATATAAGCATTACAAACTTGAAAAAGGAAAAATTTTCGAATCTTTTTCAACTTGACCAGACAAAAACAATAAGAGCTTTTTTAATAATAAATATAGATTTTAATACTATATTTTTCTGTCGTTTCTTATCTATATCTATATTTTATAGTTTACTATATATTTCGTGTGAAAATAAAAAATGAATAAGCACCTGCTCGGAAAGCTACTTTAAGTTTTTTCGAAGAAAAAAAAGTTCGAAATATGAATATGCTGAAATTATTCTCATATATTAATAATCTTTATCCGACAAAACAAGAAACATTATTTACATTTTTATCTATCTATTAGGTATAAGCGTCCAAAGTGTTTACATGTTTCCGTAAAGCTCCGTTTCTTCACCAGAGAAATCCCAACCATAGATGTTATTCACATCAAAACGATAAACTTCATTCCTCAAATTTAAATTTAAAAATTCAGTGTTTTGTTCCTGGAGTTTTTTTTTTTCGTCTTGTGACCATATGTTGCAGAAAATAACAATTACTTCACTTATCAGTAATAGTTGCTCTAAGTCCTCGGACGAGTCGGACGGTCTGGGTCTTCAACACTTATCAGTAAATGTAGACGAAATTCTTGATATTATGTACCATATTTATAAATATATTTCAGAATACTGGTTTATAGGAGTGTCCTAACAGGGGTCAACATTTCGCCTATAACGAACTTCGGCTGTAAGGAATGTTTATGGCGGGGGCTTAAGGTTTATAATACTCGTTTATTATAACTTGTTTCCACTGTATGAAAACAATTACATAGTAACAAAAAAAAAAAAAACCACCGCGTTACCAACAGTGACTGATATGAAAATGCTATGAATATACTTACATATGCAACACACGCCTTCCTGTGGACATCTCCCCATGGGTGTTCCCCCTAGATCCACACAGTCAGTTGTTTCGTAGCAGCTCCCTTGCCTGGAATCAGCCGCCTCGCAACGATCTGAAGCATCGCCGTTCTGTCCGTCTCCACCGACGGGTCTTCTAAGCGAGCTGAAGTAGTATGTAGCGGCCACAACGGGCTGGGATAACAAAGCTGGAATGCATGAGAGAATCCAATCCATATATTATTTCTAAAAGAGTTTTCACCGAGATAACGATGTAAAAAAAAATTAAAAATAAAATCACGAGTTTTCGAGGAAAGTCTGTGTATACCCCATTATATTTGCAAGAAAGAAGGGTCTCACGTTAGGTCTATCTGTATTCAAGTGACCATTAAAGTGATCGAATAAAGGGTATTGCAGCGTCTCTTGTGGATAATTAAAAAAGTTGGTATAACGAAATAGGCATTAAAGCGAAATATGTGAAAAAAAAAATATTACAAAGTTGTAGAGCATTGTCTAGTGAGTAGAAATTGTCCCCAAATTTAAAATTCGCCCCCAAATTCACAACGTTTTCTAATGAAGATAATTGTTCACGATACATCGACTCACAGAAATAAATAATGCAGAGAAAACATATTTACCTTAAGGAAAATATATTTCTCCTTTTTTCTTCCGCTACTAACTTTCTCACCAACAAATTTCTTTTCTGTATAAATTTTTCTACGTACCGGTAAAACTGTCGTACAATCATTAATCCGTTCAACTAGAGTTAGGGTAAGTTAGGGTTAGGTTACTCTTACAAATCGACCTTACTCAAAATCTCCTCGAGCGCGCACCTAAAAGTCATAAAATCCGCATCCTAATGGACTGCATTTTAATCATTTACAAAGACTGTTTATAAAAAATATTACTCACACATTGGTGGCATCTGCATCGAATCAGGAGATTCATCGTGGTAGTGACCCTTGATGAGGTTCATGGACTTGATTTGATTTACAGATCTGGCTGCACCTTGAGTTATTTGAAACAAGCTCAGAATAACCTTGTTTTGGGGGGAGAAGTATCAGTATCAATGAAATTCGAAATAACATTTCAACAAAGTAAATAAAATAAATATTACTTTTTTTCTCCCAATATGTCACATTATGAAAAACAAGAGATGCCTTTAAAAGCATTTCATGACGTTATTCGTAGAGTTATTTAGTTAATTTCTTACACTTTGGAATTTAGAAATTCCTTTTAAATTGTTAAAAATTAAAGAAAAGAAATCTGACGTTGGCAACAGATGGCTTTCCGCACATAATGCAAAGACTTTATTTCTTTCGTAGCTAAACAGTATGGTGTGTTCCAGAATTTGTGTCATTCATTTTTTAATAAAATATTGCATATGGAATGATTATTTATGTATTTATTATTATTCCTGATTTCTTAAATAATTTTTTCAAAAATTCATTCGAAAATTTGGAGGGTGGGGGTCCAAACATTCGATTGCGTTTAAAAGCAATGGGATTCCAGTATTCACTGATTCTAATAATTATACCAAATGATTTTTGAAATGCTTTATTCGTTTTTGAGATATTGCGTGCACAGACTCACGGACACACACACACATATATATATATATATATATATATAAATATATATATATATACGCGCACTGCATATACACAACCCAATTTTTTCCCCCAATTTCAGTTTCGGTTTTATTACGATTTTAGTTGAATAAATGTAATGTTGGTAACACATTTTCTTTAAATGTAAAATTCACTTTTTTATCTTTCGGTTTATACTTCATGTAGAATTTTCTTACCCAAAATGATACATAGAATGTATAATTAATTGGAATTATATTTGCAGTTTAAAAAATTTTTTTCTTTCATTTTGTGCATTTTAAAAGTACGCCAATTCGCTAAAATTTCAAAACATTGAAATAACTTACCTATTGCTAACGGTTACATTATGCTAACGGTTTGTGTTAGCATAAGGGGGATTTTTTTTTTAGTTATAAAAATTACGTATGGAGCAAACATTTAATTAATACGTTGCTCGGCTCGACATAAAAAATGCTATACAGTGTGTATTACCGTAGCCCCCGTCACTACGTAACGTAGTAACTAGCCCCCGTCACTACGTACGTAGTAACGGGGGCTACGGTATTACTTATCCCTACACACTGTGTAGCACTTACAATATCCCTACAATTCATAGTATGTAAGTATATTGTGATGAGTTCAAAGATTAGGGGACTCTCAGATTTTGATGTATTAAACCAGTCTGAGCATTCCTGAATACGAATCAACCATTTTTCAATGATGTCTGTGAATCTGTGACAACTCTATTTCTCAAATCAAATTGAGAAAATCAAATAAAACTTGGTACGATTATTTTAATCTATGAACGTTAGAGACCTATTTTCTTTTCTTTTTTGAGTGAACAGACCAGGAAAAGGCCTTCAATTTTTGGAACATCTGCAGAAATACATACGTGGAAATGCATCGAATACGTGGAAATATATCGACTATTCGAGTTCGAATTTTCAACCTCATTATAAAACAATTTTTTTTATTATTGTTATGTTTAGTAGGAAAATTGTTACATGCCAATACTTAGATACCCCTTATGGCATGAATCATAGCAAAAAATGGCTAATTTCATTGATGCCTATTATAAGTAATTGAAAACTTATCCGTTTTATGAATAGATTTAGCCATTGTTAGATGCTAAAAATGGTCCAAAAAATGACTACATCTAGTTATAAAATGGCTAAATCGACAACCCCAGGAAAAGTTCTTTATTTTATAACCGAATAAAAATAAATTTTTCATATCCTTTTTTAAAAAAAAATAACCGGTAGATAAAAACGAAATTCCAACATTATTTTTGTAAATTTTCTTTTTCACTTTCTTTTATCTTTCAGCGGTTACAGCGTGAAACCTGTCATCGCAATTGACGCTTTCCATTCATAGTTGTGTACGCTCTAATTCCTGATAAGATACAGTTCACAGGTCTGGTAAATTCATTTATTCTTGTAAACAATGTCAGTTTTGCAACTGAAAACTAAATGAGCTCAGTCAGCTTTAGAATAGATGCGATTTTTGCATTTTGTGCATCAAAATAGACAGATAACGTATTTTACTTATTATCTACCGAAAAAATATTCAAAAGAATTTAAAAATTACTCATTTGTAAGTCCAATATGGTATAAGGCAGATTTCTCTTCCTTTGTGCATTCAAAGGGAAAGAAAAAAACATGCACTTTTACGTATACAGGAGATATCGTTTCGTTTTTGAAATGTTAACTGAAAGGCTTTGTTTGAGATCTTCTGATCACGTTTTGAGAATTTCTACCTGCGATAAAAATATATTATTGTAGAATTTAAATTTTACTTTTCCACCTAAATATACCCCCCCCCCCTTCCCCACCGTTTTCGTAGACATTTCGTATCCCATAAACAATTCGTTTGTATCAAAATTGTTTGGAAACAGGAAATTGTTTGGAAACACTAAAAATATGAAATAATAAACAGTAAAGACTACACTTTTAAAAGTAAAAGTCTTTTTTAATATAACACTATTTAAGACGCCTGAATGTAATAATATTTTGTATATCAAACATTTATATATAAGATGGCTTAATTGTAATATTATATTAACGTCTAAAAATGGCCTTATTTTAATACTATTTTAACGTTTAAAAATGACCTAATTGTAACATTATTTTAACGTCTAAAAATTGCCTAATTGTAATATTATTTAAACGTCTACAAGTGACGTAATTGTAATATTATTTTAACATTCTAAATAGTGTCATATAAAAAAACAAGAAAGATCAATCATGCTTAAAGCATTGATTATGAAACACTTTCCAACTTCAATGCAATTTTATTTAAACATGTCTAAAATGCAATACATTCCTCGATAATATTTTAAAACTTATCACAATACTACATTAATTTATTATATTTGAAACCTTAAACCTTCATCGAAAAAAATTAACTTCATTCAAATGACGGCATTAAAGTATAAATTGCCTGGTTTAAATATCTCTAAAATGTGATACATTCCTCGGTAATAATTTTAGAATTATCATAATACTACGATAATTTATTATATTTGAAAACTTCATCGAAAACAACTGAAATTCATTCAAATGACGTCATAAAAAAATAACACGCCTGGTTCTCTCTATAAAAGCAACATTTCATTCATAAATAATTCCCCCATTCATGTCATTCATCACAATACTATAATAATTTATTTTATTTAAAAATTAAGACCATTGAGCTACAAGTAAGTAATCTCTATGCGTAAAACTTCAGCGAAAAATATCGTCCTTCTCTTTCTAAAATCAATGAATATTTCATTCATATCAGCTAAACAGACTCCATGGACTAAATTATTTTGTGTTAAAGAATTACAGCGATTCTAATACAACTCATTCTATATATTTTGCTGTTTACATTTTACATAGGTGAAAAATAGGCTTAATAGTAGAAATAATCATATTTGGATGAGCATTTAAACTGAAATATATTGTCATTGCGTTGTTTTAGTATGTAGATGCACAGAATTTAGGCAAAAATAAAGTAGTTTTAGGACGGATACAACACTCAATATGAATTAAAAAGAACTTTAAAAATCAGGATTTTGACACAAGATGGATGCCATATATCATTTTCAAGTGGGTCATGTGATCGTTTCATATCATGGACTCGTGATCGCTTCATATAAGAGGTGTTATTATTATTTTAATTTTTATTTAAAAAACTACTGAATATATTTCGCTGAATTTTTTTTTATATATTTTATGGAACAATTTGAATATTGCCTAAAATTTTCGAAGCAATTTGTGAATTTTAAATCCGCTTTAAAAATGCTTGAAAAATTAGGTCCCATAGGGCTCAATGTATTCCATTTTTTCAACCCGGGTTCAATCCAAAACTAATTGGGTGATATTATTCATTTATATTCCCATAGGTCCTATAGACCGTATGAACAACATACTAAAATTTCATTTTGATTAAGTCATTTTTACGGCAGTTATCGTGCTAACGGACGGACAGACAGACAGACAGACAGACAGACAGAATGAACAAAGTCATAAACACTTTTCAACTTTGTTGTAAAGTGTTAAAAATACGTTTCACTCTAAAAGTGTAGTCTTTACTGTTGATAATTTCGTTTGTAATACTCTTTTTGCCGATTCCACGGAATTCCTCCGCGATGACGATAAAATTGCTAAAAATGTACAAGTATTTTCCGATGACGATCAATTGTTTACTATAGAATTTTTTTTATGTCGTGCAATATACAGGGTAATTTGAAACTCTCTGAACAAACTTTAATGGGAATATAACACTAAAACAAACATTTTCCGTCAATAAAAATATGTCCGCAAGCGTCATCCGGAAGGTTCACTGGTATAACAAAATCATTGTTATATCACTAAAGCGACTGATAATTATCTTTTTAAGAGATTATTACTTTCTCTGTTCTCTTCCCGAATGGAAGGTTGAATGTTAAAATATAATCCATTATTCATTAATATGATATTTTGACGTACAGTTCAAACTGTTGCTAAAGAATAAAATTAAAATAACTTCGTTAAAAGCAGCATAAAATTCAAAATAAATAGTATCAATTGGTCTTGGAGGCAAAAATAGCCTTCTTCGCCAGGACGCACAAGATGCGCAACCTTCACTCATCAGAGAAATATCGGCGACTGATGAAAGAATATAGTAAACGTGGCAAAAGCAGGGAAAGAAAGTTGAAGCAGTAACCCTTTCTCTGCTTAACTGTTCTTTCAGTAGTCTCCTATCTTTCTCTGACGGGTGAAGGTTGCATTTCTTGTGTGTCCTGACGAAGAAGGCTGTTTTTGTCTTCGAAACCGGACGATACTACCAATTTTGTATTTTATGCCGCTTTTAACGAAGTTGGTTTAATTTTATTGATATTAGGATGTTTTTGCCGAGTTGTTTTGCTCAATATGAATATTTTATGTATATGTTCATACGTAGAAGTCTTGAATTCATGTGAATTTTTGCTTCAAATCATAATTTATTTCTAATCAATTTTGTAACTTTTGATCAATACACATTTCAAGAAGTACAAGATAAAAAAAAAAATGATGTAGGCTGTGCATTACTTTCCCTATGGACTCAAATTTATTTTCCCTGCAATTTATTAAACTAAGTTTAATTGCACAAACTAACACAGATACTTATTTGAAATTATATCCATTCTGCAACTTAAATACATATAATTTCAATACATTGCCAGTTTATCAACATTTCAAAAACTTAAATTATCTGAAGAATTACGTATCCACAAGTGACCTACCAAATGTTGTGAAGTTATTTAAATAGAGTGGATAAGAAGTTATTTAAATAGAGTGGATAAGAAGTTATTTAAATAGAGTGGATGCATACATTGCACAGGCATAGTATAGTAGTGAAATAATTGACACTTCGAGAATTGCGTGAGTCCATGTG
This sequence comes from Amaurobius ferox, assembly GCA_951213105.1. Lineage (NCBI taxonomy): Eukaryota > Metazoa > Arthropoda > Arachnida > Araneae > Amaurobiidae > Amaurobius > Amaurobius ferox. The sequence continues at coordinate 20,777,089 of OX578140.1, forward strand.
AAATGTGAACACAATTTGAGAGCAAATGCAAGTGTCCCCATGACATTTTATACGTAGAAAGTTTCTATGAAAACTAAAATTATACTTATATACACATATTCATATTACATATTCTTTATACTTTGGGCAAATCTAATGTAACAGTACTGAGAAAACTATGACTGTTTATTTACTTAGTTTTGTGTTGAAACGCCTTTATGCAATCACAAGATTCTTTCTATAGTAACTGTATCCGATTTGATAACCAATTTAGAATATTTTTTATTTTCCCTACATATAGCGTGTAATGTAAGGAAAGGATTGTGATAGGGTCGAAAATTCGAAAGCACGTTTTAAGCATCCCTAAACTCGAATCAAACGTTTTGGGGGTGATGATGTTTGTGTGTATGTATGTTAGTACATGGGTATGTTAGTGTGTGGGTATGTTAGTGTGTGGGTATGTTAGTGTGTGGGTATGTTAGTGTGTGGAAGCGTTATCCCACGAAAAAATGAAGCGTTTTGAAATTTTTTGGTACTATTATTATAATTAGTAAATGCTGGAACTCTATTGATTTTAAACGCAATCGAATATTTGGAAAATCACCCAATTTTCGGATGAATCTTTGAAAACGTAATTTAAAAATAAAGACATTTAATAATTATAAATAAATAATCATTTCAGACGTAATTTTTCACAAGTTAATGAATGATATAAACTTTTGAACACTGGCATAAATCGTTCTCATGATAATACACAATTTACACATGACTTGAAAAAATCATTAAAAAATCAGAATTATTAATGATGTTAAAAAAGACTCATTTTCTACGTGATTTTTCATTAGAAAACGAATGACACAAATTTTGAAACGCTGTAGCACGAACAGTTCTCGAGATATTGCATGTTTTAAAAACACATTTTGCAAAAAAAAAAAAAAAGAAAAAAAAAAGCATTATTCAATTAGTATTAGTATTATTCAATTCATTAGTATTATTCAATTGGTTCACCTTCTGTATAAAATATTATGCAAAAAATCTATTAACATTATTTTCGTGCGAATCTAGTTTGTTCTATTCACAAGAGAAAATCTTTTTTTTGTAATAGTTTTATATTCTAGCGTTCAATAATTCGTCTATGAACGAATGATTGATATCTTGCAATACAGAGTTATCTTCACGGGCAGATATAGAAAGCAAAACATCCTGATCTCGTTTGTAAACAAATTTACAAGAAATATAAAGTTTGATCAATATGCGCCAAAATAAAGATGCTAAAATGGTAGGCGAAGATATATATACCCGCACTGTTTTTATTCTATTTCAACAATCATTTAAACACAATGGAAAATATATGAATTTGAAAAATCTTTGTCAAAATAATACAAAAGACTTGAAAAATTGAAAATACCTATGAATCCCGTAATCTTATATCCCAAGACCGTAACTGATACAACCCAATCAAACATATACCGTTTATTTACAAAATGTATTATTCTATCAATTCTTTTGTTATTTAAATCGTATAAATGAAATGAAAATAAACTTCCGTATGAACGTATTTGACTAAAATCTTTATGATATAATTTTCTTTGATTAAAGTTTCGGAAAATAATCGCTTGCATATTACTATTTCCGTGGAAGGTTAAATTTTGTGTTTTTAGTAACATCTCGACAACCTCTGATCTTATACGAGCGGCAAACTTAACGTGAAACATCGTGGAAGCCGGAGTTTTTTTATTCATTTATACCATGAGGTAAAGAGCAACTCTCTGCCCTTCATGGTTTATACGCATATTTGGCGATATTCCGTACTTACGACTGCTAGATTTAAAAATCTATCGCAAAATAGTTACTATGAAGAAAAATGCGAAAAAGATATGTTTTCAGAGATATGACATCATGGAGTAGATGCTTTCATGGTGAAAACATTTTTTTTACTGCTTTGATCCTATACTTTGCTATCTGCACTAGAAAAAAACTTGCGTACGAGAAAAGTATTTACGATAAATATACCAAAATAAACGAATGGTTTTATAAAATGTTGGTTTTTTTTCCATAGATTGGCAAAATATTATTATAAAATAATATTGTTTTTTAAATCGTCTGTATTATTTTTACTCTTAAAAATAATTACGGAATTAATCCTCTAAAAACGAGATTTTAATTCAGGGATTGAGTTGCTATAAAAATTAGATTTGCTAAATGTTAACTGAATTCCAAGTTTTGAACGGCCATTGATTTCGGAAATGATAATGTTATATTTTATTAAAATGTGGCTAAAATTTGAAATGCAATTATAGAAATTGATTGATTTAAACTAAATTCAACGAATTTATGCAAAATATTTAATGTTTTAACTAGTTATAATATTAAACACATTGGACAATATTCCTTACCACATGTTTTCTCTTTTCTTATATCTCTATATTCTCAAGTTGGGTTTACCGCAAGTATAGAAACTCGAATTAATTAGTTAATAAATATACCAAATTTGAAAAAAAAAAAAAAAAAATCCTGAAAACAGTAGATTTGTATACGAAACAGATAAGCAAATAAACAGACTTTAAATTTTATATAGAATATAGATATATATATATAGAAGATATATCGAATAGAGAATATGAAAAAAATGTCAGTATAATGAATTTTTAATTTAATTTTTGGATCGATTGATTTGATTTTAAGTGATCGGTTTCATATAACAATATTTTAGTTTATAATTATTAATTAGTTTAAGACGAAGAGCGTGGAGTATATAGCATTCTGGAAGATAGTAGATTGTTCTATAATTGTACCGCCAGGTTAGCTTTGCCCAAAGTTTAGTCTAACTATTTTTTTTATAATTTTGAAATCAGATAAGGAATTGCTCTAATATTTAACAATAGAGTTCAATAGAGAGGATAAGAAATATGGGAGAAAATGTCCTTGCTTACCTCACTAGATGGCAGCACCAAGATTTTGGTACTAAAATAACAAAGTGAAATACGTAGCCTAATAAATACCATTTATTCAAAATAGTTTTGAGGAAGCAAATCTATCTGTAAAATATAATCGTATAATTTTTTAAATTCCATAATATTAATTTATTTCTTTTATGATTAGAACATATTTAAGTCGACTTTTTAATTATACAAATTCATGTTAATATAGTAAATCTTAGTTACATTATTTTATTTCATGGAAAAATCGGGCATGTAGTTAAAAGATATGGCCAGCTTAGGGGTTATACTCAAGTCAATAAAGATTGGGGAATGTTGATTTGAATAAAAAAAAAAATTATTAATAAATGAGTATATATTAAATGTATTCAATATTGTACGGATTCAAATGAGGATTCCTGCACATAGATAGCGCCACCTCTATTTGCCATTCAATCCAAAGAATACAAAACAGAAACATCAAGCCTGCTCGTACAGAAAAATTAACTTTACGTATATATATTTTTACTTTTCATATTACAGTATTTTGAATAATATTCTGTATTATGTATTTTTATTCCTGAAAACTTTTGAGATTTTGAGGTAAATTCACTTATAAGACCTGAAAATATTTCGATCATGAACATTAAAAAAAAAAAAAAAAAATTCGACTGTAAAAATGGCTATCAATAAAGATTTCTTTTTGATGAACCTGGCTAGGATTGGGCTTAGTTTTTAAAGATTCGAGTCGGTCTATGCCGTAAGTATTCAATGTTTCAACATTTAAATATGTACAACTGTAGTTTAATAGCCAATATAACATTATTTTGTTAAGTTTTAGCTACGATGAGGTAAATGGGAAAAAAAAAAAAAAAAAATGGAACTTTAATTATGAGCTTAAATATTGCACAAATTCATACCTTTGACATATTTGGATAAACATCGTTTTCGGTTGGACTGAGCTAAAGGTTTTTGGCGTGGACTGCGCTGTCTAGTCGAAATAAAGAAGGTTTTGCCATTGTTACTGTCAGACCACCAGCACGAATCGGCATTGCAGTCTTACATTATTTGTGTCTATGTATGAGTGCATCGTAATTCGAAAACAAATATGCTTTTCGCTAAGAACTTTTATGCGTAGGTATATTGTGCAAAAATTAAAATCAGATAAAATTATTTATTTTTCGCATGATTGGAACACAAATGAATCAATATTTGAGATTTTATATTAATATTTCCTAGAGAGGTCAATAATAATTCGAGGAATAATGGCAGTGAAATAGTCTATTCGAGATTATCGACTGCTTTGTGGGGGAATGCATTCAATCCACCTGCGAGACTAATTGTCAACTTAAATAAAATTGTAACGAATAATTTGCGAATGAAATAACATAAAAAAAATATATGTTTACTTTCCCATATACCAATGTATAGAGTTGAATTGTTTACTCGAAACATTTCGAATTCGAGATTTTGAAGGATTAGCACGTTTTAAGACTTCCAAAATCCCATTTTGAACGCTTTTGAAAGGATGTTCAATTGTGTGTGTGTCTATGAGGTGTGGACACAATACACACATAGCAGTAGCATGCGGAGGTTTCTTTAGGACCCAAGCAAACTTTTTTGAGAGGCCAGGCATCGTTAGGAATTCCCCGTCAGGTGGGGAAGGGTGTTTATCCAGATGCCATGATTTACGATTCTCCGAATTTTTCTTTTGAATCACAATTTCACCAAAACAGCAAATATTTAATAATCCGAAACCCATTCATCCGAATTTCGTGTAATCCGAACTACGATTATATTTGTATATTTGTTTTATAATTAATTTTGTTCAAGGGGATAAAAATAAAATATCGACTATTTGCGAATTTTTATGACATGTTTGCGCCGATATCGTATACAATAAATGCAAAATATTTGTAGAACGAAGATCAACTATTTTTCAAATCCTATCCTTCATGTGTGGCATAATCACATTTTTTAGTATATCCAACAATTCAGTTCAATTGTGTTTTTTTTTAATCATATTACAATTTCGCTACATTCATAAATCACATTAACAAGTTACATTCTGCACAATATGATGATAGGCAATTGTTTTGTGTCTTATGAGCAATTCGAGCAATGAATAAAATACTATGATAATATTACTGAACAACTATGAAAATTGAATCTAATGGTATTTGCGTTATTCTTTAGAAGTAACTAGTTTTCCCAGAATTAAAAAATTTCCGGAACAAACTAGTACAAACGAAGTAGAAAAGAATGGTATAAAAGTTTTTTCGAAATTCGTTTAATTTTTTTTATTTAAACAAAGCCCATTTTTCCCCAAGACAAACGAAAGCTCTATAGTTCGGATATGAAAATGGTCCGAAAAACATTTTTTCCGGAATAAACTAGTACAAATGAAGTACAAGCGAATGGCATAAACGTGTTTTGGAAATTGATGTAATTTTTCTTATGTAAACAATGCCTGAGCGTGAAGTTAGCCCCCCCCCCCCCCCTCCAAGAAAAGAATCTTTAAATCGAAAACGAAAGAAGCATAAACGAAGTACAAACGATTGCACTAGTTTTTTCCGTTTGTGCTTTCCATGTTTGGGGGGGGGGGGGGGGGGACTTCACGGAAGTGTTTTTGCCCCTTCGTCGTTTTCAAGGTCCATTCATTCACGTTCATTTTGTTTGTTATGACTGTATCGTAGGGCATAACTGTCATTGGCGTCAATGAAAACGCTTGTCTAAAGAATTTATTAACGAGCGAAAGTCACTTTCATTTCCTCAGATTTTCAAGAAACAAAATGCCTTTTTAAAATAATATGGAAATTAAAAACCTGGTAGTCTAAATTAATAGAAAAATCGGAGTGGAAATGTATTAAAGAAAAATGTGTTCATATAAATTGTAAATGAAAAATTCATAACCTGGTTTCTGGGGGGGGGGGGGGGGGGTCGTATTTTTGGTTTTGGGCTTGGAGCTTTAGTATTAGTTTTATACTAAATCCACCTCTGTCCACGAGTCACAAATTGTAAGATGAAGATAGTAGATCTCAGTGGACAAAATTGTTTCTCTCCAATAACTAATTTTATCCTAATTACTCTAACCCTCAAAATCACTTCATGTTTGAAATTTCGCATCAAGTGATCTCATTAGAACCATGAAAGGCGATAAACGACTATTTTATAAAGAAACCGCTGACAAATGTTGTTCAGAAATTGCAAAATGTAGACAAAATTGTGTAAGTAATCTGACCCCAGGGGCATAGCAATAAAGTAAAGCAGTGCTTCTGGGATTTCGAATGAAAAGGGGTACCCCCATAGCAGTTTTTATTTATAACTATCATAGTCGTTTTAACCATTTGGGAAGTTGGTACTTAATACTTTTCAAAAGCCTAACTTCAGTTTTAAATAAAATAAAGAGAATAAATATTTGTTGCATAAAAAATGTCATTTTTGAGGTCTCTTTTTATCGGGGGCCATTGTTGAGGCAGCAGAATTTTCAATATTGACGCGTTTCATCATTCTATAAATCGGCCTATTTAGCCCGAGTACTAGCCTGCAATGTTTTACCCAGTCAAATGGATTTTTAATAAATGTGTCAGAAAATTCTATGTTGAAGGCGTTTGGCGCCCACAACAACTCATGAGTTTTCTATAATCATGAACTGACTTAATTCCGTTATTCATGTTTTATTTCTTTTAATATGCATTATACCACGACTTAAAGAAATGTGATTTTTGAGAAGACCATTTTGATATGCCTGTGTCCAAGAGGATGAACATAATATATATAATTTTGATAAGCTTTTAGCATTATAATTAGCATGCCATGCAACTCAGATATTCTGTGTTCGTGTTCTGAATATCCTGAAATTAATTAGATCTATTTACATCACTTTATTACTTTCCCTGCAATACATTGTAATGTATAGGGACGGTATTGGAGTCATGTCGAAAATCGGAAGTCGCGTTTTCCACGGATTTACACGTTTTGGGACCTCTAGAACACGAAAACACTATTTAACTATTTTTACAGTGACGGCTGTGCGTGTGTGTCGTATCCATTATGACGGAAAAATGAATCGACCAAATTTCATAAAATTATATAGGTAAGTCATTTGTAGGTGACTCTGGTGCTGGTTAGATTTTGGTACGATATGGCAAAAATGGACCCGCCTTTTTTACGAAATGGCCCGTCAAAATGTAAAATGACAGATTACATATGCTCAAATGTATCTATTAAATGCTTATTTTACAGGTAATTTTTGACGATGGAAAGAATAAACCCAATCCCATCACTCTAGGATTAACCGTTCTCGAGATATTTTAGTTTTATCGCATTTTTGCTACGCCGTTTTTAAAAATACGCCCAGTTGCCAAATGGAAACAAAAATTGAATTAAAACGTGCAAATTCAGTGCAATTTCAAATAATTATGCGCGTTATTTTGTGCAATTAAACTCAATTTAATAAACTATTAAAGAAATAAAGCGAAAATGAATTTGCATCTGTAGGGAGAGTCATGTGCTGCCCACATCAGATTTTAATTTTTGTTGGTCCATGGTTCAACTTCTTTTCTTTAGGGCCCCTTCCATGTTAGCATAAATATATATTTACATGCAGTAACATGTTACTGATAAAACAGATACTTTGGGGGCCCAAATGAGGGCTATTTGAAAAAAAAAATCACCTTATCCAGGGTTCTATCGTTATAAGGAGAAAATATCGAATAGGGGCCTCTCATCAAATGGAAAATGTAGTATATGGGCCCTCATATCGAATGGGAAAATATCGTACTTGGGGTCGGCTAAAGATGTTCCTTCCTGTCCCGAAAATTCTAACTACACCACTATTCGACCATGGTAATAGTTTTCTTAATTGATCTATTACTAGAAGGCCTATAGTTATAGCTCAGACAGAGAGAGAGAGAAAGGAATAAAGATTAGGCAAAAGCTTTTAGACCGAAGCCTATACTCCTGTAATCACAGAAAACAGAAACGTTAGTTAAACGAAAACTTAGTTGAAAAACATAACGAAAACATAGTTGCGATTTTCGACACGATTCCGATATTTTCCCTATATATTACCATATATGGTAGGGAAAATAAAAAGAAACTTCTGGGGAAGTTTACGAAATATTTTAAAAGAATAAATCTGGTGCGAAATCTGAAAAAGATACACTTTTTCTCAATTTTGATATTTTTTTAGACAAGTCATATTAGAAAGTCGAGTGGGGACTGGTACTCCAGATATTTTATACCATTCTAATACAAATTGACTTAAACTGCGTGGAATATGAATGAATGCATGTCGAGAGATGATGCCACTTTATCACAGATATTTAAACATATTAACACCACCTTACCTGGAGCACAATCACATGTTTAGGAGTTTCAGTTCTTTTCGCCATGATGTAGTCCTACGTTATTCCAGAAAATGTAGTTCTGTGATGACCCAGATGCCCTTTACAACTTGCGCGTGTTAAACGTTCGGTGTTCCACCAGCGTTTAAGGCTATTGCAGGATTCACGACCACTATTAAACCTTTTCTAGTATTTGAATATGCAGGCGGAAGTGGAGAGGAATTAAAAGAGTTCTGCATGTGTTATCGTGACATGGGAACGCTCGCTTATGTAGGAAGGGTGGAAAGGGGTCGCCTACAGAGGGAATCCCTGTCAATCTGTCAACATTTTTGCAGGAATAGTTGCTATTCATGTTCCGGATGGATTTTAATTTGGGAAGCTTTCATTTTTATGAAGTTTATCGCTCGTTTGGCGCAGGACTGTTATGTGGCGTTTTTGAAGAGGGAATGTAATAGCCAAGGTTTAAGCCAGGCATTCACAAACTTTTACTATTAGAGAGCATCAGCATATTATGTAGAATTCGTCCAAAGAGTGCCGACATTATGTAAAATTTGTCCAAACAGCACCAACAATCTGTTAAATTCATCCAAGGATCACAAATTCCATGTTAAGTTTGTCCAAAGAGCACTGACATCATATTAAATTCATCCAAGGGGCCCCGACATACGTTAAATTCATCCAAGAAGCACCGACACATGTTAAATTCGCCAAAGGAGCACTCACACTATTTTATATTACTTCAGAAAGTAATTAACTAAATATTTTATAGATAAGTATATGCAGCTGATATTTGGATTGATTTTACATTATTTTAAATAATATTTACAATCTTATAACACAATAGACTTGAATTAAGACTAAAAATTTGATTTTTTTTTTTTTTTTCAAAATAAAGAGAAATGGTTTTTTAAATAAAAGGATAAAAACTTCCCAATTTATAAATGTTTCCGAATGTATTTTAGATTTCTCAACTCGAATCTAATTTATTTAAATAAATTAATTTCTATAGTTTTAATGAGGACTTAATTATATAATTTTAGATTTATTTTTAAAGTTTATATCAATGTAAAACATGTGTTTAAATAAAATTTCAAAACGTGACTGGAACTATTGCATGATTATAAATTTGAGTAGTAATTATATTATTTTGTGTTTTAGTTATAGAAAAAATGTAATAATTAACAGCCAATAGAAGAGTTCTTATTTTACTTTCGCGTTAAAAAACCTATGCACCGAAGTCTGAAATCATACGGTTTGAACCATACATAATGTTTTATCATAATATTTCATATTAGCTTATTATAAAGATGTTAATTAATTTGAAGTTCGTTAATTTATTTATTTAAACAGAATGAAATTTAAAACACTTTTTCCATAAACAAATTTTGAAATTGAAGGCGAATGTAAATTCCCACAAGCACGTTTATGAATACAGAGAGTACCAAACTGTTATCACTGTGGACTGTGGTATGTCGCGAGCAACAGATTGCGGACTTCTGAGCTAGGCCATACTGCCATAGGAGCAGTGACGTGTACAAGGAATTGTTCACATCATATCCCTTAAATACAGTTAGGCTTAATCCTGTGCTCAAGTAGCTCAGTTGGTCGAGCACTTGTCTCAGGATTAAATCGGAGGTTGGTGGTCCAAGTCATCATGAGGCTGATTTCACAAGACCTGCAAAATTACTGTAAATAATTGTTCTGAGATTCAATGAATTTATACGCGACACAACTCTCCCATAGACATCAATTCCCCATCTGCAGTTCTCAAAGGAAAAAATATGGTACACCTTAAACATTTCGCATTCTAATCATATAATCGGCAGAGATGAACTTGCATTTTTAATTACTTGATGATATAAATGGGTACTAAGATATTTTCAGCTGTATCTTAATGAAAATTTCACTCATTGAAACCGTTTTTGTTTCAAAACATAGAGTGTGATGACCCCCCCCCCCCCCACTAGAATTATTGCAATAAAATTAAAAATTCCAACTAGTTTTTATTTTTTTCCCGTACTATTGAATGCAAAAAGTACTGCTTTCCTAAAAAAGTTTAAATTCGATATTTTGACGGATAAGTAGGTTTTAAGATCTCTTGAACTCATTTTTAATACTTATGGAAAGATGTCCGTCTATGCGTGTGTGTGTATGTCTGTATACACAGGATAACTCAAGAACAAACGTTTGTACTGCTATTTAATTTCATGCGTGGATACAATACGGAAAAAAAACCAAGGTAGAATTTTTAGTAATTCCGATTAATACAACTCAAATTATTCATGGTTTTATTGAATAATTTCGTATGGAGAAACAGGATAATTGCTAAAACAATGATGGTAGCATTATCAATGTTGGAAAATGATATGTTGAATGACGTTATGTATGTAAAGTGTGTTTAAATAGCATATATTAATACAGATCAGGATCAGCCAAATAATTCCAAATTGTCGGCGTGACAGACCTAATGCCAACTTAAATATTTTTTTAAAGAATTAACAAGAAGTTTTAAAAGAGTAACTTCAGAAGGAAATCTAATAAAAACATATTTTGTACTCTGATGCTGATTACTATAGAAGTAGACTAAATAATATAGAATATGAACGCAAGAAAGTCAAACGAAAACTCAAGATATTTTAATTTAAAATGTGGGGGAAAAAAGTGACATATCATTTTTTCTTTTGTTTACAGAGCTGTAATATTTGTATTTTTGAAGTTTTAAATTTCATTAAATTTGATTCGATTCGAAAAGAGATATATTAAAAATTTAAATTAAAGAAATGCAGACAAATGTAAATATATTTAAAAATTATCCGAAAACTATTGTAGAAGTGCAGAAGTTTAAACAGAATAACGCGTTCCCGTGGAAGTGTAGTGTTGTAAGAGCTATGTTCCCATAAGTGTGTGCTTAAAATAAAGGTAAACTAATCATCTCACACTATGTTTTCATCAAGCGCCACGTGCACTGAAGCGCCGCTGTGTGAAACCGACTAACCAGTAGGAAGACACCCAGTGTGCGAAAGTTTTCTGGAAGTTGAAAAAAAACTTTTTTCTGTTCACGTAATTTTTATTTTAAATACGCAAAATTATACAATCAATGGAAGCATATTTCTAAAAATGTGTTAAATGTCAAAAAGCTAAATGCAATAACCCATTCCCCCCCTTTTTCTCTTAAGATTTTTTCAAACCTGGCCATGTTTGACTCTATATATCATAAGTGACTTTATAATTACATAAAGTCCATTTCACTTGTTTAAACCTTTTTATAAAAAGTTTTAAATAAGTAGAATGGAATCTAGATAGTTAGAAAACAACACAAACAACAACAAAAAATAATAAAAATCTTATTTTGGTGGTGTTCCCAAATGTCCTTAGGCCTGCGTTCTTCCAACATTTTAACCAGGACTTGCATGTGTTGGCGAATTACCGAAATCGCCAAATATTTTCAAATCGGCAACCTTTTCTTTACGAACATCAGCTTCCTTTTCGGCATTGTGACGTATCCTCCATTAATGAATAACTATTAAAGCCCCCTTCCGAGCGTCTGACCGCGTGTGTCCACAGGTCAGCCAACCGTATGATAATGAGAACCGTTCACCAGTCGAACACTCCGCTGTCCATTGTGTGGCTCACAGTAAACCCTAAAATTCCATATTTAATATTTATGTGCATTGCTTATTTGATGCACCTTTACAGCATTTCCTCTGTTGTGGCATCCTTTTTCAAATAAGGATATAGAGTTGAATGACTAAAATTTTCTTGATCAATGATTCGGTGATTTTGATTTTTATGTGGGGTGGTTCTTTTATTTACCTTGTCGATGGATATTCTTGATTTACGCAAACGAGGGATGTAATCTAAAAGTCTGGGTATGTTAAACCCATTAAAAACTAACCCAGATTTTACAGTGAAGGTATCCAAATAAATCTGTATTTATGTCACTGGGTTATAATTTTTTTCTGGTAGTGAATTGAACAGGTAGTGTAAAGAGCTCTTGTTGTGGCTTGAGATCGAACCATCGATCGCCAGCTGGATGGATGACGTTTGAGCTACTGAGATGATTGCATTTCTATCCACTGGATGGAAATGCCGGTTGATCCCTAAAATTAATGTCTCTTCTTCCCTTCTGCTTGAAGATACCTGGTTTAATTTCCCCTTTTAGTCTGCTTCAGCCATTTTTTTCAAAATTATTTGTTTTTCTTTTTCCGGATTTCAATTATTTTACGCAATTTTATAGGACGAAGTTATCATATAGACTCTGAAACCAGTTGGTTTTTCATATTTGCTTTTATTTTATTCTTGTTTTTTCTAATTATTTTGCCGTCGTGTTTGATTATTTTCTACTTATTTTAATTGTTTGTATATTTTTTACAACTGGTTTAAATGTCTCATGTTTTTCGTAACTGTTTTAATAGGTTTATTCACTATGCAGTAGTTGTTTCTATCCGTTCTGCTATCCTTTCTCTTAGCGCCTTGTTTTCTTTCCGTTCATTCTTAATTTTCAGCTATTTTTTCTTTCCTCCGGGGATTTTTACTGTTCATTTGTAGTATACTGCCTCCCGTTTACCCGCCTTTTCGATTTTTATCTCTCTCATTTCTCCTCGCGACGATGGCGACTTTTTTCCTACCTTCAGCCACGTGTGCTATTTTACCTCAGATACCGAACTTGCTTGAATAAGACGAGCTTGCGCTTGGATGGATTCGTTGACGATTCGTCTGTCCTAAAAAAAAAAGAGGTTGACTTTTGCCTTCGAAACCGATTGATTCCTAAAATACAGTATATGCTATAATTTGACGAAGTTTTTATATTATTGATTTCATTTCTATCTATATGTGAAATGTATCTTACATTCTAATCCTTTAGTTTTTAGATCATAAATACAATTTCTAATCTGTAAAACATTCATCCCATTTCTCATTCCAAGTTTGGTGTTATTTAGACTTCGAATTTCCATTGCATCTAACCTAAATGTTAACTTTATCGAGCGTAGTTGTAAAGGTCTCATGTCTTTGAGGAGGGGTCGAACTATTGATCTCCGGTCCAGACGACGCTTTATTCGTTGAGTTAGAGACTATAAAATTTTCTTCTATATTTAAAGAGAACGAACGTCTGGTGGTGCAACTTGTATTAAGCGAAGTTGAGCGACATCAAGAAACATAGTGGCCCAGAGCGATCTGGGGTATTTGCGGTGCACAAAACAAATTTTTGCTCAAAAATTTTATTGAAAAATAAATGTATTTTATTGTTGTTATAACATTTATAAGTATTAAGTTATTAAGGACTCGTTAAACTGGTTTTCCTGATAAATACAAGAAATTATTTTACACAAAATATTCATTGCTTGTTAAATATAAATGAACATGTTCTAATTATTTTTATTTATAATTTTAAGGACAAATTTTATTTAAACACGGCAAAATGTTGCTCCCCCCCCCCCTAAAAATAAATAAAAGCATTTTCTTAAATCCTTTAATTTTGGGGACACATTTATATACTCCTAGTTACGCTTCTGGGAACGCTACAGTAGTTTCAGAATTCATTTGTTAATGCACAAATATCTCTTGTTATATAATGCAAAAATTACACAGGTTGATCTATAAATTGCGCCCATCCCATTTTAAAATCATATAATATACCGAATTAAATAGAAGCATATTTTTAAGTTGTAGGTGGCACTAATATATATTCTCAAAATTATACCAGAAATAGAATATTGCCTTCTGTGTTTAATACGTTAGACGATCATTATAGACCTTTTATTGTATCAATGGTATCAAAGAACATGGAGTCGAAATTTTTTTTATGTTAGAGCAATATTTCTCTAGCCATTCTTGTAGATGGGTGGAGCGCTCATTGACCCGATTTAGCGCTTGCTCGAACCATGGAAGAACGAAGTGTAGAACGTTAAGAATGCTGGTTCTATTTGGGTTCAATTTTCTACATTTTTTTTAAAGACAGCTGTGGTATGAGTAACTTTATCAGTCATCATAGAGGTTTTTAAATTGAGACATATTCTCTTGCTTCTAATGCAGTTACGGTTTCTTTAATGCTGAAGAGCATTAACAAGTGTTAAATGGGTGGATGTTGGCCACTGTCTACGAGGAGCGTAATTCCAATGTTTTTCATATCACGTTTTCGAGGAGGAAATATAGTTCTTTAAGTCCTCAAAAGATGGCAGCAGCAGATTTCTATTTCATCTTAAAATACAGCGTACAACAAATTCGTAACGATAGCATATCATTGCAGACAAACGATCAGTGAATGTTTGTCAAGGAGGCTTGATCACTGATTTTTGATCATCTGAACACGTGTTTGTCAAAGTGTGAGGTCAAACATTTTTCTTGTAGATCAGCGTCCTACTTTTTCATCAAACATTGAGGAGTCAGTATGATTGACATTTGTATTGATCAATCGCGGGCCGATTACCGTTTTGTGAATTGAATATAGTTATTTTCTATTTTGCCATTTGTTTTTAATGTACAATCTTTTACTTTTTGTTTTTTGTTTTTAAATTTTTAGATTTATTCTTTTTATTAAAAACGAGTTGAACTCAAGATAAGACTGTCCAAATTATAAAAGCCTATAGAGACAAGATTGTCAGAGTATCACAATAAAATTTTTAGGAACCGGTGCTTATCAGAAAGAGCGGAAATTGTTGATTTGTCTTCTGAGGAGGTCAAAAATATAAAAAATTACTATGATGGCACAATTTAATTATAAAAATAAAAAGTCGCGGATTCGATTAAGAGTAGAAGTGGTAAGCTGGGCAAAATGTTTACCAATTTATTTAACAAATATAATTTAATATATCATTTTATGTTTAGTAATTAAAGCTTTTTTCACTAGTACATATAAATGTTCTGTAGGAAATTCAGGCAAGTATGAATACAGATATTTTGGTACCAGATTTTTTTTTGTACATGTCTTAATATTTTAATTAATAGACTTTTTGCTTTTCTACTTCTAAAAAAATATCTGATTCAAATTATTTGTGCATGTTTATTGTCAAAAGTGCATTCCACACATACGTTAAATAGAATGTTTTAAGAAATACGCATTAAAATAATTAATGCTTGTGCCCAATGCTGCAACTAGAAATTTAGTACATAGAGCTAAAAAAATTTTGGTGTCCTTTTACAAATGTATTTATTTTATGTATTATGAAAGAATAGTTTCTACTTTCAATTAATGTTTATTAAAATCCACTGCCGCATTTAATTATATGAAAGTAATTCAAATTATTAAATCTTTTAATTTTGATGTATTCATTTGAGTCTTGTTATTATTATTTATTGTAACGATTTGGGACACTTCTGATTTCTTTTCAATTTCTTGATCTGAAAACATACATATGACAAACGATATTTACAGCGAAATTAAGAAACAAGTGCAATGGTGCCATCTACTAAAACCAAGGGAAACTATCTCATTATCATAAAGTGTCAACTATGTTTGACCGTGTGGACAAAATACACTTCAAACGCAATTCTGAGAATCTTTGACAAACATTCACTGATCGTTTGTAGACCAATTTGATTCATGATGTATTTTAACGGAGATTCTGTTTTTAGCTATTTTTCCAGCAGTTTGAGAGGTTTATTTTAAATTTTGCTATTAAACAGTAGTTTATTTCAAAACCATTTTTTATTTTCAAATTACTGCGAGTTGATCTTTACAATCTAATCTGTAAGCTAACGGTAATTCATAAGTTTGAGTTTTTTAAGATAGTAACGTAAAGTTCATTAATTGACAGTTCATTCACTTTAAAGGGAAATAAATAAGCCGTCTCTCTAAATTATCTGGAATATGGCCCAACCTAAATTTGCGCCATCGTGGCGAGGGTAAGGTGGGGAAGGATGCCCAAGGAAATGTATGACAAATGAATGTACCAACTTACATGTATGAATGAAGACATCAACATACCAAATTTGAGTTTTCTAGCTGCTCCTGTTTTCGAGTTATTCCACCCAAACCGAGTGCATTAATATAGCGGCCCCTGGATGGACTGGGCTGATACGGTTCAAATCCAAACAAATAAAATATACCACTTAAGAAAACGATATGCTAAATATGAGCTTTCTAGTTACTCTAGATTTCGAGTTATTCCTTAAAACGAACCTATAGTACGTTCCCATAGAGAGCCAAAGACGGACTATAGCCCGATAAGGTTTAAAATTCAAAAAATTAAAATATATAGCAAAAGACAACAATATACTAAATTTTGACTTTCTAACTGCTCCAGTGTTTGAGCAATTTCCCCCAAAACGAATATATTCCTATGGCGTGCACAGGACGGGCTAACCCGATAAGGTTCAAAATCTAAATAACTAAAATGTACCACAAATGACAACGCCATACCAAATTTTATGCTACCATAATTAATGGAGCCTTATTAGTTAGAGCCTCAAAGATTTGAACCATACTGACAAACAAACAGCAGATTACGTTAAATAAAAAGTTGTAAAAATAATCAATAACCCGTAAAATAGTGGGCAGTAGGGGACCTGTGCAGGGACTCAAAATTTCCGTCGGCGGCTCTCTGCACCATAGACCTGTTACTAAACTAAAGACTACTAACTGGTTGATGGTAGGGCAGCAGTCCATTATGGATTTAACATAAAGCACTTGGATTACTGCTAAATAGTTTATTTTTTTTTAAAGTGGTTGCAACTACATACTTAAAATATTCTTAATTGTCTTATGACCTCAATTCCTGTATAAAATGTATTTATTGTAAATTCTTCGCCACAGCCTTTATGAAGACTTAATGACGTTAAATGTTAGCATGGATGTAAATGAATCAAGACTACCCCCCCCCCTTCCCCTCGGCAGATAGCAGGATCTATAATTGTGGACTGATTTTGCGCTTTTTATGCACTCGTCCTCATAGACTATAGGTAGCAATGGTAGCGGGAAAACTTGCTATGTGCCCCAATTTTGTGAACCTTCATGAAGACTGACCCATTCAGTCCTGCCAAGTATCCGTTTTTACATTTCTTCAATGTTGAACACTGGCTACACAAGGCTACAACGGCTACTCGCAAAGCACGTCTACAGTGGGCATTCTTAATTTTAACAAATGGGGATCTTAAGCTTCAAGTTAATGATTTCAAGAGCACTGTCCTACTTCACGGCCGTGTAAACAGATACTTTACATTTATGGGTTGGTCGGACGATCTGGGTTGAAGAAGAAGAGCACTGTCATGCAGGGGGGGGGGGGGTAGCCCAGTGTTTAGAGCGCGGGGAATACACTCGGGCGACACAAGTTCGATTCCCGGCTCTGTTCAAACTATCTTCGTGTTCACACGTAGCACGGGAACGTTAAATTTGTGGGTCCTTAAATCCTTCCGAGAGGTTGGTGGTGGGGGAAGGAGGATACGGTCCCTGTGGATGCCGCCCCCCCACTGGGTTCCGATCTAAATTGAGTGACACTGTCTCGGCTGTCCAAGCAGATTACGCTTTCGGTCTAAACAGACATGGTCTGGGTCGAAGAAGAAAAAGAAAAAAATAAGAAGAGTCCTGTCGAGCTCGTGAGCATCATGTTGCGGATTCCTGCGTTATTGTGCTCTAAATAAAATAAAATTCAAGTGAACATACAAATATCGTCTTAAAATGAAATAAGACGCTATGTTATAGAACTAACAATTGAGAGCTTCTGTATTACAATCGTCCTCACGATCCCCCTACTTTTCAATAATTTCAATATTTTAAATTTAAATTGGTTGATTTACTTTTAAATATTTACATTTTGAAACGTTTTCGTTTCTTTTGGAGAATTTAAATATTCTAATTTTGAAGCCTTTTTTGTTTACTTTTAATGAATGTAAACAGTCATTTTTTAATCTTTTTCTTACAATATTTCAAATAATTTAGATATAAAACTAGATAGATATTAAATATAATTTGATAATAACATGTAATGAAAGGTGTACCCCTGTCCAACATTTGCATGTATGATACTGATTTCACTTTATACAAGCGTGACACCCCCTTCCCTCAACAAAGTCCTCCCACAACTACTTAAAACTTCTTAAAATATTCGTAATTTTACGAGCCGTTCCGTACGAGTTTTCATCTCCAGAAACGAATGGATTCTGCTAACCGCATAGATTATATCCTAAATGGAGCCCAAAGAGATGCATTACTAAGTGGTCAGTCGGCTAGAAGGCTCAGATAGAGCCCTGTCCGTATACAATGGTTATCTGGACCGTGATAAATGACGCAGCGGCCCGCTAATGGCCCGGCAGTGGCGCTCAGAACGTCGTTTAGTGGACCGTTTGAGTAAGGAGTACACAAGATATTTTCTCTTTAAGTAGCATGAAAATATCTCTTGGAGTAGAGATTAACATGGAAAATGGAATCAACACCAAGACGATGAGAGGTTAATTTATTTTTAATGCAAATATAGCGAACTAGTATATCAGTATCCAATATTTATTTCACACATTTAATTACAACACATTTTAATATATACTCGCGGCAAGGCTAACTTGAATACACTCTGCTATACCGGTTAATGACTCAGGTTTGTCTTTATAAGTCGTACATTGACTAGAAGCAAGGGAATATTTTTTGTGCAGATCAGTTTAGAATACTTGTTATTGTTAAAATATAGAAAAAATAAGTTACATTTTGAGTATTTATTTTAGAAATCAATTGATTTGAACTCAATCCATCGGTTTTATAAAAATAATTTTAGTTTTCAATTTTTAATAGAATTTATCATGGACGAGCGAAGAGAAGTCCATTCTGCATCCCTAAAGAAGCAAAACCAACATTTGTCTGCATTTTGTTATCCCTTTTATTCGAAAGCTATAATAGGTAGGTAGATGAAATTTTGCATACATACGTGAAATTGCATGTAGATCTGCAGAATTAGAATTTCAATTATTAAAACGAACTGTAGTAACAGGGCGAAACGCCCATTTTAAAACCTCGCATGCTCACTGCACTTTAAACAAGTAAACAGCAACTTTTAACAACAGCTCATCAAAGCGTGTGCACTTGCATGCATTGTGATTTAAAAGTGCTCATGTATGTTAAATACGTTTCTGCAATTTAAATGTGTTACTTTCATTTCATTGTTCTCCTATATTCAAATTGGCTGAATTTTTATATTCAAATTCTAAAGACTTACAGGCTCTTTTGTATTGGGATTCTCAAATATTGAAATCAATTTTTTATACTTCTAGTTTCATAATTATTTGTTAAATTAAGTTTTAATATGAAATCTTTCATAGCTCTTATATTTAACATGCGCGAGTTTATTCAAAGCCCGGCTTTTTGCTAGTGAGATGAACTATGTAGCTTAGTGGAGGTTTGTAGTTTTACACAAACCTTTTCTCAGGGCCAACTGCCGTACCGTGCTGAAAACACCGGTTCTCATTAGATCACCGAAGTCAGGCAGCATCGGGCGCGGTTTGTACTTGGGTGGGTGACCACCTGGGAACACCGCGTGCTGTTGGCACATTTTGGGCGCGGTAGCCCGGTGGTTTGCGCGCTGGATTTGCACGCTGCCACAACTGCCGCCGTGCTCATGCGGAGTACGATCACGTTAAACATGTGGGTCCGTAAGTCCTTCCGAGAGGTTGGTGGTAGGGGAAGGAGGGTACGGTCCCTGTGGATGCCTCCCCCACTGGGTTTAGGTCTAAATTGGGTGGCACTTCCCGGCCGTCCAAACAGTTACCTCACACCTTTCTGGTAGGTCGGAGGGTCTGGGTCTCAACAACAACAAACCTTTCCTCTGTTCTCGGCCACTCAAATTTGCTGCTCGTGCCATAGGGCGAGTCGAGTGGTCTTGGTTTTCCACATACCTTTCCTCACCGGCCACCCAAACTGCTGCCGTAAACCTTTGGGTCAGTCGGGTGGTCTGGGTTTTCGACATACCTTTCTTCCTTTATCTTAAAATTCATGTTTTAAAGAATGAAATGAATGCAAAATTGATTCATAGACAGATCAGTGTGAGCTGAATGGTATGACCCATAAAGTTAGAGAGAGAGTGAGTTCATTTTACCTCCATGGCATGATCCGTCATTAAACACCTGAAAGAAAAGAAAAACTTGATTCACTAACCTTTTGCTTACGGGTGGGACAGCGTCCATCCCAAACGAAGAACCTCTCAAAAGACAGGTATTTGACGTACCCAATCCCAAACAATTCGACCCCTCCTTTTGCAGATATTGGCGTCCATGGACACCAATGTCTGCATTGATGTCGGCTTGATGTCTGCATTGCGTGTACGGACGTAATGTCTGCAAAGGGGATCGAACTGTTTGGGATAGGGTATGTCAAATATCTGTCTTTTTGAGGGGGGCTTCGTTTTTGGATGGACGCTGTCCCACTCTTAAGCAAAAGGTTAAAGTTGGTAAAGTCGTTGTTAGTGGGTCTAATGGAGCGTAGGTTATGTTATGTTAGCCGGTGGTATAGTATGTGTGTTTTGGCAGGGAGTCGTGGAATAAATAATAATATTGGATGGAGTGTATGGATCGCTTGCATAAGTGTGGACGAAGTATTGTGCAACTTTTTGAATAGCGGATCTGAGATAATCTTTTACAACTCCATCCTGTCTTATGACGGGCTTATCCTTCTACTAAGCAAATGATTGAACAAGTTCTGACAACACAGTGGTTGAGTGTCACAAGTCAAAGACAAAAACCTGCAGTTAGATGTATACGCATATCATACAGTGTCCCGCTCAGTGGAAACGAGCTTCGGGGAGCGATAGGGCTGGGGCGTCCTATTAGGCGGCGCCCTATCTGTTGCCTTGATAGATGAGGGTCATCCCGGTAATGGACAACACCGTCTCTGTCTCCGCAACTGTAGAAGGTGACAGGATTTATGGACTGCGAGATTAAACGAGACGAGGGTTGCTGCTTGGCGGTGGCTTTGGCGACAGTAGAGTTGAAGATAAAAAAGAATATGGGTATAAAATATATAATAGAATAGCAGAGACATATATAAACCGTGAAATATTGGGATTTCTTTCCCATTGCAGTTTTCCATTGGGCCGGTTTCGCACTTTATGCTCGTCAGCAGTGGTGAAGAGTGATATAGTAATTTGGGGGTGACATAAAACCAAAAACTGAAATTAGCAAAAAAAAAAAAAAATGCATGCTGTATAAAATATATATATTAACTGAATTACGATGAAAAAAAAATAATGACATTTTGCAATTTTGTTATTTTGTTGCTACAGCGGAACCCCACTTTTGTGTTTCTCTGAATGATTCAAAAACGTTACATGCGAAAAAATACAATACACGGAAAACGCTCTTTTAACTAGTGTATAAAAATCAAGAAAAACAAGTAAGAAAATAAACATAACATTAAGCTTTACTTTTTCACTTGTTAAAAGTTTAATTTATGGCAAAATTAAGCACACATCCACAACAGAAAGTCTTTATTTCGCTTCCTATAAGACGTACAAAAGTTTAAAAAAAGGCCATAGCGCTTTCGAGCATAAGTATGCTCTTCATCAGTGGCTACATGTAAATAAAGTTTGAATCGTTCATATATAGACCAGATATAGCGACAAAATTTGCATAAACACAATTTACAAAATAATCTACGTTTAGACAAGGATGAACCGTAAACAATTTTTTTAGAGTTTCAAAAATTTCAACAACAAAAGAACAGCATATTAAATTACAATTTAATTGCAGAAATCGAAAAAAAGGGGGGGGGTAGCAATCAAATAATTTTGTCGCTATATATGGTCTATATATGAACGATTTAAACTTTATTTCCAGCTCGAAAGCGCTATGGCCTTTTTTAAACTTTTGTACGTCTTATAGGAAGTGAAATAAAGACCTTCTGTTGTGGATGTATGCTTAATTTTGCTATTTTAACATCAGACGTGATGCTAAATTATTTATTTATTTGTTTAATTTATGATTCACATATAAACATTCTAAACGTATTAAAAATGTTACCTACCCTATTATTTAACATTTCCCTAAATCAAATTGCTATTAACTTTTAAAATGACTCTCCGAAATCTTCAGATAATAAGCACTATGTTTGCGGAAACAAAACGATTCGGACAAAAAGAGCAAAATACCGTCGAGGGGGGGGGGATGGTATCCTAGACTTAATGGTATTCTACTATTCGCTCCTCCAAGGAAACTCGCAGCTTAGACACGTCTGCATGGGCTACTGTAGTTAAATGATAAGGGGTTCTCGCGCATTCTCTTTTAATTCCATTTCCAATGTAATATCTTCCCTGACTGGGTAAACATTTCGAGATATTCCTCCTTTCCTTTGTTTATTTACACAAACCTAAAAATTATCTTTGCTTTCCATAAGAAATACTGCTATGAAAATCTTAAAATTCAATTAATGCCAATTTAATTCATGAGAATGATTTAATTAAATTTTATATTTAATTAAAATGTTTCACATTTTCTATCCACATATAAAATTTAATAGCGGTAGCGTGCATACGTTCTTGAGTTATTGTGCCCTCACTAACACTACACCTTTCCATAACTGTTTGAAGTGGAATCAAAAACTCCTTAAAATGTGCTTATCTGCCAATCACTCGAATTCGAAAAATTTCGAGAAAACTATTCTTTCTTTATGCAGTAATATGAGAAAGTAAAAATGACAAATCATTACGGAAAGCATTGTTATATAAGCGGATACACTATTAAAAATAAATCGTCAAAGGGGTATGACGTAAGATGTATTTGTAATAAAAAGTATGTGTCAATAGAATAAGTATTTTAAAAAAGGTATCCGAACGTATAAAGTGTGGGGAACACTGCTGCAATACAAATATAGCAAATTTTGTGAATCCCACAGTAGCCTTCAATTCCATGACGTGACTAAAGTTCTCTCTCTCTCCGTCCGTATTTAACTTTCGACCTTTTCTTCACGATTGAAGAGACAGAAATATAAATCTGTCAGTCCCTGGTCCCGCATGGCTATTTCTTATGGGGTTTTCCATTCCCCATGGGCCATGAATAAAAAATATATCTTTTATTTTATTCCCTTTTATTTTCATTTTCTGTACGGTCCCCCCTCTCTTCCATGCGAAGTGGCTGCTCTTCATTAAGAAGGGCCGCACAAGGGCAGAAAGAAGTGGAGCGCCGGACGCTGATTGGTCATCTGAGGAAGAGGAAGATGTTGTGGGGATTTTTTGGATGCAGAAAATCCCTAGGAGTATATTGGAGGAGGAGAGAATGTTTAGTTTCTCTTCTGTTTTCTCTTCAAGAGAAATAATTGAAAGTAATTTGTGCTTATTTATGATTTCGTTAGTCTCTAATGAGTGAGGTTTGTTTGGGTTCAATTTTATGCTCACGAAACCAAGACGTCCAGTTTAAACAGAGCCGGATTAAGAGTTTGCAAGTCTCTAAGCACTATAAATTTTGATTCGAGGGGTGGGACACCCCAGTGGGTAGTATAGTCTTTTACGTCTATGGTGGGCAGCGCGTGGGGTTTGCAGGACGACAAGAGTTCAATTCTCGGCACTGCCCAAATTGTCTCCATGTTCACGTGGAGTACGGGAACGTTAAATATGTGGGTTCGTAAGTCCTTCCGAGAGGTTGGTGGTAGGGGAAGGAGGGCACGGTCCCTGTGAATGTAGCTCCCACTGGCTTCCGGTCTAAATTAGGTGGCACTATCTCGGTCGTTCACAGAGATACCTTACACCATCGGGTAGCCCGGCCGTCCAAACAACTGCTCAAGTCTTAGGACAGGTCGGACTGTCTGGGTCTTCAACACCTTCGGGTAGGTAGGACGATCTGGGTCGAAGAAGAAGAAAATTTTGATTGCCCTTCTTCCCGAAGTATAATCCAATTTTTTTGGAAAATACTGAAAATAATTTTAGCATGCCAACGTGATTTAAAATTCAGATTTCATAATGCCAACAGTTTTACTATTTATAAAATTGATAACGGTGCAATTATATATTTGTAATTATGAAGCAATTTTGTCTTAGGGTTAATGAATCAATTAGCTATGTATTAGTATCGAAAAATATTTATAAAATTCAAATTGAAGTTGCTGAATTTATTTATTACGAAAATATCTTTCTGAGAGTTCTAAATGTGTTAGAGTGTTTATTTCTTTTCCCGAAAGGAAACGGGCACAGCAAGGAATGGAATTAAAGACGATATGCATGGGGAGAATGTGAGCAGGCTAAAAGAAGTGCCGACTGTAAATAGTAATTTAGAATATACTCTCTTTACTAGTAGATTTTACAAAAGACAATACGTAAATTCTTCATAAATGGTTGAACTTTAATATTTTTTATTAAAAGGTTGACTCCCTGACTTCAATTCCTCATTTTGTCGCCACTTCTTTTCCCTATCTACGCGGTGCTTATTTTATACACCATAGTTTACATCAGCACTCGTGTCTAGTGACATAACTCCATATTTTTCTCATTGAGCGATAACGCCTTTTTTTACACTGTCTGCTCCTAGCTCTAAGGCAAATGCTTGGATCTTGCAGGCAATAGAAAAAGACATGGTCGCAAAAGTTCTTCAAAGGTGAAAAGCTTTTTTTTTTCACTCCACATTAGTTACGCTTCAACACTCAACACACAGTATGTGAGGTAAAAATAAGACACAAATTTGGCGTCCATTTTAAAAATAATATATTTCTATATTGTTTACTTTATATTAAAATTCACTTTACGTAGCATTCATTACATAAGAGCAAATCAGATTTAAAATATCTTTCGAATTTCAATTTTTGTTGAGAGACTTTCAACGCTTTAAAAGGTTCGTTAAATCTTCCAATTATTTTTGCAATAGAATTTTATAAATCGTAATTTTATGTAACTTGTCGTGTCCACACTTTTCACAGAGACAGCGAGAATGGTGAGAGAATATACTCTCAAAACAACCAAAACATATTCAGGAGATCCAAAACATATTCAGGAAACGTGTATCATCGTCAAAGTAGAAATGGGCGCATTTTTTTTTATTTTTTAAATAGCGGAAAATGAAATCAGGAAATTTCGAAATTCTGGTTGACGAAATAACAAAATTTCAAAATGGCGAAATTTGAAAATTTCGAGAAACTAAGAATTTATTTTTCCTTCGGTTAGGTTTTTCGATTCATAATGCGTAAAAATAATTATATTTCCATCAAGAGGAGTCTCTGCTCTGGTTTGGAGTCTGCGCTCCGTTCACGCCGGTACGCTGTTTTCTTACTTAGGTGGGCTTAAGCCTCCAAATCTCGAGATCAGCCGGTACCAACTGGACTACCGGGACTTGATAAGGTATCCAACAATGTCACTTATAGATTCTTAGCTTCAAGTTATCACTGAAGATTGTCTTGTCTTTTCTTGTAAAATTCCCTATTGCATTTTCCCTTTTCCCTACGAGTTATTCATCTATCCTCTCCACGTATCCAAGTTTCAGCGGCATAAAAACCAACAAAAGAAATGTGGGATAACATTGGGTCGCCGGAAATAAGGTCCGGACACGTATTAGGGCCGACAACGGGATTTCAGGTCTAGGCCCCACAAATCGAATCAGGGTCCAGAAACCGAAAGGAATAGCAATCGGGAGAGAGGCCGAAAAGGGTTAATCAGCCGGAAAAGTGACGTGGCCAGTCTGTCTTTTCGGTGATGCAATCCATGTTGGGGATTAATCAGATGGCTCTTGATTTGCAGAAGCTCTTTTAGATCTTTGAAAAATGATATAGTCATAATCTGTAGAATTTTCTTCAATTCTGCAGAGATTTTCTGGTGAAAATTTTTTTACACGAGTCCTGCTTAATTCTAATGGGAAAGTTGACGCTTTTCTGGCTCACATTTACTTGGCCATGGAGGTTTCAATCGCGTTCCACCGAGAACGCGATTCCGTTCCAATTCGAGATATCGCGTTTTATCCGAAAAGAGAAATAAATTTCTAATATCTCGAGAATAACTAAATAATTACCAATCATTGATATCATATTGTGCTTCCTCAAAAGTATGTACAAAGTCTTCATGATAGTAAATGCTTAATAGTAATTCCATGATAGTAAAGCGTTTAGATTATTTTTTTTATAATTTTTCCATTTTAGATCAGAAACGTAAATATCTCGAGGACGGTGCATTCTAGCAACTTATTAATAATGGTATTCGTTTTTAAAGTAAAATGTGAAAACACAATTTGGTCTTTATAACATTTGTAAACATAGTAATGATCTCACAGCATCTTTCCGATTTGCGAAACACACACACACACACACATTGCACATATATATATACTATATATAAGTAATAAAGATGAATTAAAATAGAATTATTGAAGATAAATAGTAAAGCATCCATAACAAACAAAAGTATTCAAATACCAACCAGTAGAAGCTCAAGAGAATGTCAATCATAAACATAAAAAACCAGGAATCAACCCATTAAATTTAAAACAAATATATTAAAGAAAAATGGAATATCAATCAATAGAATGAAGGTGATGTAATAGTAAAATCTTCAGGGGGCTACTACTATATACCAGCTTCATTTATCACATTTCATTTATTGACCTGTTACTGTGAACAAAAGGTCAATAGAAACCCTTATGTGCTATAAATGGAAAATGATTGAGAAATTAGAAAAACTAAAAATAATTGAATAAAATGAAAAAATATAATTAATTTACACGTGTGTTAAAGTTCAAACAGCTAAACCAACTCAACATAATGTATGAAGAAAATGTTGCCAACACTAAAGAGTAATATCCATGCTGCTATTCTTAAAAATTGTAAATTGTAAATCAATTCTAAAGTATTAGAAGGTATAATAACCATATAAACTGCATTCAAAATACAACGAGTGCTAATTATTTTATAGGGTTAGTAATGATTATCATTTTTATTTATATGTATTAATTAGCACTCGTTGTATTTTGGATGCAGTTTATATGGTTTTTATATTTCTAATACTTTAGAATGGATTTACAATTTACAATTTTTAAGAATGGCAACATGTAAATTAATCTTTAGTGTTGGCAGCACTTTCTTTGTACATTATGTTGAGTTGGTTTAGCTGTTGGTTTAGTTATTGTGTAAATTAATTCTATTTTTTCAATTTATTCAATTATTTTTGGTTTTTCTAATTTCTCAATCATTTTCCATTTATAGCACATAGGGGCTTTTATTGACCTTTTGTTTACAGCAACAGGTCAATAAATGAAATGTGCTAATTGAAGCTGATGTATCGTAGTAGTCCCCCTGGAGATTTTACTATTGCATCACTATTCTATTCATTGATATCCCATTTTTACTTTCCTTATATACATAATGTGTAAGGAAAGTATTGTGACGGGATCAAAAATTCGAATTCGAGTTTTCGACGGGAGAGCACGTTTCAAGCATCCCTGATCACGAATCGAACATTTTTAAGGTGATGTCTGTGTGTGTGTGTGTGTGTGAAAGTATGTGTGTGTGTGTGTGTGTGTGTGTGTCAGTGAGTCTGTGGAGACGGTAACTGACGAACGAATGGAGCGATTCGAATGAAATTTGGTACAAAAATCACAATGCATAGATACTAGAAGCCTATTGTTTTAAAACACAATCGAATGCTCAGAACCCCCCTAAATTTTCGAGTGAAATTTCGAAAAAATCATCAAAAAATCTAAACCTTTAATAAAGTTACACAAATAGACATTTCTTATGTAACTTTTCCTTAGAAAACGATTGACATAAACTTTAGAACGGTAGCATGAATCGTTCTCGAGATATTGCACATTTTTCAAATAAATGTATAAAAAAAATCCCATAAATTAAAAAAAAATATTAACTGTTGAGAAACTTGTTTACTTTTCATGTGTAATATCATGCGATAAATTTAGTGACATCATTCTCATGGATCTAACTCGCTCCATTCACGAGAAAAGATACTTTGAGTAATACTTTTGTATTTAAACGCACAATAGTCATTTATCTGCTGTAAGAATAACTTATTTCTCCGTCCATAACGCTTGGCGAAATTTTGACGATGAATTTGGCGAAATGTTGCCAACTTGTCGCCAACATTTTTAAATGTTGCCAAATTAACGAAAATCTCGTCAAAAGAATAAATATGACGCTAAATCAATGAAAATGATGAATAATTGAAGAAAATTCAATATCTTGGAATGAGTATAAGTATCTACTATAAGAATAACATTTTTTTTAAACTGTAAAAGTAGTAAAATAGTCATTCATTATATAAGGAAAGTCATGTGTTGCCCACATGAGATTTTTTGTATTATATTTGTTTTAAATTTAATGGGTTGTTTCCTGGTTTTTCATGTTTATTCCTGGTTTTTCATTTATTTCCTGGTTTTTCATGTTCTAGAAAATGGAGTGACGAACAAAGTATTGAAGGAGATGTAATTGTAAAATCGTTAGGAGGTGACCACAATACATCAAGTTCAAATAGCACAATTCATTTAACAGTCTTGTTAGTGAACAAAAGGCTATTAGATACCTCAAGTGTTATAAATTGAAATATATTGAGGAAATAAAACTGAAAAGAATTGATTTGCAGCTGCAGTGCTCACTTCGACAATAAGCCTTATTGTCGAGGTGGGCCACGCCGCTGGAACTGTGAAGCATGGTGTTTGACTGTTGTGCGCATGCGCACACAGGAAACTGCACGCGGGGCTGCGAGGGAGAGAGAGCACTGTCGCTCCCGCAGTGCCACAGTGCCTATACGCGAGCCGCCACTGAGAGATTGCAATTTTGTTCTAGTAGCTCAACGGCAGAACGTCGGCTAGCCAGTTTGGAGATCCAGGGTTTAATTCCCGGTTGGGGTAGCAAGGTTATTTACAATGGCGTCCGAACAAATCAACCCCGTCGGTTAGTGCAAAGATATCTGAGGTCTGAAAGTGGCCCTAGTAGGACTAGCACGGATACAGTAGACTCTGGGATATGGAACACCAATTTTCAAATTAGGAGGATAATGACCACGCAGGATACTAAGCTGGATAAAAATAGTAGTATCAGGAGGCTAACCTGGAGGCATATACTATACTATCAGGAGGCATATACTATACTATTGAAGGAAATAATAATCGAAGTATCTTTCTATCCCCTGTCCTTTCTGTATATAATTATTTTCAATTCATAGCAATTATTTGCGTCAGTAAAAACACATTTACAAATTTGACCACAAGGAAATAAAAATCGAAGTATCTTTCTATCCCCTGTCCTTACTGTATCTAATTATTTTCAATTCATAGCAATTATTTGCGTTAGTAAAAACACATTTGCGAATTTGACCACATATCCCTTTTAAACTACCTTACGTATACATCCCAAGAAGAGCACTCATCGTAGAGCTCCAAGGGAATGCAGGTGAATCGAATTGAAGATGTTCCCATCTGTACCTGATGATTTCTAAAAGCCCACGATGGGTAAAATGTCTGTCTATATGCTGATAATCCTAGAAAATATGTGAAGCGTTTTCTTGGAAAACCTTTTGTTTCTTAACAGAAAATATTAATTACTTTTATTTTGCAATAAAGAGGTTCCAAGAACATTATTCGATGAGGACTGCGTCTAGTTATACTATCAGCTACTATTTTCCTGGCATGTAAGGAATTTTGAAGACACTCCCATTGCAGATACCATTATCCATGGATCAGTTTTGCGCTTTGTCGACAAGAACATAAAAAGCGAGAAACCTGTCCAAGTATGCTGGTATCGGCAATGGGAGTGTCTTACGAATCTTTGGAATGTTCTTTACGGGTGAGTTCTGTTATCATGAAAGGAATTGTCTTGAATAACCTTACCAACTCATCGGAGAATAAAACGTCACCGCAAGCGACAAAACAATTTTGAACCGCTCCCCGATATTAACTCGACGGAAGGCTTAAAAACCGCTTTATTTGTCCGTTAGCGTTAAGTCACGGTCGTCGTTACCGGGCATCTCTACGTCTGGAGCGCCGCCGCTTTAAACTGACACCAAAAGGCGATTCGTCGGGAGCAATTTCTTTTTATTTATGTGTCTCCGGAGTTTTGAGATTTGGATTCCCGGATTTTTTTCCCTCTTTCCTATCTCCCTACGGACTCGCCGAAAATTCCACGAATTAGGTTAAAATGCTTGTAGATGGGGATGGAATCTAATTTTAGGAGCTACAGACAAGGCTTGTAGTAGATTCGAGGAAGGGAGGGGTGGATCAGCAGCAGCTTTGTTGTGAGGAGCATACATTTTTTATTATTTCATTATCTTTCATTATTCATTTTTTTATTATTAACACTCAATTTTTATTTTCCCAACATACATAGAACAATGTTAGAGAAAGTATTGTGATGGAGTCGAAAATTCGAATTCGAATTTTTGACGGAAGAGAACGTTTTAAACATCCTTGAACTTGAATCGAACATTTTGGAGGTATTGTCTGTGTGTATGTCAATGTGCGTGTGTCCTATTGTTTCTAATATATATATGAATATATATACCAGAATCTCAAGAACGAATAGCACGTTTCAAAAATAATTTGGTAGGATTATTATTATCAGTGAATATTAACTGTATTGATTTTAAATGTTATCGAATGCTTGAAAAATCACCCCCCTTCAATTTTCAAATGAATTTTTGAAAAAAATCTAAAAATATAAGTGAGTCTTTCAATAATGATAAATAATTATTTCATACGTAATTATTGATTAAGAGAAATCATACAAATATTTGAGAAAATCACTAAAAAAACAGTATCCCCAATACAGTTAAACAATAATCATTTCATGCGTAAATTTTTATTAGAAACCGAAAAACAAAAATTTTGGAACGCTAATATGAACCAATTTCAAGATTTTTTTTTTTAAATAAATTTATAATAAAAAAAACATAAACAAACAAATAATTTTTTTCACAAACCCCAAATAGTAAGTATTATCAAATATGTTCAGTTACCATATTCAGCATTATGCAATAGATTATATGCAACCATCTTATCGGTTAGATACAGTAGGTGATTATGGTCTAAAAATACCGAGATTGACATTTTTTCAGAACTCTGAGGAAAAAAAAGTCAGAGGAATAAGGATGTTGCATTGATCAAAAGTTTCTTTTTAATCTGAAATTTGAAAGCAACGAATGCAAAATGACTGCCTAAGTATCTCAATACATAGTGCATCTGTTTAGCCCACTGATCTCTAAACTTTTCTGCTTGGTGGAACCCTTGAACTATTTCGTCAAATCTTAGTGAAACCCTATCTGGGGTAGATTTACAAAATTGACGTATAAAGCAGTAGGACTAATAAATTATAATCAACTCATACTTTTGAAAAAGAAAATATTTCAAGAATATTCATTGCCTGCTTTTATTTATTATAATTACTGTTAATAAAAATAATTACAAACATTTTTACTTTGCATCTGACTTACTGGTTACAAACAAATATTGTGTATATATTATTTTCCCTGCAATACATGTTAATGTATAGGGAAAGTATTGAAATCATGCCGAAAATCGCAACTCCAGTTTTCAACGGATCTACACGTTTTGGGACCTCTAGAGTACGAAAAAAATAATTTTGTGTGTGTGTCTGTCTGTCTGTGCAATATATGTATCCACTCTAACTCAAAAACTAAAGGACCGAATTTCATAAAATTTAGTAGGTAAGTCACTTGGGTGTGACCCTGGTGCTGATTAGTTTTTGGTACTATTCGGGAAAAAAAACCCCACTTTTTTTTGCGAAATGGCCCGCAAAAATCTCATGTATCCACTCTAGCTGAAATGCTAATTGGCCAAATTTCACAAAATTTGGTAGATAAGTCACCTGTGTTATATCTTGGTGCTGATTAGATTTTGGTACGATTCAGAAAGGAACAATCTGCCTTTTTTATGAAATGACCCGCAAAAATCGCCAAAATCTAAAAAGAAAAAAGACCACGTATACTTAAATGTATCAATTAAATGCTTGTTTTACACGTAATTTTTGACGAGGGAAATAATAAGATCAACTCAATTACTCTAGGACTAACCGTTCTCGAGGTATTTGAGATGTTTCGCATTTTTGTTACACCGCCTTTGGAAAAATGTTCAATTACCAAATAAAAACAAAAATTGAATAAAAAATTCAAATTTAGTGTTATTTCGTGCAATTAAACTCAATTTAATGAATTATTAAAGAAATAAAGGAAAAATGAATTTGAGTCTGCAGGGAAAGTCATCTGCTGCCCACATCAGAATTTTTTGTTATGAATTTGTGTTAACATAATTGTCAGGTCATAAGCATTTATATTTTACGACTCAAGTACAAAAGAGGTGGCAAGTTGTACTTTTCTCTTTTGTTCGTAGATGCGGGCATAGTTTTAGGCGACGTCAAGGATCGAACTCGGATCCTACTCCTGCGATCCTCTCGCCATAACCACCGTGGACCCCGTGACATGGTCTCTAGGATCCAGGAATCCGCGGAACCCTGCTGTATAACTGGTCCAGCCGGAAATAGGTAGTTTGATCTCCGTCTGAGACATAAGTTTTTCACAACTACAGTGGAACCCTTTAATATCATATTTCTACGAATGCATAAAATACTTCACGGTATGTTGCCTTTCAATAAGAAAATGCAATATATATTATGAACCATTGCTATTATTTGAAGGTTCTGCATGTTTGACAGTGGTGACAACTTTGTAACTTTGGCACCAAATTTTATGAAATATTGCCAAGGTAAAGCAACCCCAACCTTCAAATAATAACAGTGGTTGCCTGTACATGTTGCTTTTCCTTGTTGAGAAACAACATGCCGAGAAACGCTTTACGCATTCATAACACTGGTCTATTTAGACATTTTATGGCTAGATTTAGTCATATTTTGCAACGTTATATTAGCACTGAACGTTGTAAAATATGACTAAATCTAGCCATAAAGTAATTAAACTGGCAACACAAGACTAAATTGACAACACTAAGTTGGCATCGCAAGCAGAGATTGCCCAATAATTTTTCCAGAAGAGTAAAAATACTCCCTGACTAATTCTGAAGGAGTATTTCGCTTTCCAGAGGAGTCATTTTTAACAAATGAACAATTATCCTTACATTTACAGATATTATAAAAACAATTTCTGGGTTACCCAACAGAAGAAAATTTTGACTTTAATTTGTTTAAAAAAATATTTAAGAAATGTGTACTTTATGTATACTTGTCTGCTAAAAAACAAAATACATTATATATTTGTAAAACAAAATTGGTAAATTTTATTGTTAAACCATCTAGATTTCATTAAATTTTTATTATTTTCCGAACTGATTTATTTATTAGAACTCTATATTTAGTTATTAAAATTACTATATTTAAACTAAAGGATGAAATAAATGTTAATTTTTAATTTAAATTCGAAAGATGTAAATTTAGATGCAAATGCATCAAATTTTAATTTATGTTTTTGGAATGGTTGTATTTCTAAGTGCCCAAATCATTCTTTTAATAACATTATTAAAAAAGTGACGTTCATTTTATTAATAACGCGTTTGAAAAATAGTTTCTGTATAAAACACAAAAGAACATACATTTTAGCCGATGCAAACATGTTGCGAAAGTGAAAAATATTTTCACAATAAAATGAAATATGAGGAGAATCTTGTACAAATGCAGTTTTTCACTAAACCGCTATAATATAGACCTTCATTTCATTAATGATAAGTTTGAAAAACAGCTACTATACATAATAATTATAAAAATTGAGTCGATGCAAACAGATAGCATAAGCGAAAAATATTTTCACAATTATGTAAAATGTACTGAGAGAGTACGAATTTAGTTTGTTTTTCGTGGTACTGCTGCAAAATAGCCCTTCATTTCATTAATGATAAGTGGGAAAATATATTTTTCTATATGGCACGAAATTATTATTAAAAGCTTTGTCAATTAAGTAGATTTCAAAAGTGGAAGCATGATAATAACTGGTCATCTTCTGTCGTAAAAGATGACCAGTGATTATCTTAATCACACAAGAGTCTTGCGCGAAGTACTGGGAATCGTCGTTTCCGAGCGTGATTTTTACAATTACGCGAAAACGGAATACCAAAAGAATGAAAAACTCAGATCTCAAAATTAGTGCGTGTTTTCAAATTCGTAACATTTTTGGGAAATTCGTGACCGATTTCCGTTTTTATGATTGTTTCGGAACTTCCTTAAATATCGCGATTGGCGATTTTTTTTTTGTGTAATCAATGCGTAAAAATACGCCTTATTTAATTTTCAAAGCGTATTTTCCTCCTATTTTACAGCGTGAAATACGCGTATAGAGGCGTTATCTCGATCCCTGATTGCAAGATTAGCAAAAGGGAAATTTTGCTTGTTTAATAAATTTTTAGTAATTCAAAAGATATGCGTAAAGGCTAACAAAATAAAATTATAATATAATAAATATTTTGCGTTATACGTTGCTGGTAGTTTTCACATATTACAAATACATAAATTAGCTCAAATTGCTGTCTGAAAAAATCTGTAAAGTAAAAACTTCGATTAGACACAGCATTTAAGGGTTGGTTAAAAATATCAACCGGTTTTAAAGACAAAAAGAATATTCTTCGTCAGGATAAATATGACAGAGCACCAGAACCAACAGGCGTTCTCACTATTGCTGGTTCGGTTGCTTTATTTAAACAGACACTGTAATTTTAGATTTCATATATATTGATTAAGGAAAACATTAATAGTTTGTTATTATTATATTTTAATATTTTGGTTGAAGAATATAGTGAATATTTTACGACCCGAATTCATTAACAGTTACAAGTTCTTTGTGAAACACATTTCTTCATGAGCATTGCTTATATCTTGTTTTTCAGCGGGGGTAGTTTTGCTGCAGTGAAACTTGTTCTACAGACAAAGCTGCTAGATGAATGACTGTCATATTGCGCGGAGTTTGCGTCAGAAAAATGGGAATTTCCTACGAATAGGGACATTTTCGAGGAAAAGAAAACTCTGGTCAAAAGCATAAGCTTAGAGAAGTAAGTGGTATCCAAACTTTTTACCCAAAATACATTGCTTTTATTCCCTGCACAATTCTCTTCATCTTCACATGGATTCTGTCTCTTCGTTCCACATCTTTGACTGGATTGTTCTCGGACTGGATTGTTCACGCAGAGAACTGAAACTCAAATAGTTTCATCTCACAAATATTTGAATCTATAAAATTTTCACGTCATTATGTTACGTCTTTACACCATTTACGTACGTCATGACTATGTTTTTGCCAATTGTACAGTTCTTACATTTGAGAGTTATACAGTTAAGTGTCTTTCGATGATATGTTATCGTGGTTTTAACGAGTTGATCCATTTATAATACTGCATAGGTTTATTATAAATGAATTGAACATAATTTACGTAAAAATTTATACTAAAAAGTAAATTATGACACAAAACAAGTTTTTCAATACCCTCCGTGGCGCACGGGAGAATCTATATAATCAAAATTGAAAATTTGTCTGTCTGTATGTTTGTCTCATCATTACGGGATAACGGCTGCACAGAATTCCATGAAATTTTGTGGGTAGCCGTAAAATAGCTCCACTTAGAATTAAGTCCATGTTTCGAGTTTAGGGGTTGTAGAGATATTGATAAAAAATTCCCCCCAATTAAACCTTCCACAGAGATAGCATTATGCGACGATATATACATCTCCCGCCAATTTATTTGAAGAACAGTAATATCATATCGCTCAGAAACAGAATAAAATCCGATGTGTTAATACGGCAGATGATTTTTATTTAATATTTTTCGATTTGAATAATAAAGAAATGCATATAAAACAAATTTTATGGAAATTGAAATTTTTAATGGATTATATTAATTAGGACTTTCAGGTTTAAAAATTATGGGGATTATTGATATCTCCTATTTTTTACTTTATATGTTTAATTTTGCAATGTTTTTTCGCACTCATATATTATATTACGGGTATGTTTCATAATACAGGGGTGTGTCTTTTCTAATCTACGAAAGTATAAGTAGTACGGGTATATCTTCAAATACAATTTTAGCGCATTCATTTTGATATATACTGTTTCAATTTCATACTTTGTGTACATTTGTTTACAATGGGACTATGTTTTATTCTTTATATAGGTGTTTTATTCTTTATATCTGCTTGTGAATATAATTTTGCATGGCGAGAACAGAGATTATCAAACTTCTTATTAGGAGCATTAAATTAAATATTTTAATAGAATACCTCGAATAGCAATGCCATTTAGAATACAATAGGAATTTGCACATGATTGTGAATTTTAAGCTTCTTTATATTGTATATTCTGTACGAAGAAGGGGTATAATGCTAGTAGAAAATACATTTTAATCACAGACGAAATTGAACGAAATGGATGATGTAGACATATTCTATTTAAAACAAAAATATACAAATATTATCATTATTCAAAATTAAATACATCTTGTATTATGCAAAATCGTTGAAAAGAAATGAGGATGTAGTCCGATTCAATTCAAAACAATATATAAATTTTATATTTGTCTAAAATTGATAATATGCAAAATTATTGAAATTATTTTATCTTCCTACACCCTCAATTCCTTTTGACAATTTTGCATATTATAAATTTTAGATAAAGGTAATATTTATTAGATTTATATTTAGTTCAGTATATTTGGTCCTAATTTTATGGTGGCAAAAATTTGGACATACTATTGTTTTAACTAAAATGTTTTCCTTGAAACTACTACTTCTCAGTGTTTACCATAGATAGGGATTTTATGATGATTGGTATAGATTGTGTATTAAATTCCGGAGGCGGTAGGTAAATCACTAAGGATTTTCATTTATGGTTCCTTGTAAATTCAAAAACTGTTCAAAAACTTTCATTTTACTTGAAAAATCAATTTTTCAAATTTGGATATAGATTAGAAAATAACCGATGTGAATTTATCATCAAATTCAAAAGGAAGTGGCGTGGTTTACTAAGGATTTCTAGTTCTGATTTTTCGGCCTTTTGGTTCAAAATATTTTCTTAGAGCATCTATTTATCGAGATTGGCTATTGATAGAGCTTAGAAAACAACTAAAGTGAATTTATCATCAAATTCTGAAGGAAGTAGCATGGTTTACTAAATATTTCTAGTTCCAGTTCTCTTTCCTCTTCTGGTTCAAAATATTTTTTAGAGCATCTATTTCTCAAGATTGGCTATAGATAGAGCATAGAAAATAACTAATGTGAATTTACCATTAAATTCTGAAGGAGGTAGCATGGTTTACTAAAGATTTCCAGTTCCAGTTCTCTTTCCTCTTCCGGTTCAAAATATTTCCTTAGAGCATCTATTTCTCAAGATTGGCATTAGTTAGAGCTTAGAAAATAATTAATGTGAATTTTTCATCAAATTTTGAAGGAGGTAGAATGGTTTACTAAATATTTCCAGTTCCAGTTCTCTTTCCTCTTCCGATTCAAAATATTTTCTTAGAGCATCTATTTTTCAAGATTGGCTATAGATAGAGCTAAGAAAATAAGTAATGTGAATGTATCATTAAATTATAAAGAATGGTTTATTAAGGATTTCCAGTTCCAGTTCTATTTTCTTTTCCGGTTCAAAATATTTTTAAAGCATCTATTTCTCAAGATTGCCAATAATTAGTGCTTAGAAAATAATTAATGTGAATTTATCATCAAATTCTGAAGGAGGTAGCATGGTTTACTTAGGATTTCCAGTTCCATTTCTCATTCCTTTTACGGTTCAAAATATTTTCTTAGAGCATCTATTTCTCAATATTGGCAATCGTTAGAGCTTAGAAAATAATTAATGTGAATTTATCATCAAATTTTGAAGGATATTGCGTGGTTTACTAAAGATTTCCAGTTCCAGTTCTGTTTCCTCTTCCGATTCAAAATATTTTCTTAGAGCATCTATTTCTCAAGACTGGCTATAGATAGAGCTTAGAAAATAAGTGATATGAATTTATCATTAAATTCTAAAGAAGGTAGCATGGTTTATTAAGGATTTCCAGTTCCAGTTCTATTTTCTTTTCCGGTTCAAAATATTTTTTAAAGCATCTATTTCTCAAGATTGCGAATAATTAGAGCTTAGAAAATAATTAATGTGAATTTAGCATCAAATTCTAAAGGAGGTAGCATGGTTTACTAAAGATTTCCAGTTCCAGTTTTCTTTCCTGTTCCGGTTTAAAATATGTTTAAAGCATCTATTTCTGAAGATTGGCAATAGTTAGAGCTTAAAAAATAATTAATGTGAATTTATCATCAAATTCTGAAGGAGGTAGCATGGTTTACTAAAGATTTTCAGTTCCAGTTCTCTTTCCTCTTCCGGTTCAAAATATTTTCTTAGAGCATCTATTTCTGAAGATTAGCTATAGTTAGAGCTTAGAAAATAATTAATGTGAATTTTTCATCAAATTCTGAAGGAGGTAGCATGGTTTACTAAGGATTTCCAGTTCCAGTTCTCTTTCCTTTTCCGGTTCAAAATATTTTCTTAGAGCATCTGTTTCTCAATATTGGCAATAGTTAGAGCTTAGAAAATAATTAATGTGAATTTATCATCAAATTTTGAAGGAAGTGGCATGGTTTACTAAAGATTTCCAGTTCCAGTTCTCTTTCATCTTCCGATGTAAAACATTTTCTTAGAGCATCTATTTCTCAAGATTGGCTATAGATAGAGCTTAGAAAATAATTAATGTGAATTTTTCATCAAATTTTGAAGGAGGTAGCATGGTTTGCTAAGGATTTCCAGTTCCTGTTCTATTTTCTTTTCTGGTTCAAAATATTTTCTTAGAGCACCTATTTCTCAAGATTGGCTATAGATAGAGTTTAGAAAATAACTAATTGTGAATTTATCATCAAATTCTGAAGGAAGTAGCATGATATACTAAATATTTCCAGTTCCAGTTCTCTTTCCTCTTCACGGTTCAAAATATTTTCTTAGAGCACCTATTTTTCAAGATTGGCTGTAGATAGAGCTTAGATGATCCAATTCCGAATTCGAATTCTTTTTTCCGAACTCATTCATCGAACTCAGCAAAAAAGTCGCCAATAGTCATATATTGCAAGAGATAATAATAATTAATGTCAGTTGCATTTTATTGAAGATTTTGCCCGTGAGTATGAATAAGGAACTAATAGGTTGTCAATATCTCCGTATTTCATTTGATGTGGTGTTAATTCAATGCCAAAAACACTGTTGTAGACCTTGCACACCATTATATCGCCGTGAAAAATGTAAAGTCATTGCATTGTATCGGGAATGTCGTTGCTCGTATCAGATTTTTCTTAGATGGGCAAGGGATATTTCTATGGTCAAGTGATCTTTGTATACAGGCAAATTGCCTAATCATCCGATTTTTCTTATTTTGACCCATCATTTCAGGTACTGTGTATAAAAATACTTAAATTGCTACATTAATTTAATATTTTCGGTGATTAAGTTAGAAAATTAACAATTTAAGCGTTAAGGAAAACTTGAGCATTGAAATTTAAGCAAAAATAAAAATAAAATGTTGCTGTATTATTATTATTTTATTTGTGCTTAAATACATTTTCCAACTTCCTTTGCACAAAGTGCTTTTTACTTATTGAATTTAAGAATTGTCCCATTTCTTTTCCAAATCTGAATTTACGGTTATACTTTTTATTTTCTAGCAAAAGCAATAAAAACTCTTAAGGGGGAACAAAAATACAGCATCCCATATGATTGCAACAGTAGAGGGGGTGGAAATGATGGAATTTGCATTTTGTGTAAGCCATCA
Organism: Amaurobius ferox; assembly: GCA_951213105.1. Taxonomy (NCBI): domain Eukaryota; kingdom Metazoa; phylum Arthropoda; class Arachnida; order Araneae; family Amaurobiidae; genus Amaurobius; species Amaurobius ferox. Next base: position 20,816,975 of record OX578140.1, read on the forward strand.
GAACCAGAACGTAGGGAAATATCTATATTTTCCTTTCATCTATTTACAGAAGTCTAACAAAATGTTTATCCTCAAATCATACATTCAATGCAAAAATTCTCTTATATATTTTATTCCGAAAGCTCTGCTCAAACCACTATCATATTTTCTACTTTGTGTACTTTCTCTCCTGTCGTTAGCCACACCCCTTTTTTATCCGAAAGAATTTGATACGTGGAAAGGAATTCCTTTCCCCCGCTCACTACATACGTCAACAAAAGATGCGCCACTGGGATTTCCACACGTAACAACAAACAAAAACAAACAGAAAAAATATTTCGTTTTCTCTGATTGGCTGGAAGGTGTATTATTGGTCTGGTTCTAGAGTATTTGTTTTCTGAGATTCTCACTGCTCCTTTTGTGATTTTTATTGTTTGTTCTTTTTATCAGTTTTCTTTCTTTATTCCATTCTTTTTATGTCCTAGGTGAGGAATTGAGTTGATAGTGCTACAAGAACTTGATAGAAGTAGAGTACAAACAAAATAAGTGGAAAGTGAAGTAACAGTATAAACCTGGATATAAGTTTTACCTTTTGAGCATTATTGTATTGAATTTTCTCCTCTAAAAGCCATTCTTGAAAAGAATGAGGTATTAGGAAAGAGTAATATCCTACGAATTTTATTGAATTTAAATAGTTTTATTATTTTGTTAGCAGAGATATCCGCCGTTGCTCTTGATTTAGACAATATAAAAATTTTAAATACTTTTAAACCACTTTTTTTAATATGTTTTCAAAACGATTGAACATATTCATAGAAAGTAGTTTAAAATTCCCATATTATCTCAAATAATAATTTTAGAATTATATTAATTTATATTTTTTTATACTACATAGTGGCATATGCAAGGTGGTAAGCAGTGGGAGTTGAGAATCATGCCCTTGTATTAACTGAACATTTCCATTTATTCTCTGTAAGGCTTACGTTGGAAAATGAAATTTCGTACTGTAACTCATTTGATAGTCGAGTGCGCTTTCCCCCTTCTGAGATTTTGGCTGTGGTTATGCTGTATTAAGTAGTTTTCTGAATATTTGGACATTCTAGATTTTAATGAAAATATGCGATTTGTGAAGCAATAAACCCTTTTTAAGAGACTGTTTTTGTGTACTGCTTGCTCTCTGTGTATGAGAGAAAGAGGAAGGTCAAGAGTAATAACAAATGTACTTTGAAGTGATACCAAAGGAAGGGTTAGAACCCTGACCACTGAATATCATGACCAGTGCAGTATACCGACTGAAAATGCATTGAAATATGAAAATTTTGGAGTATAATTACAAGGATCAATGCGAACGTTTCAAACGGCCCTTTGAAGTTTCGTTTCCATAGTATTTTAAAACGTGGCATCTAAACCTATAAGAACAAATAAAATCCCAACTCTTCTATTCATGCAGACACATCATATTTTTTTCAAATTCCATCTGAATGCCAGGCCATTCAGCAGTAGCAGAGAATCTCATCCTAGGCATCTTCGAGTCCTGTCACGTGCGGGAGCGGTCGAACGAAATGGGGCGGCCGAGGTTAAAACCCCTCGGCCATATGTCAGGAGCTGATTGTCTTCGCTAAGACAGGGGGAGTCATTTGTGGGACCAGCAGCCCCTCTTAGGGCGCACGTTATGTGGTCAGAGAACAGCGAGCGAAATCGGAAAAGAAGAGCAATAAGTGAGATTTCCGGAACATGATCCAGATTTGGCGAGAAATCTCTGGGACCGATCGAGAGAGGTGAGATGAGTTTTCTGGAGAGTTTTGAAAAGTGGACTGCCCGAAAGAGTTCAAAATACACACCCTAATGTTTTTATGAAACTTTAAATTACTATTTTTATAATAGACGGAGATTTGAATAAATATTCACCTTCTAAGTGTTGGAGTTTAAATTAAATCTTATATTTATTTATCACATTTTTGAGGACGAAACCAATGGAGACTTTAGGAAAAATAAATTTTTAAAATCAATCCGTTAATATAATGTTACTCAATTATTTTTTGTCTAGTAAAAGTATTGTTTTCTTTATATATATATATATATATATATATATATATATAATATATAATATATATGTATAATGGTGAAGAAAGGTATGACTTTAATTCTATCCGAATCATTGTGGATTGTTGGTTAGATTGCTTATATGTTTGCTTAATGCACTTTCATTATATTCCTTCCAATTTCCTTTTGCTTATTTTTTGTTATTTTCGTTTATGTTATAGTCTGGAAATGTGTCGGATCTTTTGACGTTATTTCGGCCATGTGGCTGTATCGTTGAGCGAAACACATTTGGAACCTCTGTGGATGCAAAGATCCTTGATAAGCTGGATTCACAGAGCTTCTATCCTATTTCATATTTTCGGATTGTATCTTTTCTCTTATTTTGTCATTTTAATATTTTGAGCCTCCAGATTTTGATAATCCTTTGTTGTTTGAACTTGATTAGTATGCTTCGCTCTTGAATGTTGATAAATTCATGTGTATTATTCATATTTAAAATTAAGATCATTTTGTCTTTTATGGTAGCATTGTTTTCCTTTTGTCTGATATTTCCTATCATATCATATTTAATTAATTTTCCTCCGTATTGTTTTTGAACCAGGGTATGACACTGATCATGTTTTAAATTAGTATAACTATTTTAATTTTATTTTTAATTTAATCTTATTTATTATATATATATATATATATATATATATATATATATATATATATATATATATATATATATATATATATATATATATATATATATATATATATATATATATATATATATATATATATATATATATATATATATATATATATTATATATATATATTATATATATATATATATATATTATATATATATATATTATATATATATATATATATATATATATATATATATATATATATATATATATATATATATATATATATATATATATATATATATATATATATATATATATATATATATATATATATATTGGATAAATATCCAATTTCCTGTATGCGTAAAAATATTGATAATTTATACAGAACCAATTTTGCATATGGTGTAAGACTTAAGTCTTTTTTGAGTTCAATTAGAGACAAAATCATCGAACCCTCCATATGACAGGACCGCACTGTGATCACAGGACCGCAGCTGGCACTACATTTCATTTGAGTCGGCAATTCAGTTGGCTTTATTTGTGGTGATATGGCTCTCGTGCACTTCTCTATCCAGGTCTCGTGATGATTTCAAAGTCACTCCGGAGGTTGGCTTGGGCCAGGGCTGGCGACCAGGTGTGAAAATGCCGCGGCGTTTTTGACGAGCTCGTTGAACTGGGGAGTAAGGTCACAACCCCTTACCGCCATAATGTAAGCTTTTTGCCGAGCCTTCCTTCCTTTTTACATGTTTTTTTCACTTTGTATATTTCAATTTTTCTATATATATATATATATATATTATACATATAAATATAACTATTAACCTCATCTAAAACAATCTACTGAAAATATACCCAAAGGCGCTAAGCTGCTCAAACAAGTACATTTTTATACTGCATAAGATATAGAAAAATGAAGAATGACAATGTATAAAAATTTCGCCGGGGGGGATTGTGACCCCCACTTCCCGGTTTAGCCAGCTTCATGTCATGACGACACTCCCGGAAACGGATACAATGTCGCAAACCAAGTACATATACTAAAACTAAAAATGTAAAAAAGTTGAAAGACCTATACTGACTTTACACCTAAACAGAAACATCGAGATTTACTACATCCAAACAGAAACACAAAATACATTTTAAATATCAAATATCTAACACCAATATATCAAGATAAACAAGCCCCGCATACACTTCACCACTCTATCCTCCAAAAAGTAATAGACTCTTACTTTGTATAAATTGAACTCCATCAGACAGTTAAACATTGACATCCGCAATGCTTCGTATCTTTAGATCAGATTGAAAGTGTACCCCTATTTAAATATAAGTTGTAACTTTCAGTTACGGGTATGCTGAAAAATTTACATAAAATGTCACTAAGAAAACGTAAAGGGTAACCCTTTGCAATTGCTTCATTTAGGTAGCCTATATCACTTACATAACGATTTTCTGCCCTGCAATTTAATCGTTTGCTTCTTGTTAAAAAATTTATAATAATGTTCCTGAAAACATTACGATGCAGACAAGAATGCCAATTAATTATGTAATTTATTTTAGAATTAAAGTCTTTTCTTTTATCATATAATTTAAAACCTACTTTACCATTAGATTGTTTATATATAGTTAAATCCAAAAAATTAATACTATTATCAATGTTACGGGTAGTTTCTGTCTATGTCAAATTTGAGGGAAAAAAAGTAAAATCCAAGTGATCCCGGTCATCGTGGCATGCATATAATATGTCATCCACATAACGAATGTATACAATCTCATTTAATATATGAGTTCCCTCTTCGTATTTGTTCAAGTATATATCAGCAAGAATAGAGGAGCAAGCCCCTCCCATTGGAATGCCATTACGGTGTTTATAAAATTCAGTTCCATCATAAAGCACAGTTTCAAACAAGACCATTTCGATCAGACACTTGTAAATATGTTTTTTTAATTAAGGTTTTGCATCTCATACTTTTCATTCATCTCCATTAATATGCAAAACAGATCATTTATATCGATATTGCAAAAAAGGTCATTAAAATCACAACTCCTGTACTGTAAATCGTCAGAAATATTTTTAAGTTTCTCAATTACTTCACAACTATTATTTATAGGGCCAACGGCCGTACCGTGCTGAAAACACCGGTTCTCGTTAGATCACCGAAGTCAAGCAGCATCGGGCGCGGTTAGTACTTGGTGGGTGACCACCTCGGAACACCGCGTGCTGTTGGCCATTTCGGGTGCGGTATCCCCGTGGTTTGCGCGCTAGATTTGCACGCTACCACAAATGCCGCCGTGTTCCTGCGGAGTACGATCACGCTAAACATGTGGGTCCGTAAGTCCTTCCGAGAGGTTGGTGGTAGGGGAAGGAGGGTACGGTCCCTGTGGATGCCTCCCCCACTGGGTTCCGGTCTAAATTGGGTGGCACTTCCCGGCCGTCCATACAGTTACCTTACACCTTTCTGGTAGGTCGGACGGTCTGGGTCTCAACAACAACAACTATTATTTATGAAATATACACCAGAATTTTTTATTTCTTTCAATATGTTCTTCAGAAGTTTTAAAAGTCTTGCATTGGCATAAGTTAAATATGTTTTATAACCATTAGTGACAGGTCTAAATTTTATGGGGTTTTTATGAAGTTTAGGTATAAGAGTTATATATGGGAATTTAATGGAATTCATGTTGTAACTCAAAATTTTTATATTTAGCCTTGATGCGATTTTCAATTTCCGTTTTAGACTGATTGAGCTTTAAATATGCATTTTTGTCAAGGTAACTTGCAATAAGCTTTTTATTGTAAAAATGTTAGCAAGTGAAAGCATAATTAGAAGTAACTTTATCTACGTATGTTATCACAAAATCCTTTTGTAATTTATCCAAATTTTTTATACTGTACTTCCCATATTTAACACGTTTTTCCAAAACTCCATATTCAAACCTTACACTGTGTATTACACAAGATTTCCATTCATCAAATACTTGAGTCGGTAGGCTGTATTTTACTGCACATTTATATATAAATATCTCAATGTCATTCACTATACCATCTACAATATCACGAAAATCTTCGCTTCTGTATTTAGTTCCCAATTCAAAAGTATGTTTCAAATTATAATCATCTAGCAGATTTAGATCACCGGTTACAATATGGCCCAAATTAATGTTTATAAAAGCCGGATATTTTTGACACGGGCAGGTTTGTTCGGTCTTTATAACATTTTTACATACACTATTGTAATTGTATAATCTTTTTCCCAAAGGCAATGCATGTTTATATGCTACTTTAACTTTCACCTCATTAATTGGAAATTTTATAACATGTTCACGTAAAATACGTGATAAACCTATTTTATCAAAATTCCTGTTTTTGTAATTTACAACCATGAATTCATTATTCATTTTTTTTCGATATTTTTTCACCCAGATTGATATTTAAAATTTTTGACATCAGAAACATTTGAAACATCAGAATTTTTTATATAAATAATGATTCAATTATTGTTCACGTATTTCATTCTACGGCACTTAAATTCCTACAAGAGATCCCATTAAAAGGCAAAACAAACGAGTCTCTCTCGACGTTGGCGAGCTTGGCGACCTTCCATTTCCCCTCGCAATCTCCGTGGCCGGGATTGCAAATGTCACCTTAATGGGGGAGATGGCAAAATAGAGAACCCATTCCAGAAAACTGCAGAAAAAATTTCGGACTTAGGAATATTACCCCGAATTTAGCGTTATGTCTCTTTCCTTCATCGCCAGATCCTTTATTGCGCTCCTTTTGATAAATAGGGAAGCAATAAATAATAATAACCGGGATTTTACATTTCTGATCCTCCACAGGCTTTCGCTGTTGTAATCTTCCAATCTCCGTTTTTGCAAACATGAATGCGATGCGGAAATGTCATTTGGCGGGGCATTTGCTGAGGGCTTTTTATGTCCTGTTCTGAATTTTATCTTAGCTACCTCCCCCCCCCTCTGGAATGTTATGACGTATGGTTTGGCTTTTGAATTTTTGATCATTTCTTACTATGTACAAGTATCATATACAGTCGTTTGTGAGCAATGCTTGTACACAGTAAAGAGAATTTTAGAAATATTCTAGACGAGTAGGGATAGATAGGTGGCCAAGAAAGCGGAAATTCTGTTTCTGGGAAAAGGGGGTTGGGGAAAGAGTATTTTTTAATACTTCGATGGAGAGTGAATACCTTTAAATGTTTCCTACTATTTTATAAAGAAAGTATTGATTTCTTTGTAAGTACTTGATTTCAAGATGTTAACAAAGAAGCACATTGTAAGATCCGCTGAATGTATTTCACAAATTCAAAAAAATGTTCGTCTGTGTGTGTGTGTGTGTTTGTAAGATGTGGAACGAGGGAAAATATAGCTATGAAATGTTATGTGTCAGTACATTATGTTAAAACTAGAACTTTCTTGACTTCGATTTTAATTTGAATGTTTATAATTCGAATTATCTAAGATTGTACGGTTTTCATAGCAATTTTTTTTATAGAAAACAGTGATAATTTTCGGATAATGGTGGCCGGAGGACGAGATATCTCGTGAACGAATGACATTTTTCGAATATAATTTGGCACGATTAGATTATTACAATCAGTAAATGCTGGAAATCTACTGATTTTAAACGCGATCGAATATTCGGAAGACCTCATAGTATTCAAATCAATTTTTTAAAAAAGTATTTGAAAAATCAGCTTATTCAATAATGATAAATAAATAATCATTTCATTCCGATGGTGCAAACGTTAGAACGCCAACAATAATTGATCTTTCACAATTGATAGTGCACGTTTAAAAAAATATCTAAATCATGACAAAATTAAAATAAAAGTAGTAACTTTCGTAAAATAGCTTCACTTTTCATATGCAATATCAATCTCGTGAATCTAATTAATTCCATATACAAGCGAATATACCGTGTTGTTGTTGAGACCCAGACCGTCTGATCTACCAAAAAGGTGTAAGGTAACTGTTTGGACGGCCGGGAAGAGCCACTCAATTTAGACCGGAACCCAGTGGGGGAGGCATTCACAGGAACCGTATCCTCCTTCCCCTTCCACCAGCCTCTCAGAAGGACATATGGACCCGCATATTTAACGTGATCGTACTCCGCGTGCACACGGCTGCAGTTTTGCAGCAGAGGAAATCGAACCCGGGCCTACCCAGTGCAATTCCCGCGTGCCAACCACTGGACTACCGCGCCCTCAGAATATACCGTGTTGTTGTTGTTGAGACCCAGACCGTCCGACCTACCAGAAAGGTAGAATATACCGTGTTGTTGTTGATGAGACCCAGACCGTCCGACCTACCAGAAAGGTGTAAGGTAACTGTATGGACGGCCGGGAAGTGCCACCCAATTTAGACCGGAACCCAGTGGGGGAGGCATCCACAGGGACCGTACCCTCCTTCCCCTACCACCAACCTCTCGGAAGGACTTACGGACCCACATGTTTAACGTGATCGTACTCCGCATGAACACGGCGGCATTTGTGGTAGCGTGCAAATCTAGCGCGCAAACCACGGGGATACCGCACCCGAGATGGCCAACAGCACGCGGTGTTCCGAGGTGGTCACCCATTAAGTACTAACCGCGCCCGATGCTGCTTGACTTCGGTGATCTAACGAGAACCGGTGTTTTCAGCACGGTACGGCCGTTGGGGAATATACCGTGTGTAAGAGTTTGTATATTTTGAAGCTCAAGAATTCACCCATAGTCATTTATTTCAAGTAGTATTCATCAAATGTCAGTTGCATTTTACTGAGGATTTTTCACCTAAGTATCTTTCTGTTTGATCCTATAAGTTGCCAAAAGCATTTAATTTCATTTTACGTAGAGTTAGCCAGAAACATTGTTCTATACAGATCTCGTACACCGTTATTTTGCTGAGAAAGAAGTAAAATCATTGCATTTAGGGAAAGCCATATGCTGCCCACGTCAGATGTTTTTTAAAATGGGGTGACAAGTGAATTTTTCAAATTATTTTCTTTTTATGTTATGCATCCTTGAAATGTTACGCATTATGATATGCATTATGCTATGCATTAAATTATGTTATGCATCCTTGATTACCATCAGGAGGTCTCCAGTACGGAGTTCGCCCGAAGCAGTTTTACATGTTTCTCAAATAAAAAATTTTGGAGAAAAGATTTTACATTTAGCTCATCTGTTATAATTAAAACATAAGTTTTTCTTTTCATCATTCAATTTCTAAGGATCTGTCGGACTGATTTTCAAAAAATAAATAAAATAAAATAAAATATTTTACTGCTGATACTTTCTGGATGAATAAAATGCAAATACTTTGCTAAGGAATATGAGCATACACATTGTTAAGGTTTTTGCGGTACAACATATGGTTATATATTTTAGCTATCTGGGTATACTTTTCAAAGCGTCATTTAGAATAAGATCGTTGTTGTTGAGACCCAGACCGTCCGACTTACCAGAAAGGAGAATAAGATTGTGAAAAATAAGGCTGCAATTGACAGAGTTTGGGATTATTGAGTTACACTGAATACCAGGATATCGCAGCTTGATTTTAATTCTAACGCCGAGCACTCGCGATTGAACAGTCACTTCCTTGAATGTAACGTAAATACACGCAACCCTCCAAAAAAGTGTTATACCTTCTCGAGGAGTTTACGTCAGAAACAATTTCGAGTCCCTCACAGTATATTACATGTTGTTATTTAATTTTGCTGTCTAAATAACTTCTGTATTGAGTTATTTAGAGGATTGAACACCGGAAGATCGCAGCTACCAGCTTGAAGATGTTAATGCTATGAGAATTTGTGATCATGTCGGGTGTTCTGTATTTTTGCCGGGTTTATCAAGACTGTATAGTCAATATCGCAAATCCCACAAGAAGATAGAACCTTCTAGTTTTAATATCATTAAACTTATTTTTCTAAATCATTTTTTCATATTTTCGGCCACTCAAATGGCGACTGTAAGCCCTAGGGTCAGTCGAGTGGCCTGGGTGTTCGACACTTTCATATTTATTGCGAAAGTTCGTGTTTCACTAATCCAAATAATTATCAAATACCATTTTTCAAAATCATTCTGACATATAAATTCAACTAATGCAACAGTCATCACACCTGAAACCTTTCTCAAAAGACTTTCGCCGCCCTTGTCTCGATTTTCTCTTCAACCTCCACCGGCCGCCCTGGCCCGGGCGCTTCTCCATCGCCCCTCTCCGGCGGAACTCTCCATTGGAGCACCACCCTCTTCTACGGAAGGAGGGGAAATAGCTTCCCGGGCAGGGGAAGGTACTTCCGCCGGAGAAGATGCTCGCCTCAGTCCGGTAAGGACGGTGTTGGACGGAGGATGTCCTCTAAAGTGCCCCGGGTGAAGAAACATTTTAAAAGGTGGGGGAATTAAATTTAAAATATTTTAGATGTAGGTCTGCTTCGGGAGGGAATATTGAATGCCATCTTATACCTGGATTCTTTAGAAATATATAATTTTCATCTGTGTCACATTTGCTAGGCATATTGCAGGGCCCACTAATATATGGCTTTCACCTACTTGAAATTCGCCCATCAGACATGATCGTGACATTTGTCTATGCAAGGTACACCACTATCACTCAAAAAACACATCTTAATGATAAAAACTCTCTGTCAGGTACAAGAAGCAAGAATCTGTTTCCATATACGTTATGGAATCTCAAAATAGTTTACGCCAAGTCTCCTCAGGACCAAAGTTGTACTTTCAGATCTCCTTTAGTTTTATGCCAAATCTCTAAATAATAACTGCCGATAATATAAAATCTATTTTCAGTTCGTTTCAGTGAACAAACTTTAAATGGATAATTTTCAATAAAGTTAAAGTTATAAAATGAATGTAAGTAATGTAGTTTTAAGTAATGTAGTTTTAAATAATGTAGTTTTTAAAGTAATAAAATGAATGCGAAACAGTTAAAATAATTGACAGCAAACTATTGACAGTATTGACAGAAAGCTATTGACATCATTGAAATAGAAAGCTATTGGGAGTCTGAAATAGATATTTTTAACTCTTCATAAAATAATAAAACTAATGTAATATGACTGTTCAGACTTTCTTATTATTCTCACGTATTCTTAAAATAACATTTTAAATTTATATTTCCCTCGTTAGTGTACAAATAATATTTTTTTGTATAATAATGTGTGTAGACTATTGACTACTGAGTGGCTGTTTATACGCAGACAGAATAATTAGCTGAAACCGGAGGATAGATTTCGAACATCCTGGATCTGATTTAGTAGTTGAATTATATTAATTGCATTAGTGTTTATACCTGTCAAATATAGGGAAAATAATACTCTTAAAAATTAACTTGTAGTTTTTTTAGTAAATTTTATTTTGTTCAACATTTTATGGAGTTTTGCGCCAGAAATAGTCATCTTAATAAAAAATTAGTTTAGTTAAGTTCTACCCCATGATTGATACTATAATTTTGTAAAGTTTCAGTCTTTTAAGTCTCCAGGAGGGCTTCAAACGAGGATGGGGAGAGACTTTATGGGGAAAAAACTCATTTTCTTCGCCTCTCTCAGGGGAATATTGAAAATCCAGCTGCGTTATAGGTTCGGTTCTGTAAATTGTAGACAATACTATAGGTGTAGAAAGATTCAGCTTTCTAAATCACCAGGGGGTTTCTGTGGGGTTTGGAAAGACTTAATCGTTTCTTCGCCTCCTCGGGAGTGTTGAAAATTCAACACCGTTAGGTTCTGTCCGGTGGTTTGCACTATGTACAAAGATTCTATCTGCTCGGTCTCTGAGAGCTTTTGGAGGGTCTGTAAAGACACAAATGCGTTAGACGGTTATTGCATAAATTATATTCTTTTTCCAGCCGCAACGGAACAACTCCAACCATTAACAAACTGTATTTTTAGCTCTAGTGCCAATTGTAGGGTAGACCTAAATTTAGCGCTGATAAAACAATTGCCCGAAACCTCGGATTGAGCTCGAATTTTCAATATTTCATCCAAATATTCTTCCAGTCACTACACTCCGGATTATTTGAATTATCTTACATGGTTTCAATGTTTTTCTATTTTAATCATTCTGTAATATAAAAGTTAAATAATGGAAATTAAGGTGCTATATTTTATACGCAGAAGCAATTTTTCCTCGTCCCCAATTGTATAATGGACTTGACCGCTGCCTCCCCATCCGTTTAGACTGCGGTCCAGTCAATAGGGTAAACACGGGGAGGGAGATATTTTGACAGGCCACTATGATGGGCCCTATTGATCATTACCACCACTGAAAGTTCTTAGATTTTTTTTTCATGCCAAAGTTTCGACTCAAACCTGTGGTTATAAATGGACAAGAGAGGGAAAAAAAATTTCAAAAGCCGCACTTTCACGTCGGCTTCTTTTTTTCACAGCATTATTAAAGAGAGTTTACTGTGGACACTTTTTAGATAAAACGTGTTTTCTCACGTGATAGATGGCTTTAAAAATTGAAGTTGGAGTCCGAAAAGGGAATTCGAAACATTTGATTTAGTGGTATTTCCTTTCCACAAAGATTCCATTTGGAACTGACAGTTTTAAAGAATTTTTTTTTTTTAAAGAAAGATTTCGGGAAAAATGATTGGTACGTTCGAAATCATACCTATATGTGTTTTGTGCCGGATATGTATCAGGGAAAAAAACTGGTGGGGAAATGCAGGAAATTGAAATTTTTCCGAGAAAACATGCTTGCTGTACTTGCCACTTTGACGATAGTTTAGACAGCGGAATTTCAAACTTTTTCTGAGAAGAAAGTACAGTTTTATTTGACAGAGAATGAGATATTACATTTAATAAAATTTGGAATAAGAGGTTTTACTTCACGTTCTCACAAGAAAAGCTAATATATCTCTCTATCACTCTTGGCAACATATTTGTCAATATTCGTGGTGAATTTGGTGATATTGCATCAAATTTGCAGCCAAATTTACAACTTTTGGGAAATGTCGCCAATTTGGAGAAAAAATTATATCTCTGAAGTTTAATTTCTTTAATAACCCCTGTCGCTTTATGGTAATTTTTTAATTTTATGTTCGTAACTAAAAATACAGTTAAGTGTCATCAGGTACGTTTTATTGGGGATCATATGTATATAATTAGTGTTTTGTAAGGGGAAGTCTTTAGAGGTTGTGAAATAGTTGCGTTTTGTTACGGGTCGTATAGTAATTATGTTTCTTTATAGGATCGTATAGTAATTAATAGCATGGGTAGATATTAGTTTGCGCGTAGTAGAGGATTTTAGGAGCGCACGTCTTGCAAGCGGGAGGATGGGAGCACTATGCATTGAGCTAATGAGGCGATTATATCTCTTATATTTGATATGAACCCTATATTCTATTCCTTTATATTCCAGGTTGACGTATAACTTCTAATTCGTACTACTTCCTGATTATTCTGTTTTTTTTCTAATGCAGGATAGCATCTTGTTTGTCATATCTATGAATTGAAACCCCAGCCTTAAATCATATTGTGTTCTAAGAAATTTTTTATTTCGGTGTTATTCAGACTTCAGCTATCCACCGTACCTATCATACAGAATTAATTCGCATACCTTACAACGTCGGGTAGGTAGGTTGGTCTTAATTGGCTGGTCGGGTAGATAGGCTGGTCTTAAAAAATTAACTGGAGTGTGGCTCTACTCGACTTTCTCATACCAGAATTCATTTTAGTAACTTTTTATTTTTCAAATTTTACAAGAAATTTTTTAAAAAAATCGGTATTGTGGGTTCAATTGAATACAATTATAGCGTGTTACCATTCGCTTTAAAGGGCTTATGGTAAGTTTAAATTAGTACCATACTGGATAATGTACCCTCCGGGAGGTGAAACTAGCCCCCGAGGGGGGGGGGGAGGTTAATGACATCACGAACAAAAACAAATTGTATAGCGGCTATTTTCCACAACAATGCTTGAAAAGTTTTTGTTGCAAAGTTTTTGTTGGATTTTAAAAAAATCTATCTAGTTCTAGATTTTTTTTATAACAAAGCCGTATATAAAATTTAGTGAAAATCGATTTATATTTGTGGCCGCTATCGTTAGTACAAGAAATCGATCACGGACAGACAGACATTATATACATAACATTATATATTATATACAAACATTATATATTATATACAAACAGACGGACATCACAACAAAAACAGTCAAAACGTGTTCGAAAGGTCTTAAAAAATATATTGGCATCAAATTATCGAATTCGAAAATGATTGTGTAAACAATACTTTATACTATATTGCGTAGTATGAGAAAGTACATATTATTATAAGAATATAAAAAGAAGTAGATGTTATCTTTTTCTTCAGATTTCGCTGCCAGGTTTTTCTTTTAAAATATTTCGTACAGATTCTTTAAAAGTTTCTTTTACTGTTTCACGTTGGTAGTAGCTAACGTAGATAGATGCAATTGTCTTATCTGTGGCAATATATAAACTCTTTTAATACTATTAATATCAATAGCGTAAGTTCAAATTATCAATCGTCCCCATGTACTATATTCTACCACTATTGCTGGAAATTATCATTGTTTCTCATAGTAAATAATGCTATCAAAATATCAGAATTTGAATAATTCGAGTATGAAGCATGAAAATGAGAAAAAAATTCTATCGAGTTCTAGATTTTTGAATAATGTACTCGCACAAAAGATTTCTTGGTGGTATGTGCATTTATTCTTATGTTATTCTGTCCGCAATTCATATACATATATACTCAGAGATATGTAGATTTCAAAATGGGTTCAGGAAGTCTTGAAACGTGTTTATCCGTCAAAATTCGAATTCGAAAATCTGCGGGAAAACAATATTTTCCCTATCACTAGTATGAGAAAGTAAACATAAAATATTTCAAGTTATTAATTGAAGCAAATATATATATATATATATATATATATATATATATATAAATATATATATATATATATATATATATATATATATATATATATATATATATATATATATATAATAGCAATTTTATCTGTTTGTGTCTGTGTGTTTGTCTGAACAATACTGGGGAACGGCTGTACCGAATTTCATGATATTTTGTTTGTAGCCGATTGCATAAAAACCTTTTCAGGCGTTTAATTTGTTGCAATGGTAATAATCGAATTTATTGTATTTATTGTATAAGTTTTTCAAAATGTCATCCTTGATCATTCCAATTAGAACTTGAGATTCTTTTCTTTTAGTGTTTGTGGTAATATATAAGTTTTTCTTTATTCCATTTTAATAAAAATATATTTGTTTAAATTATGAAAGAAAATTTCTAGAAATTTGGTTGCACTGAATTTTTAACTTTTAAAGGGTTATATAATGTGTTCTTTTAAGGGAAAACATAAAACATTATAGAAATGCAGGAGCTCAAAAAGCAGATAGGATGATACTTCTAAGAAAAAAAACGGACAACTAATGTGTAAAGTGTTTAATTATTATATTTACTTAAATAATATTTGTGTAAATAGCTTCAAAATGGTATAATTATTTGTCATTAACAAATTAAATAGCATAATGAGTGGTAGTGTCCAGAGCTTTTCTTGTTTACAATAAAACATTTTTTTAATTTACATTTAAGTGTATGAAAACAACTGAGTGAATAAGAATTTTCTTTTTTAGGGGCGGGGAAGTTCAGTGATACAAGAGGATTACAGTTGAAGTATCCGAGTTCCCAAATTTCCCGATTCCAGGCAAGGCCAAAATTATTCCCGTGTTTATGCGGAGTTCGGGTACGTTAAATTTGTGCGTTCGTAAGTCCTTCCGAGAGGTTGGTGACTGGGGAAGGAGGGTATGGTCCCCATAGATGTCGCATTTGCTGGGATCCTGTCTAAATTGGGTAGCACTGTCTTAGCCGTCCATTACAGATACCTTACACCTTCGGATAGGTCGGATGGTCTGGGCCGAAAGAAAGAAGATTATATATATATTAAGAAAACAATACTTTTACTACACATGTGTGTGTATATACCGACATAGAGTGTAATTTATAAAAATTTTAAATGGGAAAATGTCTCACACATAATAGTAGTTAATTTATGCGATGTCATTTTTTTTTAAAACAAAATTTATTTTAGGTTATTTTCTATCCCAACTGCAGAAATGTTCCAACAATTTTGAAATGATTGTTTGTTATGAAACTGCATCTTGTAAAAGTTTTGTTCATATTTTCGCAATAAATAATTTCTGTCATTTTAAAACTGTTTAAAATAATATGAAAATAAGTAGTTTCTTTTAAAAATATACATTTTTCATTATATTGCACAAAACAAGTTTTCTCGCTGTTATTTCAGGTTTGGGCTATTCCATAGTGCCAAGCACATAATAAGCATGAAATCGGTCTAAAGATGCTGTAATTTGCAACAGGAGTGTAATTTAAAGATTTTGAACACCTCTTACAGGCGGGTTATTTGCTAATACCAATGAGAACATGATTGTCACACGCGTTAGAATTGATACTTCTTAGGGAGATGTAAGGGAAACGGAGTTATCAATGAAAGGATGTAACAATCATACTGTGGTAAATGTACTTATATATTGCATTTCAGCAAATTTAACACGTCAGTGTTTTATATACAATATGATACACACATTATAATACACAAAAATATGACACAGCAGATATGACATGTGAATCATTGATACTACAAAACATTAATATTAAATTTATTAACACTATTATAAAAAAATCTGATGTATGCAACACATGACTTTCCTTATATAATACAATGAATTTACTACTTTTACAGTTAAAACAAAATGTTTTTCTTATAGTTGATACTTATATTTTTTCAAAGATATTGAATTTTCTTGAATTAGTCGTCACTTTCATTGATTTAGCGTCATTTTTATCCATTTGGCGAAATTGTCGTTAATTTGGCAACATTTAAAAATGTCGCCAAGTTGGCGACATTTCACCACATTCGTCGCCAAAATCTCGCCAAGCGTAATGGATGAAGAAATAAGTTATTCTTACAGCAGATAAATGACTATTGGCGTTCAAATACAAAAGTATTACTCAGAGTATCTTTTTTCATGAATGGAACGAGCTAGATCCACGAGAATGATGTCACCCAATTTATCGCATGGTATTACACATGAAAAGTGAAGATGTTTCTCAATAGGAAATATTTTTTTTTATTTTATATGACTTTTTGACAATTTTTTTGAAAAATGTGCAATATCTTGAGAACGGTTCATGTTAGCGTTCTAAAATTTATGTCAATAGTTTTCTAATGAAAAATTACATAAGAAATGTCTATTTACGTAACTTTATTAGCGGTTTTGATTTTTTGACGATTTTTTTAAAATTTCATTTGAAATTTACGGGGGTTCTGAACATTCGATCGCGTATAAAACAATAGACTTCCAGTGTTTATGGATTGTGATTTTTGTACCAAATTTCGTTCGAATCGATCCATTCATTCGTCAGTTATCGTCTCCACAGACTCACTGACACACACACACACACACACACATACTTTTACACACACACACACACACATCACTTCAAAAATGTTTGATTCGTGATCAGGGATGCTTGAAACGTGCTCTCCCGTCGAAAACTCGAATTCGAATTTTCGACCCCGTCACAATACTTTCCTTATACATTATGTATATAAGGAAAGTAATAACTGTAGTATGGCTCAACTAGATTTTCTTTCTCATACCAGAATTCATTTTTAGTAGTTTTTTTTTTTTTTTTTTTGCTAATTTTGCAAAATAAACTGTGAAAAATCTGTATCGTTGATCCAAATGATCACAATTATTGCATGTTACCCTTCACTTTAAAGGGCTTGAAAAAATCATTCCATTGATATCATATTTGACAACGTACCTCTGGCGCGGGTAACTTACGCCCCAAGGGGGCTAATGACGTGACGAACAAAATACTGTATCTCGGCTATCTGTCATAGCAATGATTAAAACTTTGAAGTCTCATGACCATTGAGCCAAAAATAAACCCTTGTATGTAGGATTATGTCAAATTTTGTCTTACGCTGCCTTTTTAAAAAAGTATAACATTTCGAAGTTTTCTCTCAAATTTAAACAAATTATATCTAGTTCTAGATTTTTTAACAATAAAGGCGGATATAAAGTTTCGTGAAAATCCATTAATATTTGTGACTGCCATCGTGTGTACATAAGACGATAGACATACAGATGATGGACATAATCGATCACAGGCATACAGATAGACAGACGGTCATCCCTCCAAAAATAATCAAAACGTGTTGAGGAGGTCTTAAAACATATATTGGCATCAAAATCTCGAATTCGAAAATTCTCGTGAAAACGAATCTCTGTACTATATTATATAGTATGTGTGTGTGTGAGAAAGTAAAAATCAAATTCTATAAGAAAGTATCCATGTACGCACAATTTAAAAAAAATCTGATGTGGGCAGCACATGACTTTCCTTATATAATGTGATGAATTTACTACTTTTACGGTAAAAAAAATAGGTTTTTCTTATAGTAGATACTAATATTCTTTCCAAGATATTGAATTTTCGACAATTAGTCGTCATTTTCATTGATTTAGCGTCATTTTTATCCATTTGGCGAGATTTTCGTTAATTTGACAACATTTCAAAAAGTCGTCAAGTTGGCGACATTCCGCTAAATTCGTCGCCAAAATCTCGTCAAGCGTTATGGATGGAGAAATAAGTTATTCTTACAGCAGATAAATGACTACTGGCGTTCAAATACAAAAGTATTACTCAGAGTATCTTTTTTCATGAATGGAACGAGCTAGATCCACGAGAATGATGTCACCCAATTTATCGCATGGTATTACATATGAAAAGTGAACATGTTTCTCAATAGGAAATATTTTTTTTATTTTATATGACTTTTTGATAATTTTTTTGAAAAATGTACGATATCTGAAGAACGGTTCCTATTAGCGTTCTAAAATTTATGCCAATCGTTTTCTAATGAAAAATTACATAAGAAATATCTATTTGCGTAACTTTATTAGTGGTTTTGATTTTTTGACGATTTTTTCAAAATTTCATTCGAAAATTTAGGGGGTTCTGAACATGCGATTGCGTATAAAAACAATAAGCTTCCAGTGTTTACGGATTGTGATTTTTGTACTAAATTTGGTTCGAATCAGTCCATTCGTTCGTCAGTTATCGTCTCCACAGACTCACTGACACGCACACACGCACATACTTTCACACACACACACACACATCACTTCAAAAAAGTTTGATTTGCGATCAGAGATGCTTGAAACGTGCTCTCCCGTCGAAAACTCGAATTCGAATTTTCGACCCCGTCACAATACTTTCCTTATACATTATGTATATAAGGAAAGTAATAAAATAATTAGTTTATGAAAATTGAAATAAAGATATATAATTCATCGATTGTAATTGTTCTCCATGTCTAGAAAATTCTGCGACAATCGTATAGTCTCAGATTTCGTATGGTTAACACTGCTGGATCATTATTGATTTTATATTTGAATTTTGTGTTTAAATACTCGATCAGTGGCTGTGCATGCTGCCTCTATCCCGATAAGTCCTTCGCGTTGCATAATAAATTTCGGGAAATCGTAAGAATCGAATACTAGTAATCGTAATTATTACTATACTAGTAATCGTAATTATTACTATATTAGTAATCGCAATTAATACAGTAGTCGAAAATCACACTAACACATTACAAATGTATTTAATATAACGAAACTATGAAACACGCTAGACTCACTCGATGCGCAGCAAAAACTGGGAGCATAATGAAAATGCGTAATTATCCTAGCTTCAGTCAATGGTCTGCCAAGTGTGGGGCGAGCGATGGCCACATCCTCCACTGATTCACTGGCAGGCGTAACGGAAAGTGTAACACGCCGCCCTTAGTCCCAATTGTTGCACCACTGTCCGAGGAATTTCACTTTTCGTTATGCTCGGATTTCCATTAAACGAACTTGCACTCTCTACCATGCTTTAAGAAGTTTCACTTAAAAATGAACTGGAGCGGGGCCCAATTCGACTTTCCATTTCGAATCCATTAAGAAGATTGTACTTTTTATTTTTACTAATTTTGCAAGATGAAATGTGAAAAATTTGTATTGTGTGTCTAATCAATTATAACATCTTACCCTTCATTTTAAAAGGCTTGAAAAAATCTTTCGATTGATACAAAGTTTGAAAATGTGCCCCCTCGGGACTAACGACGTTACTAACATAAAAATTGTATCGCGGCTATTTTTCACTGCACTGATTGAAACCGTTAAATTTTGTAATCCCCGAGCCATAAATAACTACCCCTTTTATACATAATTATGTCAAATTTTGTCCTACAATGTCATGTTAAAAAAATATAAAATTTCGCTCGAATTATCAAAAAATTCTAACTAGTTTTAGATTTTTAGTTAAAAATGCAAGATAAAAAGTTCCGTGAAAATCTATTAATATTTGTTGTAGCTGTGTGTACACAAGTAATCGACTACAGACAGACGAGCATCACTTTAAAAATAGCCGAAACGTGTTTAGGAGGCCCTATAATATATATTGGTATCAAAATGTCGAAGTCAAAAATTCTCATTGAAACAATATTTTCTCACTATATTCTAATATATGTAAAAATGTATTAATCATCGAAACTTTCATTAAGCCATTTTGAAAAGTAACTCATCGATGACTTTCTTGGATAACCATTTTCAATATTATATCTATGACAAAACTTACGCCACCAAAGAAAAATGGATCATAAGCTAGAAGTTTAAGTCCATTAATCTCGTTGCACTTTACAATCTCCATGATATATGGTTCATAGAAAAACTACAATTTTTACCAACAAATTTTTACTTGGGAAACTAAACTTTATAAATCCAACATCATAGAAATTGTTTACTATCCATTTTTCTTGTATCTAAACAAGCCTCATATTTTCCCGTTAGTGACATATATTCAACTATTAGGATATTTTTATGAATGGACTTTCACTGCAGTTTCGACAAATTGTTTTGCCATGAAAGAATTACGAGTTATTTCTTAATATCATTGGTGTTCTTTCCAAGAGATAAACAGATATAGTAATTTTCAAATGAAATAACTACGAATTGAATATTATTCCTGTAATAGCTGTTTAAGCGTTTTTCGTACGGAATTGCATTTTGAGGTGAACTTTTAATATTTGCAATTGCCACTCAGTAAAAACATATAAATAAATTTATGCTGTTGCTAAAGAAATGTATGCAAATAGTGGCATGACAGACGATAAAAATAGTTTAGATCTAGATTTTACTTCATATACACAGTATAATGCGTACGAAAATATTATGATGAAAGTTTTTGACGGAAGAGCACGTTTCAAGCATCCTTGAACTCGGAATCGAACGTTTTTAAAGTGATGTTTGTGTGTATGTGTGTGTGTTAGTGAGTCTGCAGATGCGATATCTCACAAAGGAATAGAGCGTTTCGAAAAGAATCTGGTACAAATATTACAATTTGTTAATACTCGAATAGTATTGATGTTAGACGCTATCGATTATGAGAAACCCCCTCGAATTTCCGAACGAAATTTTGAAAGAATCATTAAAAAATGAGAACCTTTAAAAATGTTAAGTAACAGATAATTTTCCATGTAATATTTTTATTAGAAAACGAATGATATACTTTAGAACGCTAGCATGAACCGTTCTCGAGATATGAGACGTTTTGCAAATATATTTATAAAAAAATAGAATAAAATTAAAGAAGTATTAACTATTGTAAAATTTTTTCACTATTTAAATGCAGTTTTATGAGACAAATTTGTTAACACACACACACCATTCTCATAGATCTAATTTATTTGACTTTATTTTAATTTGTTTTAAATTAATGGCCACAGAACAAACAGGTTAAATAAAAAGAAAACAATTATACTGACACAGAGATATACATAAAATATATAAGATAATAAAAAAAGTATAAAATACATAAAATAACTCAATAAAAGACACAAAATATATATAAATAAAAAAGCACAAAATACAAAGGCACCACAACCAGTAAACCAGAGCAGGCTAACAGATCAACTTGTATCGAGTTAAAGAATAAGTACACTTAATCGTTTAAATTCCCGACATGAAAAAATATATCCATATCATTAGAACAACCATTAAACAATTCACAAAATGTATTAACTGCAGAATTATTAATCCTACTTGACCGACAAAGAATATCTTTAAAGACTATCTACGTCTCATACTCGTTTTCGGAACATTGAGATTCACGATGTGCAAACAATCAATAAGATTGTTATAATAATAATAATAATAAACATCAAATGTAATATTCTTCTAATGTTTAATTCCAGAATACTAAACGTTATTCTCAACACTGCAGTAGAAGAATCATTTGAACAGTAGCCCATTGACCATAAAATAAAAATATATTAAAAATTGTTAAGTGAGTTTTCCAATAAGCTGTCTGTAAAAGGCATAACCAGAATCCTAGTTTAACTATGCATATTCTAAGTTTTAAGTCTACGAAAGAGTTAAATATTTTTATTATGAGGGTTTCTGACAGTTTTAATAATGAGGATGTATTTTTACTTTGCTGCACGTAAATTCGTCGCTGCAGCACAAAATTCATCGGTTTGAATGATGCATGGTTATATTGGAAATAGACGTTTTTAAACCGAATATCAAATAAATTACTTACAAGCTCAAATTTATATAGTAATATACATTTTTTACCACTATCATGCTCAGAGAATATTTCTAACATTGGGTATGTAATTTTGTTAGTAGAACTAGCTGATATTTAAATTTAATTACTTAAATTGCCCGATAGATTTAGTTCTTCTTCGGTGCTACATCTCGCTATAGGCCCCGACAGTCTCAGTCATGCGTCTTCATGGTCCCCCTATCCAGAACGGGAATCCAAGCCTACTAGAATTCAAGCATCTGTAGGTTCTTTACGACGTTGTCCGACCACTTTGTACGGAGTCTTCCTCTCCTCCTAGATTCTTCTGTTTGGGCTATTTTTCTCCCTCAAGGATATGCCTCTTGCGATCTTTATAAGTGCCTCTACCTCCTGATTCTACCAACTTTAATAACTTTAGTGATGTGTGGCTTTTATACAGTTTGCACCCTTCATGGTTGAGACGTATGCGATGTACTCCATTCTCTTTTACAGGGCCAAAGATTGTACGGAGAACTTTTATTCTCAACTATGCACCGGATAGTCCATTGTCACAAAATGGCATTAACATTTTGAGATCGTGAAATTTTTTACGATTTGATTCATTAGTGGTTTGAAATCATATGAGACAGTCGAATGGAGCACAACACTCCGGTATTTATTCTAATATTTAAGCATTTGACTGATATAAAAAAAAAAAATATGAGAAATCACAGGGACATAATTATCGAGGTTATTATTTTTCAAATAACCATTTCCATTTTGACTTTACGAATTCACTTTAAATACAAAATGTATTGACATTTCCATCACTGGCTCAAGAAATTTAAAAAAAAATCCCATTTTTTTTTCCGTACGCAACAAAGCATTCACGAAATCGCTGCAGAAATGACAAAGAATTTATCTCCTTTAGGAGTCAAATCTATGCGAACTATCAACAGCAAAAACACCTAACGATAATTTAAACGCAAAAACATATCTCTCCATGACCCCCCGCAATGGCTTTGTTTCATCTCGGGGCTCCCCTCACGGAATTCCAAAACATTCGAAAACGCTACACCGCCCACCCCTTTAAAAGCGAAACATCACAAACCATTTATATACACAGAGGAAGATAACGTTCTGAAAAGGATAAGTATTAACAATGGGTCGTATCGCGGTAAACCCCATACCTCCCTTCCCTGCGTAATAATGTTATACAGCGGCGTTCTGATGTAAACGGTGAGGTGCGCAAAATTACGGCAGATAAAATTTCAATAAAAGCTTTGTTCATCGTGCCTTTGGGTCAGAAATTTGCAGCTAATGATCTATTGGCTGACGAACAATACGAATCTGAAAGCGGGCTTTTCTTTTGTGGAATTCGTCGCCGTCGGATCAATGAGTGAAGAGAACGTGAGAGGAATGATGGGATAAGTCGAGGAACACACCTTTTCCAATTCGAAGGGCCCCAATGTCGGTCTAGCTATATATACTTTTGGGATCCTCGACGCGACATCGAAACTCCCCCACACTCATCCCATTTTGCTTACGAAATAACTAAAATGAAAAGAAATGTTTACATATTTTATATTGTGACGTATATTTCTTAATTTTTTATATTTGTTAAAATAATGGTAGCGAGAAAATTTAAGAATTATTTACAACATTCTTAAATCTATATAAATAAAATTGAAAAACTGTCTGTCTGTCTGTCTGTCTGTCTGTCTGTTTGTCCCATCATCACGGGAGAACGGCTGAACCGAATTTGATGAAATTTTGTGGGTAGCCTAGAAATAGCCCCACTTAAAATTTAGTCTATGGATGGAATTTCTACGACCAGTGGTTCTCGAGATATTAGTAAAAAACGAAACTTTCGTTTGTCTCATCATCACGAGAGAACGGCTGAACCGAATTTAATGAAATTTTGTGGGTTGCCTTGAAATAGCCCCCCATAAATTTTGCCCAAGTTTCAAGTTTCTAAGACCAGGGGTTGTCGAGATATTAATGAAAAACGGAACTTTTTTTATAGGAGTTCTACTCTCCAACTCCGTGGTTTATCCAAACGGAAAGGATAAAAATCGTTTGTTTAAAGCGTCAAAGGGAATTAAAACTTTATTTTTGAGTTTGATGCAGGATTTTTGCATTAAATAGTCTCTATCTGAAAGCATAAATTGTTTGAAACATGAATTTAAATGGAAAAATCTACCTCCATGTTTTTACATGTATTAACCTCCATGTATTTCACAAGCTTTTACTCAACGATTAGAAGTATAAAGAAATTAAAATGGTTATTTAATTTCGCATTTTATGAGGAAGATTCTATCTTATATCATGTTGCTCGGCAAAGGAATGGAATTAAATGTGTTTGTTAATTATTATTATTATTTTTTCTATTTGTATAATAAATAAATGGATGTAAAAATATATTTTATAAATGAACGGTTTAATTGTTCTTTTAATTATATATATTGCGGACTGCGTACATTACTTTTATTTATTTTAGCAAAGAGGTTTCAAGCTCATATATTGTGTTTAGCTAATAAACTCATAATAAATGAACGGTTTGATTGTTCTTTTAATTATATATATTGCGAACTGCGTACATCACACTTTTATTTATTTTAGCAAAGAGGTTTCAAAGCTCATATATTGTGTTTAGCTAATAAACTCATATATTGTGTTTACCCAATAAATTCATTTAGCCGATTGTTGAAGCAGAAAAAGAGTAGAACGGATGTATGTATCTTCTAATACAATTTTAGTGTTTTCATTTAGTATATATACAGACGGGATATGGATATTTTATTCTTCAGATCTGCAAATTTAGAGCTACGAATTTAGCGGAATATCTCTAAATAACTTGGTAACTTTTCTTATACTTTACCAAATAAGAAGAAATATCTCCAAATTAATAAAAATGAACCAAATCAATGAAATTAAATTTGTTTTTTTTAGAATAGAGTACTGAAATGATGTTTCTGTAGCATTTGTCGGTCAGTCCATCCATCCTACTTAGTAACGCATTTAACTAATTTTTTTAATATCACTAAATTGATAAAAATATTTGTAAATCCATAAAAATATCATGGAGACGAAAATGTCGCCAAACCTTCCATGGAGATCACGTTATTCAGACGACATAATTTCCATCAATTTATTTGAAGCAGATGATATCATGTCGCTTAGCAACGGATCCAATGTGTTATGTGTCGTACGATTTTTATTAAATCTAATAAAAATATGTATATAAAGTAAATTTCATTGACATTGCATTTTTGACTGGATAATATCAATTACGGTCTTCAGGTTTAAACATCATTATTATTGATATTTCGGGGACAGTTGATTCAGGAATTATTGATATTTTCAAATTATTATGCCATTGTTTCATTATGACGAAAATTGTTGAAACTCATATATAGTACGTTGTACAAGTAATCTTCTACAAATGCACGGGTATATCTTCTAATCTACGACAATATAAGTAGTACAGGTATATTGGCAAAATTTTTATATATATTGGCATATATTGGAATCAATTACGACCTTCTGGTATTAAGATTACGGGGATTTTTGATACTTTCAATTTATTACGTCATCTTTTTTATTTTGGTAAATATTTTTAAGACTCATATTACAATATGTTTAAGCTTCTACTAACACACTGGCATATTTTCTAATTTGCGACAATATAAGTAGTACGTGGTTGCATATATTGATTCAATTCTTTTTTTTTTGTGTGTGAATTTGTTTACAAAAGGGGCCAGGATATTTTATTCTTCAGATTTGCCCGTGAAGATAATTTTGCATAGTGAGAACAGATATTCTTAAACTTCTCTTTATGAGCAATAAATTTAATATTTTATCAGAATTTGCACATGATTGCGAATTATAAGTTTTTTTTATATTATATACTCCGTACGAAGGACGGGTATGCTGCTAGTTAATAATATAAACACTTTGATTTACTTTCTGATTGAACTTTCCTTCTTATGCGTTGTAATAATTCTCGTAATATTCTACCTTTTGAATCCCTCTTTATTTATATTTACCGTGAGTCGATTTGTAATGTTGACCCCGTTCAGATTTTAATTTATGCTTGGCGACTCATTCTCGACTCCATGCAATTCAAGTCTCTTCATTGTTATCTTTGACGTCATCTTCTCGGGGATTGGGCCTGACTATCCCCTATATTTAAAAAAAAAAGTTTTTGAATTTGAAATTTCTGTAATAAAATTGTAAGAATTTTTACTGTACTTTTCGTGATTTATGCTCAATTTTTTGAATTTGTGCAAAATGTTTTGTATTTTTGGATTCTCCTTAGCTAAACGTATGTTTATTGATAATTGTATTTATGCAAATTTGTCACCTTTTACTGGTCTATATATGAACGATCATTTCTATTTCCATGTAGCCACTGATGAAGAGCGTATTTACGCTCGAAAGCGCTCTGGCCTTTTTTAAATTTTGTACGCCTTACAAGAAGTGAAATAAAGTCCTTCTATTATAGTTGTGTGCTTGTTGTTTCTACCTTCATTTACTCTCTATCTATCTTTGGGTAACGTTGCTACAAAATGTTGCTAAACGTGTTTCAATCACGGATAAACATTTCATGAACTCTGAAGCTTTACCAGCGTATGACATCAGATGTTGAAAGTGAGTCCATGATGTGGACGACCCGTTCCCTACATAATGCAATAACTATACTTCTTTCACAGCGAAAAACTGCGATGTAACCACGGAGCTTTACGTAGCGTATGGCATCAGATACTGAAAGTGAGACTATGATGTTCTTTTATTTTTTATCATTTTATAAATTTTTATTTGAGATATACGACTGAACTCGGTAAAGAAACTCAACAAAAGTAGGAAACTTTCTTGCTTGTTTTCTGTTTATTACTTATAAGGCAGAATGCCCTCACTAGTATAAAAATGTCTCACTAGTATAAAATAGGCAGTATTATAATAGGAGGTAATGGAGAATCTGGGGATAAGCAGCAAGAATTAATTATTTGACTTTAAGTACTATTCTATAGGGTGATTTATTACATATTTTTCTACAAGGGAATTCAGAAAGATTTTTAGTGATTCCTAAATTCGTTTCATAGGGCTGTAAAATAGCTCTCTGGCTGTTTAGTTGTATAATAAAATGTCTAATAAAAGGACCCATAATATAGCCCCAATTAGTGCCAAATTCTGAATGCCGTTTGCTCTTGATAATTCTTTTATTCGGAATAATGAGTGAAACAGATAATTTGTAATAACTTGTACCGCAAACAATAAGCAGTCCTATTAGGCAATTTTCTAAAACAGGTAATGTAAAAAATGGGTAATCCCCTCCCCCCAAATAGGTAATTTCCAACAATAGTCAATCCCCAAAAATTTTAGAGTTGTGCAAATATTTTAATAACTGTTATCCTATCTGGATATTTTTAATATCTTGTACTTAAAACAATAAACAATCTTAATAGGCAATAGACGATCTACGGAAATAGGCAATCTAAAAAAATTGAAATCTCCCCTTCCCAAATAGGTAATCCCCAAAAATTTTAGAGTTGTGGAAATAAGTTATAAAATTGAAAATGTTTGCCATTAGAAATATCCATTTATATCAACGTTATATTGAACAGTATTTAACTGATGGGCCTTTAAGTTTAAGACCCCGTATGTTTTCAGAGACACAGATGCTTTGGGTAACAGAATTTATAAAGACATCTCTAGTATTCATGTCTTAGCGTAACACCTTACCACACCATAGTGTAATGATACCCCTGGTTGGAACAATTATACTGGTTCTCCATTAGGTTCACATCTCCATTAGGTTCACATTAGGTGCACATCTCCATTAGATTCCACATACAACCTCTAGCAACACCGTAAATCCCCCCATTCAATCGTCGGTCTTCTTTCCGATGTCGGTGTTACGTCTGTGCGTCCAATTTTAGTGTAAAATGATAATCATTTCAATAGATAGGGTGTTGTCATTTTAGCTAAAGTTCAGTGGTTCGATTCTCCCCCAATGATAAGTATTCTCTATAATAGCTCCCGAGAAACTTATACCTGTTGGTTAGATACTGAGCATGATTAAAGTTTGAATAATACATTTTGAATTTACCCAGTATACCCTGTGATTTATTGGAGTAGTTTCAATGATCGGTGAGTCACGACTAAAAGGATTATATTATTAAAATAAATTATAAAAAACTACAACAACTAAATAATGAGTTAGTAATACATATCAGAAAGGTTCATTTCGATCCAAAAGCTTAAGGACATAGGATCTGCTTTAAATATAGAAGGAAAGATAAACATTTTAGTAGTCCAATATAGTAGTCGATATAGTAGTTCAATATAGTAGGCCATCGATATCATAGGTCGTTGATCGGAGGTTCAACATTCAAATAAAAAATGAGTGCTTTAGAAATATCATCATTGATCGTTTTCACTGGCTGCACATAATAGAACTCGGGGTTCCAATGCAATAAAAGCTCTTGGTACCTCATAAGTAGAGGGAGGGTGTATGGATTAGAACATATAAAACACCATAACTACTGCATTTCTTGATCTAGTGGACACAGAACATAAACTTTATAACATTTTCAGTGAAATATTTAACGATATTTTTACATATTGTAGAAAGTGTGAGACCAGAAATTGTTCTCACATGAGACACTTTTATTTGTGAAATTTATGGTAGCCAGAACGGCAAACAAAGCTGTAGTCTGGCTGTCATCAAGGTGTATGAGGACTTGAACTTAAAGGTCAAAAGACTATAAATATGGTGCAATACCAGTGGGGCTGAGGTGGGCCATACTAAATGTGCAATAGTGCAATTGGGTAAAGAAGAACCAATAATCGCCAGAGAAGTAAAGGCGGAGCTACCCCCCCCCCCCCCTCACCGAAGGAACCACAGACGAAGAAAGAACGAGATGTAGACGAAAAGAACGAGGTCAGACTTTGACGAAGAAGTGATAGAATATCAGACATTGGAGAAAACAGTTGGATTTTGACTTAGGAGACGATTATGAGTTTTGACTGAAATAAGATGTGTGCAACGACTGCGACGTTATGACTTGGGCGGAGGCTTGCCTGCAATTATGATAGAACGACAATACTAAAGAAGCGGAATATTGCGTGGAAGTTCCCAAATAAGGGAGATCTAGGATGTGTTCAGTGCAACCAAGTGTTTGCAAGCATTATGGTCTATTGCAAAGGCCCAAATTGAAGGTATGTGTTCCTCAAATATCCACAGGTTATTAAGTACGTTAGATATATGGTTAAGGGTCTCACATGCTATCTCCTCTCACATACTGTCTTCTTAAATGAATAATAAGCATGTAATTATCGTAATTGAATTTAATAGGTATTTTATGTCTTAAATAAATGTTATTGTTAAGTTTAAATTGGTCTAATCTTTTTATATTAATTAATAATTCTTTTCAGGACTCACACAAAAGGTAAAAATAATTGGAGGGTTAATAGCGGCACAACATAGCAATGTACATTAAATATAATTCCCCTATATATGAATTTACGGTAATATTAAAATAATAATTATACTTAATAAATAATGTGTTTGTTAACTTTAAATAAAAATATTAAAACTTTAAGCTTTTATCTTTTTTATTATGGTTGCCACAGAAAACACCGACATGGAGCATGGAGTATATAGAATATAAATATAAATCAATACAAATTTTAATGCTGGTATCTTTAGCAAACTGTTTTATTAAACAACGTGCATATAATAAAATGACATTCGTGTTTTGAGAACGTATTTACCATCTTCTTTGGATAAAAAATAAAATATGCTTATGAAAAAGCTTCAGTTAATTACAAATATTTGTATGCAGAAGCTTTTTGAATATGAATATTCATTGTTTCAACTGAAGAAATAATATTACTAATAATGTTCTCAATTATAATCTTAATAATAATGTTTTCAAAACACGCTTTATGTTATCTTTTATGCGCATGATTCATCTAAAGATATTTACCAAATTTACAAGTACAGAAGTTTAAATGGATTTATATTTTTGTTCTGGAACTTCTGCATTTCTATCTGTGGTTTCTATGCAGGGTGATCATTGGAGTACACGTATTTGTGTTAAGATTAATCAGCAGAGTTCAAGAGTTCAGAGTAATCAGGATCCAAGAGTTCAGAATAATATTAGTTAAAGAGTTCAGACTAAACTATTTCCTGCTTTCTTGAGATATCCCAACGACCAAAATGACATCAAATTTGTCAGAAATGTTCTCTGAATATGCGGTAAAGCTACTTCAATAAAATTTTGGAAGCTATTTACCCAGTTTTTTAATCACGCGCCCATTATGCGTGAATTGACTAAATAGTATCCATGGTAACAAAACAACTTTTAAATATTCATTTGGAATAACTTTTTAATTTAAATCTTATAAATCATGTCTAAAACATTGGATTTTGATGTTAGGAATCGGTGGATTTGAATATATAGTTGATATAGTAGATATAGTTTAGATATTGATATAGTATATATAGTTCAGATAAATAGTTTAGCGGAGTATTGCAGATTTTTTAATGGCCTCGGTACTGACAAACTTGTTTTACTACATGTATGGAACATGTGTTAACGATTTTCGCGAAAAGTGGAATAGTTTAAGAAGTCTCTAACATGGGTAAATTTAACGCTATGAGTGTGTGTGTGTGTGTGTGGGGGGGGGGCGCTATTTAGATTAACTGCCATCGAAGGATTTCCATGTTATAGTCTCATAAAAATTTTTTTGGTGATACAAATTTCCACCATTAGAACGCTAACAAATGAACGTACTTCCTATGAATGAATTTACGTCCTATAAGACTGTTTACATTCTCTTAGAATGGCACTTTTATTCGATCCGTAAAATGAGCTACAGAACAATTTTTAGTGAAAATTTAAAAAATAAGGAAACGCACATTACTTTTTACATTTTCGTTATCGTAGAAAAATGACGATTTCCACATTGACGACCGCATTTTGCTTTTGAAGATGATCTAAAAGAGAAAAGATACTGTCGATTTTCTCTTTACGATTTGGCAATTTTTTACAGAAAAATAATAAAATTTATTAATCACATCTCGTTATTAAATTTCTGGTTCATGCATGTCAAAATTACGTTCTTGTATATCACACATTTTTTTAAACACTTTACAACAAAGTTGAAAAGTGTTTATGACTTTGTTCATTTTGTCTGTCTGTCTGTCTGTCCGTCCGTTAGCACGATAACTGCCGTAAAAATGACTTAATCAAAATGAAATTTTAGTATGTTGTTCAGACGGTCTGTAGGACCTATGGGAATATAAATGAATAATATCACCCAATTAGTTTTGGATTGAACCCGGGTTGAAAGAATGAAATACATTGAGCTCTATGGGACCTAATTTTTCAAGCATTTTTTAAGCGAATTTAAAATTCACAAATTGCTTCGAAAATTTTAGGCAATATTCAAATTGTTCCATAAAATATATAAAAAAAAAATTCAGCGAAATATATTCAGTAGTTTTTTAAATAAAAATTAAAATAATAATAACACCTCTTATATGAAGCGATCACGTGACCATGATATGAAACGATCACGTTGTTGTTGTTGAAACCCAGACCGTCCGACCTACCAGAAAGGTGTAAGGTAACTGTTTGGACGGTCGGGAAGTGCCACCCAATTTAGACCGGAACCCAGTGGGGGAGGCATCCACAGGGACCGTACCCTCCTTCCCCTACCACCAACCTCTCGGAAGGACTTTCGGACCCACATGTTTAACGTGATCGTACTCCGCATGAACACGGCGGCAGTTTTGGCAGCGGCTGGAATCGAACCCGGGCCTACCGAGTGCAACTCCAGCGCGCTAACCAATGGGCTACCGCGCCCATGAAACGATCACGTGACATACTTCAAAATGATATATAGCATCCATCTTGTCTCAAAATCTTGATTTTTAAAGTTCTTTTTAATTCATATTGAGTGTTGTATCCGTCCTAAAACTACTTTATTTTTGCCTAAATTCTGTGCATTTACATACTGAAACAACGCAATGACAATATATTTGTGTTTAAATGCTCATCCAAATTTGATAATTTCTACAACTAAGCCTATTTTTCACCTATGTAAAATGTAAACAGCAAAATATGTAGAATGAGTTGTATTAGAATTGCTGTAATTCTTTAACACAAAATCATTTAGTCCATGGAGTCTGCTTAGCTGATATGAATGAAATATTCATTGATTTTAGAAAGAGAAGGACGATATTTTTCGATGAAGTTTTACGCATATAGTTTAATTACTTGTAGCTCCATGGTCTTAATTTTTAAATAAAATAAATTATTATAGAGAGTATTGTGATGAATGACATGAATGGGGGAATTATTTATGAATAAAATGTTGCTTTTATAGAGAGAACCAGGCGTGTTATTTTTTCTATGACGTCATTTGAATGGATTTCAGTTGTTTTCGATGAAGTTTTCAAATATAATAAATTATCGTAGTATTATGACAATTCTAAAATTATTACCGAGGAATGTATCATATTTTAGAGATGTTTAAACCAGGCAATTTATACTTTAATGCCGTCATTTGAATGAAGTTAATTTGTTTTTATGAAGATTTAAGGTTTAAAATATAATAAATTAATGTAGTATTGTGATAAGTTTTAAAATATTACCGAGGAATGTATTGCATTTTAGACATGTTTAAATAAAATTGCATTGAAGTTGAAAAGTGTTTCATAATCAATGCTTTAAGCATGATTGATCTTTCTTGTTCTACCTTTTTGCTTCCAGCGCAAAATTCTCCTCTACTGGTCATATTTTAAATTACATTTTCTGCCAAATCGTTTTTTTATGTTTCAGATGTTCTTTTTAAGTTTGGTTGAGTTTCAACCACTCGATATTTCTGCAGATTTTCTGTAATAAGGGAACTTTAATCACGTAAATCGAACACTAATGGTATGAAATTTGTATATAATATGTTGTTTCATATGCGTGCTTTTAATTAAGAAAGTTCTGCACAAAGGACTGACGTTTTTGCAAGCACCAGTTGCCTTCGAAATGAAGTCAATTTTGGGGAGGGGCGTCAAAATTTCCTGTGCTTCCAGCGGCATTTCCTTTGAATCCATCCCTGCCAGTTCCTGGCCTTTGTTTTAGAATTTTTGCGTAGACAGCATTTTCGACTTCTGCCTGATAACACATCACTTAAATGCGCGGGACAAAGGATGCGAAAATTGGAATTTTATTGATACCACTTCTTTTGAACAAAATATCGCTCTGATAAGAATGGCGCACATAAAGGAAAAGTTGCCTTGTAAGTAAATTCCTGCGATTGAATTAGTATAGTTGCAAATTCATCTAATGAATCTGTTGCTAGGGTGGAAGAATTCTAAGGAATGAGTTAGTTCTTTGTTGTATAAATGTATCTAAAACTAGCCATTTCACCCATCACTAAATGTGACAATTACACAATTAATCAAAGTTGTTGATAACCAGTCTTAATTGTTGGCAGCGAAAGGATATCAAATTGGGCATCTGTTGTATTTGAGAGCCAAAGTGGTGTACGTTTTTAGAAAATAATGTTGTATCATCACCCCTAATTCGAATTTTTGACATTTTCGATTTTTCTGTTAATCTGGAAGCTGAGATAGATCGAAAGAGACAAAATCGAGATTTTAGCTCGAGTGGAAGACCTCGATTATTTTGAAAAGTGGTTTTGATTTTTTTTACACTTTACAACAAAGTTGAAATGTGTTTATGACTTTGTTAACACTTTACAACAAAGTTGAAAAATGTTTATGACTTAGTTCATTCTGTCTGTCTGTCTATCTGTCTGTCCGTTAGCACGATAACTGCCGTAAAAATGACTTAATCAAAATGAAATTTTAGTATGTTGTTCAGACGGTCTATGGGACCTATGAGAATATAAATGAATAATATCACCCAATTAGTTTTGGATTGAACCCGGGTTGAAAAAATTAAATACATTGAACCCTATGGGACCTAATTTTTCAAACATTTTTTAAATGGATTTAAAATTCACAAATTGCTTCGAAAATTTTAGGTAATATTCAAATTGTTCTATAAAATATATAAAAAAAAATTCAGCAAAATATATTCAGTAGTTTTTTAAATTGAAATTAAAATACTAATTACACCTCTTATATGAAGCGATCACGTGACCATTATATGAAGAGATCACGTGACCCACTTCAAAATGAAATATGGCATCCATCTTGTCTCAAAATCGTGATTTTTAAAGTTCTTTTTAATTTATATTGAGTGTTGTATCCGTCCTAAAACCGCTTTATTTTTGCTTAAATTCTGTGCATCTGCATAGTGAAACAACGCAATTACAATATATTTGAGTTTAAATGATTATCCAAATTTGATTATTTCTACAACGAAGCCTATTTTTCACTTATGTAAAATGTAAACAGCAAAATATGTAGAATGAGTTGTATAAGAATTGCTGTATTTATTTAACGCAAAATTATTTAGCTCATGGAGTCTGCATAGCTGATATGAATGAAATATTCTTTGATTTTACAAAGAGAAGGACGATCGTTTTCGATGAATTTTAAGCATAGAGTTTAATTATTTGTAACTCCATGGTCTTAAATTTTTAAATAAAATAAATTATTATAGTATTGTGATGAATGAAATAAATGGAAAAATGTTTATGAATGAAATGCTGCTTTTATAGGGAGAGACGGGCTTGTTATATTTTGATGACGTCATTTGAATAAATTTAATTTGTTTTCGATGAAGTTTTCAAATATAATAAATTATTGTAGTATTATGATAATTTTAAAAATATTACCGAGGAATGTATCGCCTTTTAGAGATGTTTAAACCAGGCAATTTATACTCCAATGCCGTCATTTGAATGAAGTTCATTTTTTTCGATGAAATTTTAAGTTTTCAAATATAATATATTAATGTAGTATTGTGATAATTTTTAAAATATTACCGAGAAATGTATCGCATTTTGGAGATGTTTAAATAAAATTGCATTGAATTTGGAAAGTGTTTCATAATCAATGCTTTATGCATGATTGATCTTTCTTGTTTTATTCTTCCTTTGGCATCTTCTTCCTTAATTCGCATTTTCGGTGAGTCCCGAAGATGATACGGATCGAATGACACCCAGACTAATATTCTGGTTGCAGTGGTAGTGCTCTATAATTTTTATATATTACCTCCTTACTCAGTTAGTTACTCAGTTGAGTGAGTATTATATAGGTATATGAAAAGCCTCTTACGGGTAGGAAAACTAACACTCTTAAAAATAAAAATTAGGTTGGACCTATTTTAATATGTATTATTGTGTTTAGTAATATTGTTTAGCGTCAAAAATAATTGTCTAATCAAGAATTTGCTTCATTAGGCTCCATCTCATAGTCAAAAATATAAGTGTGAAAAGTTTCAGACTTCTTAGTCACCGAAGAGGCTTCTGGAGTGTCTGTAAAAACTCTTTTATCTACTTCCTCATTTTATCCGTCTCCCGTCAGAGAAATCGAATATCCGACTCCGTTAGGTCTTGTTCCGCGGTCAATACTATAAATATGCAAAGATTTAGCCTTCTTTGTCATCTTAAGGACTTATGGAGGGCCTATAAAAACTTCCTATGGGGGGGGGGGATCGAAATTCCGGCTCTGTTAAGTTTTACCCAGTGGTCTGTACTATATGCAAGGATTCAACCTTTTAAGTTACCGAGAGTCTTCTGAAGAGTCTGAAGACTTTTCGAAAAGATCCCCCGGTCCTCCCCGGTAGAGGGAATCAAAAATTCGATGCCGTTGGGTTCTGTGCCGTTGTCAATACTATAAGCGTGCAAAAATTCTATCTTTTTGGTCACCAGGGGGCTTCTGAAGGGTTTAAAAAGATATAAATAATTATTATGTAGACTTGTATTTAAGCCTATCAAAGACAGAGAAATAACACTGTTAATAAATTAAATATTGTTTTTGATAAGTTTAATTTTTTAATAATCTATGGTGCTTAGCGTCGAAAATTGTTGTCTCAATTAAAAATTGGTCCAGTTAGGTTCTACCACGTGCTCGAGTATCATCCTTTTATACTCCCGGTGGGAGTTTGGAAGGTTCTGATAAATTTAACACACCTAAAAATTGTAAACGGGGATTGATTATTTTGTGGGTTTTTGTTTGTTTTATATACTCAATCCCTATTTTTAACGGGAGCTACAGTTTAAAGTGTGTTTCGCACTAATACGAGCATATATGTATATACAGAATTGTCCGCATGTACAAAAACGGGGTTTCTGTGGATCTTATGTGAATTATCCAGCCATCGATGGACCTTGCAGTTCAAAGAAATTTCCTATGGTTTGAATGGGCTGTTTTGTTTTCCACTTCTCTTTTTAAGTGTTTTCTTAACTCGAAGAACTTTGTATTTCCTAAACAAAAAACAGATATCCTTTCAGAACTTTCTCTTTTCAGTAAAGAAATTTTAAGGCCTTTTTTTTTGTTGTTGTTGTTGTTGCAGTGCATAAGAAACGCATACAATTAGAAAATTTCTTTAAATGTTTGTGAAAAACTGTAATATCATTATGTAAATGAAATAATGCTAAATGACATTGTTACGAATGTATCAAACAAATAAAAGGAAAAACCAATTTCTCCAGAAATTGCTTAAGGCATTCGCGGTATACATATCCCACATTAAAAAATTCCTTCCGAATTTTTAATTGCAATGAAAATGTTCCCATCTTGCCTTTCTTTTAATTAGAAACACAAAGCTTTTTAAACCAATAACTACATAAAAATATACTTTCCGCTTAACAATAATGGCTTAACAATATACTTTCCACACAGTAGCGGAAAGTTCACCCATCGTGGGTCTGGAGTAAGCTGCAAAAAATCGAATATTTGCTACGTGCCTCAAATTTGCTGACCTCACTGGTGAACTGCACATTATTATACAAGCTTTAAAACGCTGTAAAATTTGGTAAATTTTGTGACTATCAACTTGACCTTAAAGCTGCGTGCTGCTTGATTTCAATATTCCATAAATTTGAAGTCATCTACGTGGTACGACAGACTAATTTGATCACGATAATTTGCCCACAATATCGGAGTGTTATTATTGCCACAGAAATTAACGGCTATTTGGTGCTGATGACCTTGTTCGAAAGAAAACTCTTCCTGTTTACTGACGCTGGTTTTTGTACTGGGAGTAGGATTTCAAAATTTGAAACTCTTCCTACTATTCCTACTATTGGATTTTGTTACAATGCAAAATTTGGACGTTAATAAGGATAAATATGCAATAATTTATACTATGTAAGCAAATTCTTCCTCTCTGTGTTCTCCACTTGGTAACAGATATGGAGAAATATCGCCAAATTGGCGACTTTTGGAAAATACCTGCCAAAGTACGGAAAATTAGATATTTTAGAAAATTATTTTTAATTTCTTTGATAATCCCTGTCGCTTTGTGCGAATTACTAACTAAATATTCCTAAATCAAACTACAGTGTGTTGTTTCTTTGTTCATAAAGCAGGTGCGTTTCGCTAGGAGTGGTAGAGTAATTATATTTCGAGGTCGTATAACAATTAACAATATTGATCGGGAAATGTACCCGGTCCGCTCGGGGATGCTGGGAGCGCAAACGCTGTAGGCGAGCGGGTTTCTATTTGAAATCCTTCAATTTATTCATATCCTTTAAATTACCACATTTACTTTTGTTTCAAAGTCTCCACGTGGACAAGTTTTTGTCACCACGTGAACTTTTGTTTCAAAAATAGAATTCATGAACCTCCATTGCACTTACTTCATTTCACTTCTAAAACCATTTCTATTCAGTTTACCTTTAATGATACAACGTTCATATGAAAAAAAAAATCCCCCATTTCGCATTTATTTCTTACTTGTTTGGCGAATAATTGCGTGCACTGTGTACAAAATACGAATATTTTTACTCCCTCTGTACCCCCCTTTTTTTTACGCATCCCTCCCCTTCTCTCTTCACAACATCCAGCAGCTTTATTCCTTTTTTTTCTTCAGTTGCTTTGCTGACTTTAATCATTTAATTGCTTTTTCAGGGATGATAGATCTTTTCCCTTCGGCCATTTGAATGTGGGGATGAATTCGATTCATTATGAGATTTGATTCTAATCATCGATGAATTCAATAGCATTTAGTTGTGAAAGGCTTTCCAAAAAGGTATGTGATTACTTTCACCGAACGATGATTTGTTTGGCAGTTTTTAAAGGTATTATGGGGCACAAAAATTGCATTATGTTTTTAAAGCTTTGTTATCAATGCAACTCTTACATTGATTTTGGAATGTTTCATTCTACGTAATATAAAAGTAGGCAAACGTTTCATAATTTTACTGAATGTTCAGTTTTCGTTTGATATTTAGAGCACTTACTTTTTACGTAATGCTAAGTTGCATACTATCTGACCTTAGCGCGAGGCTACATTTATTTTTTTCATATATTATATTACATATATTTAGTTGCTCATAGATTGAGTCATAATTAGTATATAAATATGCAAAGAAAATGTATCTTTTTAGGAATTTCCGTTCAAAAGTTTTTTCAAAACTTTTAGTTAAATTCTTTTCTTTCTTTTTTCTTTTTTTTCCCCTTAATGCTAAACGTTCTTTTTACTTTCTCATATACGTAGTTTTGGGAAGTATTGTTTTCACGAAAATTTACGATTTCGAGATTTTGATGCCAATATATGATTTAAAAGCTCCGACACTTTTTAACTATGTTTGGAGTAATGTCCGTCTGTCTGTCTGTGGTCAGTTTCTTGTGTACACTATAGCAGTCGTTGCGTAAAAATATCGAATTCTTCTTCTTCTTCGACACAGACTGTCCAAAGGTTTAAGGTATTTGTTTAGACGGCCGGGACAGTGCCACTCAATTTAGATCGGATCCCAATGTGGACAGCATCCACAAGGACCATACCATCCTTTCCCTACCACCAACCTCTCGGAAGGACTTAGTGATCCACATATTTAACGTGTCCGTATTCCGCGTAAATACTGGGACAGGGGCAGAGACGGAAATCGAACCCGGGTTGTCCGAGTGTAATCCCCACGAGCTAACCACTGGGTTGTCCCACATCTAAAATCTCGAATTCGAAATACTAAAAACTACTTTATACAACAATAGGAGAAAACGTTGTTTTCTTTATACGCAAGGTAAATCAAGCTGCCCCACAATTCTTTCTTGTTTAATTAGCTTTCCAGCCTCTTTTACTAGAAGATCTCCTCTACTTTATTGAAACAACAAATTTCTTTGACCTATTAGCTGTTGCCATCCGACCGAACTTCTTTTCCGCTTAACTGCGCACGAACTTTGGCCACAATATCCGGCTGGAGTACCACGTAAAATCCACTCGACCGGACGAGGGCGTCCGGTAGAAGAAAGATTTCTGAAGCCCCGGACGCCCGAATTTACAACTCCACATTATTGGCAAACAAAGCCGGCCGTAAAAGACGGCTAATGAAAGGGTCGGCGACTTTTATGGGGTGTGGAGGTTTCATTGAGGGCGGGAGAATTTGTCACCCAAAAGCTCTGGAAATTGATTTTGATCTTGGGTGCTGTCGCTGATTGGATGAGAAGAGATCAATTGTTTTTCTATGGGGATTAAAACGTAAATAATAACTACTAAAGATAAACCGTTAATTTCCCCATATAGTATAGAGAATGGGCACGTGACGTCAGACGGAAAATTTTGCCCTTACCTTTCCAAAGCTAAATACTCGTATGCTTACCAGTATGGACATTTTCATTATTTCTGCATTAAAAACGGCAAATTTAGAGGGTTACAGTCGTTTAACCCCTAACGTTAGTACGATATTTCTAAATGTATCATTTTTCATGGATATTTTTAATTTTCCGGAAACTAAATTATTCCTTTCAATAAAATATATACACGAGTTTAAAAAGAAAATAGCTATGTAACTTTCCCTTCTCTTTCGCATATGCACTGCAGAATTTGTTATTAAATGCATACATCTTCAGAACGATAGCTAGTGACTACGGTGAAAGTGAGTAGTAGCGTACATTTACTTAAAATCACTTAAAGTGCACTTTAGAAAAATAAATTGTCAAACATATGTTGTTTCTCAAGTATTCTAAATAATTTATTTTCAGCACATTTCCATACATGTTGATGTTCAATGGGTTTTAATTTTCTTTTGCCATAGTTTTAACTTTTATTTGCCATCATTGTCAGTTTCCATTACTTGCTATGGTAAAAATAATGCCTTTTTGCTCATACTTTTCTGCGCATTCTACTACGCTGTCTATTTATTTGCTCTCGTGTCCTTGCTCTATATTGGTCCATGCATCGTGGACGGACGAATTGGTCTTCCATCCACTATATCGCCGTAGGTATCTTAAAGAGGATATACAGATATCTACGTGTATCACGGAATTCATTCCTCTTTTTACACAAGGTGTTTGAAACAGTTCATGGGCCGAACATTGAAAAGTCGTTTAGAAATAAACCTTCGTTTACCAAGTCTGGGAACTACAAAAGTATTATATATTCTAAATCGCAATGATGAAACGTATCTAAAAATGCAATGTTCTAAAAAAAAATAATTGCACATTAATTTTATATCCGTATTTATGTATGACTATTATGAATTATAAGCTCCACAATTTTTCCACGTTTAATGCTATACCATCACTAATTCTGTCCATTGGCGTATAAAAATAATACTTCAGAAATTTTGCTTTCTTTAAGCTTTTCTAGCTTCACAAGAAAATCACGTAAATTGGACTAAATAAACAATGAAATTCAAAAGATGCATTTGTACAAAACAGCCTTCATGTGGTGCATAATATCTTAATTCAATTATTAAAAAAATCTAATATTGGCAGCACATGATTTTCCGGATATAATGAAATTAATTGTCTTCTTTTACAGTGAAAAAATAAATGTATAATCCCCAATTTTTCTCGGAGGTTAAATCGAATTAATGACCCGTGTATTATATTTTAATTTTCTATCTTCCATCTGACTTGAAAGAAGGCATTACTCTTTTATTCGAAAAAATGAACATTTTGGTATGCAGTATCTCTAAAGTAATACATGTTGGGGGTTTAGTAGGTTTTTTCACACAGACGAAGGATGTTACCTTACACCTTTCTGGTAGGTCGGACGGTCTGGGTGTCAATCAACATCAACAACACAGACGAAGGAAATTCAACGTACCGTCGAAACAGATGTAACAGCCTATGCTGTTTCTTGTAATTTAATTTGTGATTAATTATTACATTGCATAATATATCTTCATCTATTTCAAAATGGCTTACTTTTTAATTATTTCTATAAAATTTTCTAACTTCATTCGTAGAACTAACAAGAAAAATAATTTCTTCGCTTTTACCAAGCAAACTCTCATCCACTAGATCCTACAAACACTTCTTTCTTATTTGATGAGCTTCGCAGCCTGTTCTATCCGTTGAGTCTCCCTACTTTATTGAAACAACAAATTTCTTTCCTCTCTTATTAGTTGTTGCCATCCAACCGGAGTCCCTCCTCTTAACTGCCTGCGAACTTTAGCCACAATATCCGGCTGGAGTGCTACGTAAAGCCACTCGACCGGACGAGGGTGTCCGGCAGATACCAGACATTTGAAACTCCTGACGCCCAAATTTACAACACGACATTATTGGCAAACAGTCTGTCGTAAAAGACGATTTAATGAAAGAGTTGGTGACTTTTATGGTGTGTGGAAATTTCATGGAAAGCAGGGGTATTTGTCAATCCCAGGAATTAATTTATACTTTGGATGCTGTGCGCTGATTGGATGAGAGCATCTCAATTAGGAATGGTGATCCCATTGCATCTGTGGGCCAGTTTCATGCTTTTTAGTCCTCTTTAGCACGGAATAGCCGATAACTGCAATGTAAGCGCCTTGATATGTGTTGAAATTTTGCGAACTTCTGTGATGATCGACGATGTCAGTTATATCACGCCGTTGGCTTCAAATTACAAGAAATTTGAGCTCCGATTGCTCAAGATCAAGTTCATAGCAGTTCCATCAGCTATACCGTGTGGAAGAGCACTAAGAGACACGAAATCGACCCACGGCTGTTAGTATCTGCTGTTGGTATTTCTAGCTTTAGAAACGTCTCTTTAGTCCCCCGTACTATGATTACGAACAAATTGTTTCCTTTGCGATGGAAACGTACATATTTTATAATATATGTATAAAATCGGAAGTTGGGAAACTAAAAGTTCGTTGTGAGAATCTTATTGTTGTCCAACTCTTGCTCGTCAGAACCAATTTTGAATCAGCGGTGAGAAAGTTGGGGACCATAAACTCTACTAGCTTAACAATTGCATTCGTTCTCCATAGGGTCCATATTATGAAACGAAATGTAGCACTCTGACCTTCTCCCTACATACAGTGATCCACCACCGCCTTTTCAAGATTATGGATACCATTGTTTCGAGTTTCTTCACCAAACGACTTCAATATACAAGTGACTCAGAACAACTTACACTTCTGACAGTTTTCGTTGCTTTATAGGGTCCGTGTTGTGAAACAAAATGCAGCACTCTAACCCTTCCCCCTACATCCAGGGATCAACCAGACTACCTTTTTTCCAAGATTCTGGCTATACCATTGCTTCGAATCTCTCCACAAAACGAATTAAAGTTGCAGGTGACTTAGAACAATATCTACTTCTAACAATATTCTTTGCTCCATAGGGCCCATATTGTGAAAATACATGCAGCACTCTACACCCCCCCCCCCCCATACATCCAGTTATCGACCACCTCTTTTTCGTGATTCCGGCCGTACCATTGCTTCGAATGTCTCCCAAATAATTTAAAGCTATACGTGACACAGAACAATGTTCACTTCTAACAGTTTTCGTTGATCCAAGAGAGTACAACACTGTGACGAGCATTTATTTCTCTATTTTGGCAATACAATTTGGCAACTAAATAATACAACAATTGTCCTAATATTTTATAAATTACTATTTTGTCAAATCTCCGATTTTCGAATTTATCTGTTTTATAAAAAAGAAAGTATTGTGATGGCATCAAATATCGATTTTTTTTTATTTTCATGGATACACGTTTTGAATCTTCATGGATACAAATAAATACTTTCTAAATGATTAGCGGCGTATTCTTAATCCAAAGCAGGCTTTCTCACCCAATCCAACAATCAGTGCCGCCGACAGAATTTTCGGATCGTTTTCTAGAATCCTCCTAGGTCTCTTTGTTGCAAATGCACGCGGTCTTCCATACTACCCCCTATTTTGCAAGTTATTGGCCTTTTTCATAAACTGTTTATGAGGACAATTCCTTCAAGCCACCATGGGGCTATACAATGTATATTTTGCCCTCTTCCCTGTCG
Organism: Amaurobius ferox; assembly: GCA_951213105.1. Taxonomy (NCBI): domain Eukaryota; kingdom Metazoa; phylum Arthropoda; class Arachnida; order Araneae; family Amaurobiidae; genus Amaurobius; species Amaurobius ferox. Next base: position 20,860,640 of record OX578140.1, read on the forward strand.
GCGGCCTTACCAGTGAGGAAAGGAGTCTGACAGAAATTTTATAGTGCTGGATTTCGTTTACCAAAGAGCCTACGGAGAACTCGTGTAATTGTTAAGACAGTGGATTGGGGGTAAGATTCGCTAATAAATCCAGTCTATACCACTGTCCCATAAAGCATTCCTTTTTATTTGATGAGCACTCATTTTCAGAACTTCTCCACTTTATTAAGACAACAAATTTCTTTGTCTCATTAGCTGTTGCCAACAGACCGAACTCAACTATCCGTACAAACTTTAGCCATTGTATCCGACTGGAGTGCTGCATACAAGCCACTCTATTGCACGAGGATGTCTGGCAAGATACAAGACACTCGAAACTTGGCAGCATTATTGGCAAACAAAGACGATCGTAAAAGTTGACACAATGATGTGTGAAGGGTCGGTGACAATGGTGTTGCAAGCCCAGACCATTCGATTGACCCTAGGGTTTGTAGCAGCTGTTTAAGTGGCCGGGACATTTATGGTATGTGAAAGTTTCATTCAAGATGGTAAAATTTTCAAACGATAATCGGGAGAATTGAAGGCGATTGATTCTAAATCATAGGTTCTGTTTCTGATTGAATGAGAAGAGATCCATTATTTTTTCCTGGGGTTAAAAACGTAAGTAATGAAATATGAATGCATAAAGCGTAAGTAAAGAAATTAGATACATTTAATTCTATCAATGTGTGGTTATTTAACCTGTTGTCAACGTTATCTAAACTGCCTTCCAAAACCGAAGTATACGAATCAAATTCTCAAATAACGAACGCATCCGCGGATTTTATTGGGTGAAACTTTTACTGCTGTCTTCGCTGGGGGTTATACAAATATCAAATTATTATCAAAATGTTATTCACGCAAAACCATTTGGGCTACATCAAACTGAAAGCACCGTCAATTTTTTTCACAAACTTTATGAACCCGTCATACGACGGGGTTAACATCTAGTTTTTCCATATTTGAATAAAAAGTATTCTTAAAAAATAATCAAACAGAATATGTTTCTATGGTAACCATCTAGTCCGTGTACACATAAAAAGCGTATGAAGACAAAAGTGGGTAAAAAAATGAATTCGTAGCTTCCACAATGTACTCAAGTTAGCTTTGTTAATATATACTTTAAGTCCTCTCCATTATTAAAGCCTCACCTTATTTCGACCTATCGCCAGCATGGATTCTTAAATGATGAAATTCATCCTCCTAGCATCCTCATCCTGGATAAATGATGCTCCAGTCGACATTGCTCCACATTGGAGTAAAACTACCACATACTGAAAAAGGATTGCTCGTCGTACATCAAGGGTACTCCCGATGCTGAACTCTACGCTCCCTCCCTCGCCGTCAACCGTTACCCCCGGGAAAATACTCATAAACATCCATTTAGTCGGTATTACGTCCTTCATTACAAGATGCAAACCTCCCCCCACCCCACTGTATCATTTGCATGAAGAACGTCGACGTCTTGCTCTCTAATGAAGCATACGCTCTGGGGGTCCAACAATGGGCCGCCATTTTTCAAAAGCGGGCTTTGTTGTTTCTTCGCTTCTATATCTCCATATATTACCATTCCACCCCCTTCTTTGCATTTTATTTTACCTATATATTACGAAGTGCCCCGTCGCGAACTTTCCCTCCTCGAGTTGCGAGTGATTATTATTTATATTATTATACGGAAGGGGCGAGCGCGGAGGAGGAAGAGCTGAGTTTGAGGATTTTGAATCTGGAGATTACGCAAAACAGGGCACTAAAGAGCCAGAAGCCATGGAGTCAAGAAAAGTGGATGGCTCTCTTTGTGTAGGAAGGCTGTCGAGAAATGTCGAGGGTTCTTTTCTTAGCGGCGGGGTCACTCTGCTCATAAAGATTCTATTAAATTCGAGATTATGTCGCCGGGCAAAGTCATAGGCTGTTGAGTTTTATGGATCGTTCTCTGCGCTTTCGGCCATTAAGGGAATTTTACAACATTTCGGAAAGTTTAACTATTTTTTAAATAAGTATTCGGCGAATAATGTTTCTGCAGAGAGAGACAAACTTTTTATAACCTGTATTTATGCAAATTATATTTTCAAAAATGTGACGGTATTTTACTATCCCCGCAATATATGGTTATTTCGAATAAGATAAGTATTCTGTTAATAATGTCGTATATCCATGCAGATGAAAAGATTCTCAATTCTTTAGGGCAGGTCGCACACCCTTTTGTGGCACCTGCCATGTCATAAAATTTTGTTTACTTGTCATAAAATTTTCGAAATTTTTAAATGTATTAAATTTACAATTATTTACATTCTGTAATAATTGAAATTTAAACCGTAAGGTACTTGAATTCATTTTAACAATATCGATCCAATGTAGATAAATGATAGGTAATTGCTGTTTGTGTGTATTGCTGGATGCAAAAGAGTTACAAATTAACCTTTACGAATTTGAAAAAATAAAATTGAAATTTATATTTAAAAATATATTATAACAAGGAAGATTAATCATGCATAAAGCATTCATTATGAAACACTTTTCAACCGAAATGCAATTTAAGTTAAACATCTCTAAAATGCCTATTTAGCGGTGATATTTTAAAAATTATCATAGTGCAATAATTTATTTTACTTGGAAACTTAAAACTTCATCAAAAAAGTCAATGCTATAAAATCGCTTGCTTCTCTATTTAAGTAAAATCAATGAAAATTCAATTCATACCACTTAAATTTCAGACTCTAGAGCTGAATAATTTTGCGTTAAAAATTCACCAATTATTATACAACTCATTTTACAATCGCTTGTTTTGTTTACATTTTGCATACGTTAAAATTAGCCTTCGTCGTAGAAATAATAAGTTTAGTGATCATTTAAAACCAAAAATATTGTAATTGTGTAGGCACAGCACAGACTTTAGAAAGATAGATAATATGCAAAAATAAAGCGGTTTTAGTACGCATGCAACACTAAATATAAATACAAGAAAGATCAATCATGCATAAAGCATTGATTATGAAACACTTCCCAACTGTAATTTTATTTAAACATCTCTAAAATACGATGCATTTAGCGGCAATATTTTTTTATTCATCACAAAACTATAATAATTTATTTTACTTGGAAAATTAAAACCATGGAGATAAAAGTACTTTCTAACTCCATGCTTAAAAATTCATTCAAACTTTATTTAAATGACTTCATCGAAATAAAAATCGTCTGGCTCTCGATGTAAAAGAATATTTCATTCATACACTTTTATTCCAGACTCCAGAATTAAATAATTTTGCGTGAAAAAAAAAATCAGCAATTCTTATACATCTCATCTTACAATCACTTGTTTACATTTTGTATTCATTAAAGTTAGGCTTCATTGTAGAAATAATTAAAGTTTGATGATCATTTAAACTCAAAAATATTGTAACTTCGCTGGAGCAGAATATAGATGCACAGAAAAAACGTAAAAATAAAACAGTTTTAGGACGGTTGCAACACTAAATATAAATTCAAAAGAACTTTAAAAATCACGATTTTTACTTTGAGAAAAAAGATGGATGCCATATTTCATTTTGAAGTGGGTCACTTGACCTCTTCATATTATATGGATGTCATTATTTTAATTTTTATCTAAAAAACTACCGAACATGTTTTGCTGAAATTTTTTTATATATTTTATGGAATAATTTGGATATTTTCAAAAAATTTTGAAGCAAATTGTGAATATTTTGTTTAAAAAATGTTTGAAAAATTAGGTCCCATAGGGTTCAATGTATTTCATTTTTTCGTCCAGGGTTCAATCCAAAACTAATTAGGTGATTTTATTCATTTACATTCCCATATGTCCACAGACCGTCTCAACAACATACTAAAATTTTATTTTGATAAAGTCATTTTTATGGCAGTTAACGGACAGATAGTAGACAAAATAAACAAAGTCATGAACACTTTTCAACTATGTTGTAAAGTGTTAAAAACGAGTTACCATTTAATCACATTTCAAGACACTGGATTTTGTTTAATAAATAATGATTGCATTGTTTATCATTTAAGCTTCACTAAACGCAAGACCAACAGGTGCCTGTCTCACATTTTGGTTCAGAGAAAATTGGTCACATTACGATTATCAGATATCCTATGTAGGATCCGATGTTAAAAAATATATATATATATATATCTCGAAAATCGTAAGGCATAGAAAGCTAAATTTTGCTAGGCAAGTTCTTACCTCAACATGTGGCGGAGTACTTTAGCTATCAGAATTTTTTATAGAGGTGTGTTATACCTTCCGAGTTGGGTTCCTCTGTCGGACCACCGTAAATGCCATAAAGCAGAGGAAGCTAAAATTAGTTATATATTAAGTTTTTTCCCCCAAAGGGTGCATGATTACCTTAGAAACGGCAAGTTTTCCGAGACGGTGTACTTGCTTCTAGTTGGTTCATCTGTCCCGCCAAAAATATCCAATAAGTGTCCGATATTCAACTTCACTATTACCATTAAAATTTTCTCTGTAAAAGCGAAGCTGAATATGGGACTCGTTTTACTTTCCCTGCAATATATGGTAATACATAGGGAAAGTATTGGAATCATGCCGAAAATTGCAACTCGATTTTTCGACGGATCTACACGTTTTAGGACCTCTGAGTATGAAAAAATCTATTTTTAGCGTGACGTCTGTGTGTCTGTCTGTGCAATTTATGTATCCACTCTAACTCAAAAACTAATCGACCGAATTTCATAAAATTTGGTAGATAAGTCACTTTTGGGATACACCGGCGCTGATTAGATTTTGGCACGATTCGGAAAAGAACAACTTGCCTTTTTCTGCTAAATGGCCTGCAAAAATCACCAAAATCTAAAAAAAAAAGATTACATGCTCATTATATCAATTAAATGCTAATTTTACACGTAATTTTTGACGAGGATAATAATAAGATCAACTCCATTACTCTAGGACTAATCGTTCTCGAGATATTTGAGATTTTTCGCATTTTTGTTACGCCGCTCTTGGAAAAATGTCCAATTACCAAATAAAAACAAAAATTGTCTTAAAAATGCAAATTTAGAGTTCTTTTGTGCAATTAAACTCAATTTAATGAATTATTACAGAAGTAAAGAAAAACTGAATTTGAGTCTGCAGGGAAAGTCATGTGCTGCCCACATTAGATTTTTAACTACCTTACAACAATGGTAATTCATATTACTACTTTTTTAAACAAGCTATCACATAACTAATAGGTTTTCAGAGATTTTAAAAACAAGTACATTCTATGGCGGGCCTAGGACGGGTACATGCGAAATTTTCATCCGGGCACATACGTATAACATCGTTGATTTTTCAACAGATTATTAGCTAATTTCTTTATTTTATTACTTTAATGAAAATTTTTGCATATTAACACTCCAATTAAGCTTCTTTTAAATAGAATTAGCGAGTGATAAACTCTTAAGTCTGATGTGGGCAGCACATGATTTTCCCTACATAATACAACGACTTTCCTTTTACAAAGAAATAGTTGTGTATATGATCCACAACACAATGCTTTTGGTATTGAATTAGCATCACATAAATTATAATTGGGCGCTTTTGGTAATTTATTAGTTTAAGTAGAAGAATTTTTTTATATTTTTGGGCAAAATCATCATTAAAAAGCAATTGGTACTTAATTAAAATCCAGTGAAGAAAATGGGTGTTGGACTAAATGATTTTTGGCATCAAAATCCAAAACGATTACAAAAATTTTCTTCTGTCGTGAATGGGAGAAGAAGATCCACGAAAATAAAAGTGAAACTATTTGATGATACTTCCTACTTTTCCTAAATTTATTTAAAAAACAAGCAATATCTTGAAAACAATTCATGCTAGCGTTCTAGAGCTTAAGTTATTTGTTTTAAAAGAAAAAATTACGTATGAAATGATTATTTTTTTTATCAGTCTCAAAAGTAATTACACACACATTTTTGTACCAAATTTTGTTCGAAACGCTCCATTCGTTCGTGGGATATCGCTTCCACAGACTCATTGACACCCACTTACAGACATCACGTCAAAACGCTCGATTCGAGTTCAGGGATGCTTGAAATGTTGAAGACCCAGACCGTCCGACTCGTCAACAAGGACATGAGCATCTATTTGGACGGCCGGGGATGCTTGAAATGTGCTGCTTTTCAGTCGAAAATTTGAATTCGAATTTTCGACCCCGTTGCAATACTTTCCCTATACATTGTAGGAAAGGTACGTATGTTTCCTACATACCACGTATGCAGAAAAAGTAAAATTGAATGAATATCACAATGTTGGAAAAACGTGAACACGCTAGTAAATGTTTTTAGTAAATATCAAACATCCAGCTCCGTGAAGTCGCCCCCCCCCCCTCCCCTCCCGTGGAAAGCACAAACGACAAAAACTAGTGGAATCGTTTGTACTTCGTTTGTGCCGCAAAAATTTTCGTTTGTGCTTCTTTCGTTTACGATTTATAGACGTTTCTTTTCTCGGAGGGGCCAACTTTATACTCAGCCACATACATAAGAGAAATTACATCTATTTCCAAAAATCGTTTATGCTATTCGTTTGTGCTACTTTGTGCCGCTAAAAGTTTTCTTCGAACCTTTTTCAAATTTGAACTATAAAGCGTTCATTTGTTTTTTTCGCTAAAACTGGTTTTGTTTACATACAAGAAATTTAACGAAGTTCGAAGAATCGTTTATGCCATTCATTTGTGCTTCGGTTGTGCTGGTTTGTGTCACAAAAATTTTCTTTTGTGCTTCTTTCGTTTTCGATTTATAGCATTTTCTTTTATTTACTTCCGTGAAGTTGGCCCCCCGTGGAAAGCACAAACGCCAAAAACTAATGGAATCGTTTGTACTTCGTTTGTGCCACAAAATTTCTTGTATGTAAACAACGCGCCAAACAAATGAAAGCTTTATAGTTCAAATTTGAAAAGGGTCCGAAGAAAACTTTTTGCGGCACAAAGCAGCACAAACGAATGGCAAAAACCTTTTTTTTGGAAATCGATGTAGTTTTTCTTATATAAACAATACCTGAACGTGAAGTTGAACCCCCCCCCCCCCTCCCCCGGAAAATAAACGTCTGTAAATCGAAAATAAATGAAGCACAAACGAAAATTTTTGCGGCACAAATTAGCACAAACGAACTACAAAGGATTCCACTAGTTTTTGTCGTTTGTGCTTTCCATGGGGTGGGATGGGGGCAACTTCACGGAAGTAAATAAAAGAAAATGCTATAAATCGAAAACGAAAAGAGCATAAACGAAAATTTTTGCGGCACAAACCAGCACAAAGGAAGTACAAGCGAATGGCTGAACGTTTTTTCAAAATTCGTTAAATTTCTTGTATTTAAACAAGCCCCGTTTTGGCGCCAAACAAATGAACGCTTTATAGTTCAAATTTGAAAAGGGTCCGAAGAAAACTTTTTGCGGCACAAACCAGCACAAACGAAGTACAAATGAATGGCATAAACGTTTTTTGGAAATTGATGTAATTTCTTTCAAGTAAACAATGCCTGAGCGTGAAGTTTGCCCCCCGGAAAAGAAACGTCTATAAATCGAAAACGAAAGAAGCACAAACAAAAATTTTTGCGGCACAAACCAGCACAAACGAAGTACAAACGATTGCCCTAGGTTTTGTCGTTTGTGCTTTTCACGGGGAGGGGAGGGGGGCAACTTCACAGAGCTCAAACATCCTTTCAAATATAACGTATTTTTAGGGTCGGTGTTTTACTTTATTGTCTTCCAATTCGGGTTTATTTCGAAAACCAAACCAATGTAATTCAACGACATTTAAATCTCAGATGTGGCTTCATACAATTTCAAAATTAACATCAAAATAACACTACAACGCAGAAGTCACTCATGAAGTGTGGGATATCTTTCTCTTGCAACTTGTTACACACCCAGTTTAGTTTTCTAACTCTATGGTGATAAATAGCGTTGAAAGTTTAATTGCCGTTTTACGGATTGGCAATATTGGTGCATTCGAAGATAAACAATCGTTTCACATGATAGCGTGTCTCATGTTTTGATTATAGAAATGTTAACAAATATTACATGTTGAGTTATAACATCATGTATGTAAAAGAGAGGCCAGTAAAGTCTTGTTTGTCTGGAGATGATGAGGTGAGACTTTGACTTGCTGTACAAAGTAATTATTTACATAAGCTGCGAATTGTAGAGTATTTTGATTTTAGCTTTTGTAAATTTATATGACAGTAAGACCACTAATTATTACGTTGCACTTTTGATTAGTCTTGTTAATGCTTACAATAAAGTTAGCTTTTGAAAAATCATGAAAGCGGTAAGAAAATTACCAAAATTTTGTGTTTTTACTTTCCCTGCAATACATGATAATGTATAGGGAAGTATTGAAATCATGCCGAAAATCGCAACTCGAGTTTTCGACGGATCTACACGTTTCGGGACCTCTAGAATACAATAAAACCATTTTTAGCGTGACGGCTGTGTGTCTGTCGGTGCAATGTATGTATCTACTCTAACTCAAAAACTAATGGACTGAATTTCATAAAATTTGGTAGGTAAGTCATTCGCGTGTGACCCTGGTGCTGATTAGTTTTTGCTACAATTCGGGAGATTTCATGCATTTTTGTTACTCCGCTTATGAAAAAATGTCCAATTACCAAATAAAAACAAAATTTAAATTAAAAATGCAAATTTAGTGTTATTTTGTGCAATTAAACTCAATTTAATGAATTATTAAAGAAATAAAGAAAAAATGAATTTGAGTCTGCAGGGAAAGTCATGTGCTACCCACATCGGATTTTTACTTTCTCTGCAATACATGGTAATGTATAGGGAAAGTATTGAAATTATGCCGAAAATCGCAACTCGAGTTTTCGACGGATCTACACGTTTTGGAACGTCTAGAATACAAAAAAACTTTTTAGCGTGACGTCTGTGTGTGTGTGACTATCTGTGTGTGTGTCTGTCTGTGCAATGTATGTATTCACACTAAATCAAAAACTAATGGACCGAATTTAATAAAATTTTGTAGGTAAGTCGCTTGGATATGGCTGATTAGTTTTTGGTACGATTCGGAAAAACAAAACCCACTTTTTTGAGAAATTGCCCGCATCCACTCTAGATGAAAAACTAATAAATCAAATTTTACGAAATGTAGTAGATAAATTACTTGTGGGTTACCGTGGTGCTGATTAGATTTTGGTACGATTCGGAAAGAAATAACCTTTTTTTTAAGAAATGGACTGCAAAAATCGCCAAATTCTAAAATAAAAAAACTACGTAAGCTCAAATATATAAATTAAATGCTTGTTTTATTTTAATGTTTAACAATAAAAAACAATAAGACCAACCCCATTACACTAGGAATAGCCGTTCTCGTAATATTTTAGTTTTTTTGCATTTTCGTTACTCCACCGTTGAAAAAAAAAATCCAGTTACCAAGTGAGAACGAAAATTTAAATTAAAGTGCCAATTTAGTGTCATTTTAAATAATTATGAACGTTATGTTCTGCAATTAAACTCAATATAATGATCTATTGAAGAAATAAAGAGAACGTGAATATGAGTCCTCGGGGAAAGCCATGTGCTGCTCATATCAGATTTTTCCTTTCCCTGCAATACATGGTAATGTATAAAGAAAGTATTGGAATCATGCCGAAAATCGCAACTCGAGTTTTCAGCGGACGTTTTGAGATCTCTAGAACACGAAAAAATTATGTTTAGCGCGACGTCTGTGTGTGTGTGCAATGTATGTATCCACTCTAACTAAAAAACTAATTGAACGAATTTCATAACATTTGGTAGGTATGTCCCTTGTTAGTGAACCTGATGCTGATTAGATTTTGGTATGATTCGGGATAAAAGTACCTGCTTATTTTTGCGAATCATCAAAATTTGTAATAAAAGACTACGTATGCTGAAATGCATCAGTTAAATGTTTCTTTACATGTAATTTTTGACGATGAAAAGGATAATATCAACCCCATTGCTCCAGGTCTAGCCGTTCTCGAGATATTTTAGTTTTTCACATTTTTGCTACGCCGGTTTTGAGAAGTGCAGTTGCCAAATGAAAATGATAGCTGAATTAAAAGCGTAAATTCAGTTTTAATATCAATTAATTATGCGTGTTATTTAGTGCAATTGAACTCAATTTAATGAATTATTAATGAAATAAAGAGAAAATGAATTTGAGTCTGCAGGGAAAGTCATGTGCTGCTCACATCAAATATTTATTCCTACAGTACTGTGAAAGTATTTGGATGGGAGTTTAAAATATGACTCGGATTTTGATTAGATCAACATTTAGAAAACTCTGAAGTGTGAATACAGGTTTTGAAAATGGGGTGAATATAAACAATGTGTAAAACTATTGTGAGATCCACTACAATATTTTAATGAAATAATTTTTTTCCTATTTTATTTCACTGCAACAGGACTTAATTGAAGAAATATGCCTTTAAACATTGTTTTAAACATTTTTCTAATTTTGCATTCTAAATTTTCATCCCGGCTGTTCACATACTATAGTTATATGTTTTATGACATCCCTAAATAGGAATCAGTCATTTTTATTTTCTCTACACACATAGTATGATGTATATAGGTATAAAGTATTGAGACTGGCATTCGAATATGAATTTGTGTTTTCAACGAAAGAACACGTTTCAAGCATCTCCGAACTTGAATTGAACGTTTCTGAGGTAATACGTTTGTGTTAACCTGTGGACGCAGCATATCTCAAATAATTGAATCGATTCGAAAATGATCTGGTACATTTGTTACAATTCGTAAATACTAGAACTTTGATTTTCAACGCGATCGGATGTTTGGAAGTAAGATTAGCACAATTCCGTACTTTTGCAAAACCAGGGGGGTATATCTTTGAATTCTAACAACCAAAAAGTTTTAATTACTGTAATATTTCATTTTCAGTGAATTAAAAAAAAATTAATAAATGCAATAAAATAAAATAAAAATTGAAAATTTAGATTTCGTTGGTGAAAGCCTTTCATTTTTCTTCATCTCTACGTAATGGCCTGGGCGTTTCTATGGGGAGAAGTGTTTGTGCGTATGGATGCATTGCGATTGTCTATTAATAAACGTTGAAACTAAAGGATTTAAATTGAAACAAAAGGAAGAAATGATTTTGATTTAAAACAGACAATTGGGAAATTGAGTGGTACTATCCGTATACGTATTATTTAAGTAGCGCGGGCGTTCATTTAGGACTTGGGAAACGCCGAGTGATTCGTTCTAGTATTAAGTAAATATTTTTGCTTTGTGAAATTTTAAAGAGTTAATTGTACGATAAAAACTTATTACTATTTTAATTTGAAAAAATTAAATACCTCAAATTTAATATTTTTTCATATATATATTTTTATAAAAAAAACCCCTCAAATATGCTTTTATTGTTAACACGCTTATATGACTATACCTAAATTCACGCATGAATCATAGATTATAGTTTAAAAAGAAGGTCCAGAGACAATTTACAAAGAAATTGGAAATTTCATGAATTTCGATATACGTATATCAAACATCTCTAAATCTCTTGTGTTCTTCCTCTACCACTACCTCATATCTCATATTCTGCTGCCTCATGGCAAATTTTTCATATATAAAAATAACTATAGGGATATGCTATTTAATAGCCTCTACAAACAACACACAAGTTATAAATTCTCAAAAATTTCAAATCTAATCCCAGAATAATCTTATGCTCCTTTGATCTCATGGTGGCGACGTTGCTGCGGCCGCGTTGCCTTGGCGTGGACCGGGTGTGTGATCTTGCTATCGCCGCGATTGATCGTCTTACCGTATACTTTTGGGTGGTACGGATTCAATTTATGCTTATGCTCCTTTATCTTCTGGATATAGCTTACATGATTGTTCTATAAAAAATATATTTCAAGTATATTTTCTGAATATATGGTGTAATTGGTTGGGAAATTTTGCAAATATATCCTACCTATAATTCGATCTGAGGATTAGCTGAACTCTTAGTACTACAGATCTAATCGTTTTTCTTAAATTTGAATTAGTTTTTTAGTTATTTTATATTAAAGCACGATTTTGACGATTCTTACAGAAATCGGTTCCTTAGCGATCGAATATATTATCACACAGTTTCTATCTCGACATTATGGTAAAGATCAAATAATGTTTTTTCGAACGATCTTTGAACCGGATTTGTAGGACAACATTTTTTAATTTAATACTTCCTACCAGGTAGTTAAGGGAAAGTTTGTAAAATAGTAGTGTAAAGTTAGAAAAACATTTTCCCTATCAAACATACTAATATATAAGGAGAAAGTATACTGGAATGGGATGGAGAATTGGAATTCGAAAATTTGACACATTTTGGACACCCGGAAACGCGAATCCACTATTTCTAATGCAACATCCGCGTGTTCGCAATGTATCAAATCTAGATCAAAAACCGAAGAGAATTGCCCGAGTTTTTTTATTAGAAATAGTGGATTCGCATTCCAGGGTGTCCAAAATGTGTAAAATTTTCGAATTCCAATTCTCCATCCCACATTCCAGTATACTTTCTCTTTATTAGTCTGTTTGGTAGGGTAAATGTTACGTTTCAAACTTTACGCATCTATTTTATAGACTTTCTTCAAATCACTTTCTGCAGAACGATAAATAACATCGTTCAAATTTGCATTCAAAAGATAATCACTCGATCCAAATCTTGAACTCGAACTCTACGGCCCAGAGCATCCAGTCCTCTACACTCTGACACGCATACTCAATAAAGCTCCTCCATAAATCAAGGAGAGGAACTCTAACGACTGAAGCTACTCTTTTCATCTTCTACAGCCTCTTCTTATGCCCCCTCCATGCAAATTCCCGCTTCTTTGCGAATATTAAGTGAATGCGAACATGCAGATGCCAATTATTTAATGGGCTGTAAGAAACCAAATGGTTTGACCCCTCCCCGTCCGTCGGCGGAGATTGCGTGCGCCGTTGGCATAGCATCTCGTGACGGATAGACGCAGATTGATCCATCAACATAATGAAACCATCAAGACCGACTTAAGTGAATTTCGGTGCTGCCAGAGGAGCGCTGCGATCGCTCCTGTGGGTGAAGTATGCATTCTTAAAGAATGCAAATTTAGTACAGATGGTTCTTTGCTTCAGAGTGAGCACCTGATGTTACTTTTCAAAAAGCAATAAAACTAACTAAATCAAAATATAGAGGAGGTTTTATACATAGGTAGGATATATTTGCAAAATTTCCCAACAAATGACACCATATATTCAGAAAATATACTTGGAATATAATTTTTTATAAAACAACTATGTAATCTATATCCAGAAGATAAAGGAGCATAAGCATAAATTGAATCCGTCCCACCCGAAGGTATACGATAAGATGATCAATCGCCGCGATAGCAAGATCACGCACCCGGTCCACGCTAAGGCAACGCAGCCGCAGCAACGTCACCACCGCGAGACCAAAGGAGTATATGATTATTCTGGGTTTAGATTTGAAATTTTTGAGAAATTATAACTTGCGTGTTGTTTGTAGGGGCTAAATAGCATATCCCTATAGTTATTTTTATATATGAAAAATTTGCCATGAGGCAGCAGAATATGAAATAGGACATAGTAACACTATTTTGGTAGTGGTAGAGGAAGAACACAAGATATTTAGAGATGTTTGATATACGTATATCGAAATTCATGAAATTTCCAATTTCTTTATAAATTGCCTCTGGACCTTCTTTTTAAACTAAAAATAATCTATGATTCATGTGTGAATTTAGGTATAGTCGTATAAGCCTGTTAAAAATGAAAGCAAATTTGAGGTTTTTTTTTTATAAAAATATATTTTATAAAAATATATATATATATATATAAAAAAGCAGTAAATTTGAGTATTTAATTTTTTCAAATTAAAATAGTAATAAGTTTTTATCGTACAATTAACTCTTTAAAATTTCACATTTCTTTGTATTTTTTATCAATATAGAACTGATCTGAATACTATTTATTTAAAATTTAAGAATGTGGAGTTGTCTTTTATCCCTTTTTCCATTTAATTAAAAACAACGTATTATTCTCAACACCCGTATTACGCCTGTCTATTATTAGAGAGGCTTGTTACCAATTCAGTTGGTAAATGCAATTATTATAGCTTAAAAACAGAGCATTTTTCATCAATTAATAACTTTCAATTAAGAACTTTCATCAGTTAGCCGCTATTCCGTGCTTACGATCATTAGGAAGCATCAAACAGTTCCAAAAATACTGGATTCTGCACTGAAAATGCATTCTTTGATTTAGAAACACGATATAGGCGCGTTCTATAACCCTTAAATAATAGCAGTGTTTATTCGTTTGGGAATTACATGTAATAGTCAAATCGGAATTTATTTATAACAGTTTAGAGTTGCGCTGATTTGTAAATATTCAAAAATGGCGTATGAACTGATTGACATACTTTTGTATACTTTGGCGACGTTTGGCGACCCACTGGTAACCTTATTCAGATTCATGCGGGCAGAGACCATGAGCCGGAAATTCCGGCTCTCATCAGGATCTCTTTTCGGAAGGGTCCCGGATGAGAGCACCCATACTCTCATCAACCATCCTGACTCTATTCCGTATATCCAACACGCTGCCTGCATTTCACTCCCTAAATCGTCCACGGAAAAGCACACCCTTTTCTAAGTACGGAGAAATAGGAACGCAAGTTCTTGCTATACAAAGGTTTTTTTTTTATTCATATATATTTGTGTTATTGGGCTCAAAAGATTTTACCAGTTTCTCAAAGTTTTGTTTCAAATGGTCTTGCAATACTTTTTTCGTTCAAAATCATCTGGTACTCGAAGAGTTTATAAAGGAACATAAGCCTAGGAAGACCGTAAATAAAATGTTTTTGAGATTATGTCGCGAAAATGGATAAATGATTTTAAAACGTTCTTTGATGTAAAACATCTTAAAGCGTTGGATAGAGTAAATCTATACAACGCTTAATATCACTTAAATGAAGTGGAAGTATGTAACGGAAGTTATATTATATTGTTACGAATACGTAATAGAAAATCATTGTTATAATTTTAAGGTCTGTGGCGGAAAGGAGTCGCCAGTCCCGAGCCTGGACTGAACTCGGGACCTCGTGCTTACAAGATCGACATTATAATCATAGAGCAAAAAGCTGGCTTTAGCTCCGTTCTTATAATTCGGGTACAGGTTCCAAGCATCTTTGATCGGATGTCTTTGCTGCCGCACACTCCCCTACCTGATGAGGAGTCCGGGTCGAATTTCGGCGAGGAGGGGGGCTGCCTCGAAAAACCCCCGCGTGTCCCCGTCCTAATTTCAGTTGAGGTGTCGCCTCGGGCGTGACGTCAGTCATGGTCAACCAGGAAGGGAGTGGCAAGGCCTCTGACTCCGTGTGGTGCTGCCATCTTGTGCTGAGAGGTGAGATCGTTGGCATGAGAAGGTTGCGTTGTTCAAACGTCCAGTCATCATTGTGGCGGTTGTGCGTCTCCCGTCCCGAGCCAGGACCGAACTCAGGACCTCGTGCTTACAAGACCGACATTATAATCATAGAGCAAAAGCTAGCTTCAGCTCCGTTCATATAATTCGGGTACAGGTTCCAAGCATCTTTGATCAGATGTTTTTGCTGCCGCAGGTCTAAGTTTGACATTTATAGCGAATTTGGAAAGTTAAATGGGATTATTTTTTATGTCAAACATTTTGCAATACTGTTGTTTTTATTAAAAAGTCTTCTTTGAAGCAAGGAGGTGGATGGGGTTTACTAAAGATTTCTACTTCCGGTTCTTTTCCCTTTTATTTGAAGGGGATAGAGTGCTTTACTAGAGATTTCCTCTTCCGGTTAAAAACTTTTCTTGAAATATATATTTCTCAAAATTTGATATAGATAGATCTTTGACGCTGCCTGATTCACCATCAAATTGCAGAGGGGATAGGGAGGTTGTCGTGAAAGGTCACACGACCTGAAACTTCACATTATAATAATGGCTGCCTGCTGGGTATTCGTAAAAATATTTCATCCCCATAACATCTATTTCATGGTGTATTATTACCACGCGCGTCCTAAGATTTTTTTACATGAAAAATTATTTATTTGTATTCAGAGATACTTAAAATTTTAGAGTCGGATATTTTGCTCCCTCCCCCCTCCCAACACAATACTATATCTTTGCATAGACTATGCATTGTAAGAAAAGTAAAACTCCACGTTTACCCCACACTATCTGAGTCATAAAATTAAATCTTAAAAATCTACCATTCCCACAACAATCTATTATTTGGCTGATGCTCTTCGCCGATTTCCATGATGTTGGAGCTTCCAAAACAAGGGGGGAGAGATTTAAGCGGTCATAACTCAATCTTGATAAATTTGAGGCTGTTTAGGTCGCGCGCGCCATAGAGTTTGTAATTTAATTGATGTGCCTGGTAAGTACATCTTTGGTTGGGGGGGGGGGGGGAGGGGGTATCTTACAATCTAAAGCTATCGAGACATACTCACTCGTGTTTGTGTAACCGTCCATGTGGAAGATATTGGGGGAGTAAGTTCTTTTGTTCCAAAGAGGGGGGGGGGGAGAGCTTTTCAAATATTTCGATCCAGTTTGCAATTTAAAGGATTTCATCGAGAATAATGGAGGAGAGTTGAAAATGGGGTTAGTTGTAATGAAGTGTGGGGGGGGGGGGGGGTCTGTTTAGATTATCTTTGGCTACCAGTTTGTGATAAACAAAAGTAGAAAACACCGAAATAGTTTTGGGAGATCAAATAATTTTGGAGTGAACGTATAGTAATCTGTATATTTAAAACAATGCAAAATAAATAATTTTATTTCTAAATTTCTAAAATATTTTTGTACCTTTTCATATTTGCAGTTTTGTGTAGGGGTCTTTTACTTACGTTTTAAAATTTAAAATTTTCCAATGCTACGAAATTTGTGAAGAGATCGTATTTGAAATTTTTGTAAAAAAATGTGAAAAGGAACACGGATTCCATCTTAACAGACCTCCCGATTATTTTGGATTCAAAATACATTTGAATTGCGTGTGTGTGCCTTTGAAATTTTCATAGGCTTTAAAATGACCGTCATAAAATATAATAACACCTTAAATCAATTAAAAGACTCGGGGAGGGAAGTGCTTTTTTTTTTTTAGCTCACCATTGGCCGAACTTCTGAAAGTGACTGTCTTCCGTTAAGAACTTTTGAACTCCGCCGTGCGTTGCATACTGGAAAGCTACGAAAACCGTGTATTTAATCTTGTCGGTATCATCCGAACTAACGGTAGACCTCATGTTCCACGATTTGACTCCTTATCATTCAGTGCTAATCCATGGTGTGCTGTTTTTTTTTCTGACTTCTAACATGGCAAGTTGTGGGGTGAAGACTGAATACTCAGTTTAAATGATCCTCACGACCTGCGTGCATTAGGTTTTCGTATGCTTTTCACATGTTACCGCATAGTTTTCTTTCAAAAGTTCTTCACGAAAAGCTTCCCTCCTTTGGCAATATGGCCATAACTGACTTTGACTCATAAAATCTTCAACCTCACCCCCTTCCCCGTATGATTCAGGTGTCAGGGTCTTAGTCACTGGGTTAGGAGTTTGTCGGGGAAATGTTTATATTTCAAACATAATTGCTCATAAGTTTTGTGCCCTTATTAATATGTGGCATATTGCCCGTCGACGCATGAAAATCATTGCATCTCGGATCCATCAGCCCAGGGGGATTTATCGGTATCAGGTGTTGCGTCCATTTGTTTAGGTCAGTGTGCAGTAGCCCCCTTTATAGCCCAGGGAATCCGTTGAGCCCCAGCATTTCCCTCTGGGGTGGACAAATATAGAACTCTCTTTGTGTGTAGTTGTTTCCTGTGGATCGGAACTTATTAGGCCGATGCCGCTCTCCCGTGCTCTGCCAGCCTTTCATCTTAACCCAGGGTATGGGAGATAGGGGAAACTCCAGAGAGTAGCAGCAGGAAAAAATCTGATCTGGACAGCTCGTGACTTTCCCTGCAGACTCATATTTACGTTCTCTTTATTTCGTCAATAAATCATTATATTGAGTTTAATGACACAGAATAACATCCATAATTATTTAAAATTTTACTGAATTTGCACTTTTAATTCAATTTTCGTTCTCATTTGGCAATTGGACTCATTTTCAAAAGTGGCGTAGCGAAAATTGCGAGAAAAAAAAAATGCTTCAAGAACGGCAAATCCTAGTGCAGTGGAATGGGTGTCATACTTTTATTGTTAAAAATTACGTATAAAACAAGCATTTAATTAATATATTTGAGCATGCGTAGTTTTTATTTTAGATTTTGACGATTTTTGCGGACCATTTCGCAAGAAAAAGCAGGTTATTGTTTTCCGAATCGTACCAAAATCTAATCAGCACCAAGGTAACCTACAAGTGACATATCTACCAAATTTTGTAAAATTTGATCCATTAGATTTTCAGCTAGTGGGGATACAGGCAATTTTTGCCGGCCATTTCGCAAAATAAGCCGGGTTATTTTATCCCGAATTGTACCAAAAACTAGTTAGTACCAGGGTAACATACAAGTGACTTACCTACCAAACTATTTAAAATTTGGTCAATTGGTTTTTTAGTTAAAGTGTATACATACATTTCATAGACAGACAGACAAACACACACACAGACGTCACGCAAAAAATAGTTTTTTCATGTTCTAGAGGTCCCAAAACGTGTAGATCCGTCAAAAACTCGAGTTGCGATTTTCGACATGATTCCAATGCTTTCCCTATATATTACCATGTATTGCAGGGAAAGTAAAAATGATTAGACAGTAGAAGAGAGAAAGGGTTGAGAAAAATATGTAATTTGCATATTGAGAAATTTAGGCATTGTTGGGAAACATTAACAAAATCAGAAATTTTGTTATGCCTAAATTGTTCTGAAAATTAATAGGAATTTTTTTATTATCGATTGAAATATACAAAGTAAATTTCATGGAAATCATTTGGCTATTTTGAGAGACATCCCGCATGCCTTGGAAAAGTAAAAATTTTAATATCTTAAGAAAATCTTAAAGTAATAAATAAAAAAAAATATGTTCATGTCTGATGAGAAGTACTAACATGACGTTTTTCCATTTAATAATTGTTAAGGTATAAATTTGCGTTATTTTCTTTTTCATTTTCGATAAAACGAAAAAAAAATGTGCAATATCCCAAGAACGACTGGATAAAATTTTTCGTAAATTATGTAAGTCAATTTCAAATAACTATTCTTGTAGCACTTTTGATATAGTTAATTTTCTGCAATGTATTAGTTCGATTAACTGAGAAAAAAATGTTCTAACAATTGAAAATTTTACACCTATCTGAGTTTTCTGAAAATGAATAGGCCTGCTGCAAATATAAGTTAAAATGCTCCTACAAAGTTTCATTCGATTTGTTTTGAAAAATTATAACTTCTTATTCGGAAATGCTCAAAACGTGGATATCCATCGAATTCCGAAATGTTTTTATTTTGCCCCATATATTTTGCCTTATAGATACACTATGACAAGAAAGTAAAAATACTGTGTGTAAAAGTTTCTGTCATATACAATTCTCTACTGGCTTGATTTGCAATTGCCAAATTGAATTGTATTGTATTTGAAAGAAGCCTATTTTATATTCCAGAAATATTTTGTAATATTTTGATTTTAATTTTATAAACTTTTTGCTTTCTCATACTATATAATATAGTATAGAAAAAGTATTGTTTTCAGGAAAAATTTGGAATTTGAGATTTTGATGTCAATGTATGTTGTAGGACATTCTGAGCACGTTTCGATTATATTTGGAGTCTGTCTGTACGTTTTTAATTTATCTTTTGCTTATGCGACAGCTGCCACAAATATTAATGGATTTTCACGAAACTTTATATCCGGCTTTGTTATAAAAAAATCCAGAGCAAGATAGAATTTTTTTTAATTTGAGCGAAACCTTCGAAATTTATTCGAATTATATATTTTTTTTAACATAGCAGCATAAGATACAATTGACATAATTATGCAAAAAAGGGGTTAATTTTGATTCAATGATAACGAGACTTTAGAGTTTTAATCATTGTTGTGAAAAATAGCTGCGATACAATTTTTGTGTGACGTCATTAGCCCCTCGGGGGAAAGTTAGACTCCCTGGGGGTACACTGTCAAGTATGGTATAAAATGAAAGATTTTTTAAGCTCTTTAAAGTGAAAAGTAACCGGCTAAAAATTGTAATAATTAGAACCCATGATACCGATTTTTCAAAATTTTTCTTATAAAAAAAAAAAAAAATGCTATTAAAATGTATTATGGTATGAGAAAGTTGAGTTGAGCCACACTCTATTTTTTTGTTTATCATGGAAGTAAGGGAGAGGGGGAAATTAACACTCCGTGTTGGAAAAACACGTACTTTGTTTGAAACAATAAATTAAAGTGGCATTGGGGTAAGACAAAACCCATCGCATTATATGTACTCTATGGCGAAATGCTGGTATGCATTTAAGGATAATTTATTTAAATTTTAAATTTAAAACTAACTTTAAAACTTTCGAACGTAACTTTAAATAAATTATCAATGCAGTATACATTATAGATCGAACAATAAAAAATGTTCTTACTCGCTCAAATTTATTTTCCCTTCCACTTTCTTTTTATCTCTAAAAATTATGTAGTCCATTTTACAAACAGAAAAAACAATTTATTACTTCTACTCATAATTAGGGAAATCTAATTTAAAAATATTAGAAAAAAAAAGACTGTAGCGTGCACAAAAAGTACAACAGCGTGTAGAAAAGCGAAGCGTGTACAAAATACTACGCTATCGTCTGTCTCAAATAATAATAGATGGGGCGTTACTTATTCTAGCGACACACGGATATAATTCTCAAAAGATTATAACATGTTCAAATATTTTACTCATAGTAATTTTATTTCATTTCATTTGACTCCGTGATGTTTATATTTAAACCAGCGCAATTAACTGTTTCAATGATAAATGCTCTCAACATCATAATAATAGGAACTGCATCGTCATAGATTGAGTAGTTGAATTTTAAAATCACTTTAAAATCTACTTTTACGAAGTTCACAAGTCTGCCAGAGGAGGCAATAAATAGAATCAAGACTGATAAGCCAGTCAAGCTATCGAATTATGTGCAGACAGAAGTACGTTTTAATTAGTTAAATTCAAATTATTCGTATAGTCTTCTACTATCATTTTATTTACAGTTGAACATCTATAAGCAACCGTCGGGAGTTTCCACAAAAATAGTTGCTTGGAGTGTGGTTATATAAGGGGACCAAGAAGTGATAAATATAAAAAAAAATCTGATGTGGGCAGCACATGACTTTCCCTACAGACTCAAATTCGTTTTTTCTTTACTTCTTTAATAATCCATTCCATTGAGTTTGATTTGCACAAAATAACACGCATAATTGTTTGAAATGACACTGAATTTGCGATTTTATATAAATTTTCAATTTCATTTGGTAACTGGACGTATTTTCAAAACCGGCATAGAAAAAATGTGAAGAAACTAAAATATCTCGAACGGCTAGCCTTAAAGTAATGGGATCCAAGGGAGTCCCGAGGGCCAAACAATTCATACGACTGCTTGGGGGCCTCATATCTGGAGAAGACCTCAAAATTGGAAAGGATATTTTCTTTTTTAATCCTAAGCATTTTTTAACTTTTGGCTAATTATTTCAACGTAGCATCCATCTTACCACTCATTAATTAGCCGCTACGTTTTCCTTTATTTTGTGTTATTCTGAAATTTACCTTTATTCAGATTTCAGTAGTTGTAATCCGAATAGAGTTTAAAGCTGGTAAGGCAGAATCAGTAGCATCTTTTATTTGTTTTAGTCTATTCGCTTTTGTATATTTTGTGGTTGCAGCGACCCCATTGAGTCTACTAGGTCTCGGTCTAAAAGCTTTTGCCTAATCTGTATTCCTTCTTTGCTCTATCTGAACTATAACTATTGGTCTTTTAGTAATAAAGGGTCAATTAGTAAAATTATGGCTATTACTGTACAGTGGCGTAGTTATAATTGTAGGGTAACATTTTTAGACGGCCGCATGCGCGATACTTTCATTTCGATATGAGGCACCCTACGCTATATTTTAAATTCGGTGTAAGGCCCCCCCCCCTCCTACATGATATTTGACATTGGATGTGAGGCTCCAATGTCAAAGCGATATATGGGAACCTCATATCGAATGGACATCGTCTGGACATGTTTTCAAAGGGTCCTAAGCTTTAGGGTCTCAAAGTATCTTTTATTCCCGATTTTTCACTGCAAATATATATATTTATGCTACCATTAAAATGGGACCTAGAAAAAAAACATTTGACTATGGGTCAACAAAATTAATAAAATGTCGTAAATAAATAGATCTGATTTATTGCCGGATTTCTAGAGCATCTGAGCTCTAGGGCGGGCTTCATAATGCCCATAGCCTATCAATATCGTATATGTTATGCTCATCTGCTGGGAACAAACATTCCTATCAAAGTAGACTTTTTAAAACTCAGATTTCTTTAAGTTATCGTATAGTGTACGCCAGTCGGGCTAATGACTGATATATCCCAAGGCCGCCGACTGGGAAGAGGGGGGAGAAATCAATAACATAGGGGCCTGGAAGACTTGTGGGCCAGGACCGCATAAGCAGTGCATGAAAACTAGACCAATAACTTGTACCATAGGGAGTAATAGGGCTGGCGCATTTGCTGCTTGAAGGTCCAAAAACTCTTTCGGCGATACTGTTAATACTTAAAAAAAAAACAAGATATTAATAATTAAATTAAGTCAATTTATGTTTGTAGGAATATCACGAGGTGTTGTAGGTGTAGAAAACCGCCAATGCATTTAGAATTTTCTGCCAATTTTATTAAAATCTACTTGACTGAGTATAACATTGCAGACTAGTATACAAGCTGAATAAGGCAAGTTTACAGAATGATAAAAACGTGTCTAACACTGAAAATTCAGCTGTCTCAACGACTGTACCTTGACAAAGAGGGGCCTCAAAATGATAGTTTTCATGTAACAAATATTTTAATTCATGTAACTAAATTTATTAAGAACTGAAATTAAGCTTTGAATTGCACTAAGTAATGATTTTCAAATTGGTAAAACAACTCTGATAGTCCTTGAAAAAGAAAAATTGGTATGGCGAGTTCCCTTTTCATTCAAGGGGCAGATCACTCTGAAGTTTTTTCTATATATTACGATTTCTGAACAAAGGTTGACAGCGGTTTCTTTGTGAAACAGTCGTTTATGGACTTTCATTATAATGAAATTGCTTGATACGGAATTTTAAACAGGGACTTATTTGGGAATTTAGGGTAATTTTGAAAATAATTTATTGGAGAGGGAAAATTTTAGCTAGTGAATTCTTTCACCGGGCAGTTGTGACTCGTGGACAGAGGTGAATTTATTATGAAACTAATAAAACTAAAGTTGCAAGCCTAAAAACAAAAATCTGATGGGGGCAACACATGACTTTCCTTATATAATGCAATGAATTTACTACTTTTACAGTTAAAAAAAATGTTATTCTTATAGTAGATACTTATATTCTTTCCAAGATATTAAATTTTCTTGAATTAGTCGTCATTTTCATTGATTTAGCGTCATTCTTATCAATTGGGCGAGATTTTTGTTAATTTGGCCACATTTCAAAAAGTCGCCAAGTTGGCGACATTCCGCCAAATTCGTCGCCAAAATCTCGGCAAGCGTTATGGACGGAGAAATAAGTTATTCTTACAGCAGATAAATGACTATTGGTGTTAAATACAAAAGTATTACTCAAAGTATCTTTTTCATGAGTGGAACGAGCTAGATCTACGAGAATGATGTCACCCAATTTATCGCATGGTTTTACATATGAAAAGTGAACATGTTTTTCAATAGGAAATATTTTTTTTTATTTTATATAACATTTTGATAATTTTTTTGAAAAATGTGCAGTATCTCGAGAACGGTTCATGTTAGCGTTCTAAAATTTATGTCAATCGTTTTCTAATGAAAAATTACATAAGAAATGTCTATTTGCGTAACTTTATTAGCAGTTTTGATTTTTTGACGATTTTTTCAAAATTTCACTCGAAAATTTAGGAGGGTTTTGAACATTCGATTGCGTATAAAAAAAATAGGCTTCTAGTGTTTGCGGGTTGTGATTTTTGTACCAAATTTCTTTCAAATCGGTCCATTCGTTCGTCAGTTATCGTCTCCACAGACTCACTGACACACACACACACACACACACAGACATCGCTTCAAAAATGTCCGATTCGTGATCAGGGATGCTTGAAATGTGCTCTCCCTTCGAAAACTCGAATTCGAATTTTCGACCCCGTCACAATACTTTCCTTATACTTTATGTATATAAGGAAAGTAAAAAGGTGACACCCTTGAAACCCAGATTATGAATGTTTCAACTGCACTTTAAATAAATATATTTTCTTTTATAAATTTGCCCTCCATTTTTTTCCCCTTCTTTTTTTAAAATCATAATTTAGACTACTAGGTTTTAAATTTCAACATTATTTTTAGGAAGGCATTTTATTTCATGTCTGAGGAAAAATGTTCGAATTTGCTCGTAAATAATTTCTTTAGTCTACCAGCACTGACGCCAGTTGCAATCATTCTCTGCGATACAGCCATAATAAACTGAATCAGCTTTGAAAACGATGAAGCGCGCGAAAAATAATAAAGCACAGGCTTGAGGTTTAGCTGCTTACTTAGTCCACTAAAAGTGAAAGGAGGTAAGTGTTTAATTTACTTATTCAATAATACAATGTATATGTAAACGTAAAGCATTGTAACGAGTTCAAAACTCCTTTTCTCGGAATAATAGATGGATTTTGAGTATCCCAGAATAAGAATAAACTATTTTTTCTTCAATTATGTCTATGCTTTTGCCTGTTTGTCAGGATGTCTTTTGCACAAATTGAACCATTTAAATGAAATTTTGTACGATTATTTCAATGTCGAAACGTAAAAGGTTTGTTTTCAGGGAGATTGTACCAGAGAAAAAGTTCTCATCTTCTCAAACATACTATTGTTAAATCGTAAAATATTATAAGAAATGAACTATCTTAAAAATGCTACAATGATATGCTATATGCTAATTTTTATTTAAAAGGGAATGGCATTTCTATATGATACTAACTTGCGCTCTTCTCGTGATATTACACTTATTTTTACTTTCTTATACGTAGTGTTGAGAAAATATTGTTTCTACGAAATTTTTCCATTTCGAAACTATGATGCCGATATATGTTTTAGGACCTTCTGAACACGTTTTGACTATTTTTAGAGCGATGTCTGTCTGTGATCGATTTTTTGTGTACCACTTTCAGGAAACTTTTTATCGAAAAATCTAGAACTAGATGGATTTAATTAAATTCGACCGAAAAATTCTAAATGGATTCGAAATTTTATATTTTCCTAACATGGCAGCGTACGACAAAACGTGACATAATCGTGCATAAAAGGGCTTATTTATGGCTCAGTGAACACCAAACCTAATAGTTTCAATAATTGTAGTGAAAGAATAGCCAAGATATAATTTTTGTATTCGTGACGCTGTTAGCCCCTCGGGGGCAAATCCCCCCCCCCCGAGGGGGTACATTGCCAAGCTTGGTATCAATCGAAAAATATTTTCAAGCCTTTCAAAATGAAAGGCAATATTCTATAATTGTGATCATTTGAAACAATGATACAAATTTTTCAAATTTTTTCTTGTAGTATGTATATATATATATATATATAAATCACAAGCTGCCAAAATAATTATTTTGGTAGAAAGTCCAGTTAATTCCAGTTAATTTTTACTTTCTCATATTGCAAAATATAATATAGAGAAAGTATTGTTTTCAAGACAATTTTCGAATTCGAGATTTGATGCGAATATATGTTTTAAGACCCTCTGAACACGTTGTGCCTTTTTTTAGGACTGATACCCGTCTGTCTGTATGGGGTCGATTTCTTGGGTACATGATAGCTGCCACAAATATATATATATATATATATATAGATTTTCATGGTAGCATAGGAAAAAAAAATGACATGATCGTGATTAAAAAATGTTATTTATAGACCAATGATCACGATAATAATTTCAATCGTTGTAAAATAATTGCCGCGATACATTTTTTGTGTTCGTGACGTCATCAGCCTCCATGGCATGGGCGCTCATAAGGGAGAGCGGGGGGGGACATGTTCCCCACCTGGACGTTACGGCCACAAAGGCAGGCAGGCATCATGCTAGTCGATGTTGTATTTCTTATCCTTGAGTTTGCCTCCTCCTAGAAAAAGTTCTATGGGTGTACATGCCCCTCGGTGTCAAGTTACCCTTGGGGGGTACATTTTCAAGTTTGGTATCAATCGAAAGATATTTTCCAGTCCTTTAAAGTAAAAGGTTAGACTCTATAATTGTAGCCACTACGATACCGAATTTTTCTTGCATATTTTTTTGTAAAATTGAAAAAAGAAAAAAGAAAACAAGCTACTTAAAAATGGATTCTGGTATGAGAAAGTCGAGTGCAACCACATTCCAGTTAATTTTATTTCAATTGGGAAAAAAATCAATATTCTCACTATTATTCAGTGTTAATGTTTTGTAATTACTTTTTTACTAGAAACGAATCAACACTATTTTTGTCGATTATTTAGAATTGTTCTCGAAATATCAGAAAATTTATTTTCCACATAGCTTAATATGTCTAGAAGTAATAAAGTGATTCACATGAAATTTTATATGCTTATTGTAACATCATCATATTATACAGTATGTAACGTGTTATGTGATCAACGAAAGAAACGGAATTGTAATGCGGTTTATAAACCAATTTAACTACTGGATGTACAGAAAAATGTGATTATGTTATACATGAAGGATGGATGTTGTTGTTGAAACCCAGACCGTCCGACCTACCAGAAAGGTGTTGTTGTTGTTGAAACCCAGACCGTCCGACCTACCAGAAAGGTGTAAGGTAACTGTTTGGACGGTCGGGAAGTGCCACCCAATTTAGACCGGAACCCAGTGGGGGAGGCATCCACAGGGACCGTACCCTCCTTCCCCTACCACCAACCTCTCGGAAGGACATGAAGGATGGATGTGAAAAATAGTTGAGCTTCGTTCTACAAATGTTTTATAAACTCATGCTTGTAAAAATTGCAGCACCATGAAGGAATCACGCGATTGAGTTAAAATTTACAGCAAATGCAAATTAGGGTGTGCTATGCAAATGATTAAAATTGCAGCGCCATTGCGCATACGTAGGCTGAGCAGCGCCCTCTGAACTACTATTTTAGCCTTTATTTATAAATAGAGAGTTGTAGCGGGACGTTGAAAATAGTCTATGGTTGTCTGCCAGTGGTAAACGTTTCATGAGAAGTCACTATGCTTCTACGACGACAGAGGGCGCGATATGAGCAAGTTAAGGAGTTTGAATGAGGACGAATGATCGGCTTTCGTAAAAAGATTTTTTCTTATCGTGCAATAGCAGATCGTGTGGAGCACAATGCCACGACAGTGATGCGAATGTGGAAGCAGTGGACTGGAGAGAGTCGGATGAGTCACAAATCCGGCAGTGGACAACGAAATGTTGCATCAGCACGGAGTGATAGACATCTCATCCGCATGGCAGTGATGGGACCGTATAGCTTCATTTCGACAGTTGGCAGAAGGTTGGAGCACTGCTACAAGTGTGCCATTGTCTGCTCCAACAATTCGTCGGCGTCTGCTGCATTGTGGACTGCGTGCAAGAATTCCTTTGTACAGGATTCCTCTGATGCAAAACCATCGACGCCTGCGGCTACAATGGGCTCATCAACATAGATATTATTAACAGTCGTCTTTTCCGATGAATTAAACTTTAATTTGGTGATGGCCGCATCCACGTTAGACACTATAGCGGTGAATGTCACCTTCCGGAGAGCGTTATCCAACGTCATACAGTACGAACGCCCAGCGTGATGGTCTGGGGTGCCATTGGGTATCTTGGACGATCTCAGCTGCTAAGAATTGTGCGTAATCTCAACAGAAAGCGGTACATCAGAGAAGTTCTGGGTCCCGAAGTAGTACCCTTCATTCAACGCATTCTTGGTGCTGTATTTCAACAGGATAATGTCCGTCCGTATGTTGCTAGGAATGACTTCTTTTCAGCACAACAGATACAACTTCTTCCTTGGCTTACCTATTCACCAGATATGCCACCTATTGAACATGTCTGGGATTTTGTGGGTCGGCATCTCTAATACAGCTGAACTTTGGGTTCGGATAAACATAATCTAGAATGCTCTTCCTCAGGTACAAATTCAAAATAAGCTTGATTCGAAGTCACGTCGCATGGAAATACTTATTGCGTGGTGGCTTCACCAAATGCTGATTTTCGACATGTAATATTATTTTTTTGCTTTGTAAATTTAATCGTTTATTTGTATCAATACAGGTCGCTTGTGAAATACATTTCATTCAATTCAGATGATCCTTTTATGGTGTTGCAATTTTTACAAACAGTATATTTATTTCTTTTCTTGTATACGAAGTATGAAGATCTCTGCGTAAACAAGCCATAAAATTCTGAAAAGAGGCGATTTTTCATTTTTACTTTCCTTATATACATAATGTATAAGGAAAGTATTGTGACGGGGTCGAAAATTCGAATTCGAGTTTTCGACGGGAGAGCACGTTTCAAGCATTCCGGATCACAAATCAAACATTTTTGAAGTGATGTCTGTGTGTGTGTGTGTCAGTGGGTCTGTGGAGACGATAACGGGCGAACGAATGGACCGATTCGAACCAAATTTGGTACAAAAATCACAATCTGCAAACACTAGAAGCTTACTGTTTTTATACGCAATCGAATGTTCAGAACCCCCCTAAATTTTCGAATGAAATTTTGAAAAAATCGTCAAAAAATCAAAACTGCTAATAAAGTTACGCAAATAGACATTTCTTATGTAAATTTTCATTCGAAAACGATTGACATAAATTTTAGAACGCTGACATTAACCGTTCTCGAGATATTGCACATTTTTCAAAAGAATTATCAAAAAGTCATATAAAATAGAAAAAAAAATATTTCCTATTGAGAAACATGTTCACTTTTCATATATAATATCATACGATAAATTGGGTGACATCATTCTCGTGGATCTAGCTCGTTCCATTCATGAAAAAAGATACTTTGAGTAATACTTTTGCATTTGATCGCCAATTTATCTGCTGTAAGAATAACTTATTTCTTCGTCCATAATGCTTGGCGAGATTTTGCCGACGAAATTGGCGGAATGTCGCCAACTTGGCGACTTTATGAAATGTTGCCAAATTAACGAAAATCTCGCCAAATGGATAAAAATGACGCTAAATCAATGAAAATGACGACTAATTGTGGAAAATTCAATATCTAATAAGTTATATAATATATAAATATATAATAATAGTTATATAATATATGTCGAAAATTCAATATCTAATAAGTTATATATATAACTTATTTCTTCGTCCATAACGCTTGGGGAGATTTTGGCGACGAAATTGGCCGAATGTCGCCAACTTGGCGACTTTTTGAAATGTTGCCAAATTAACGAAAATCTCGCCAAATGGATAAAAATGACGATAAATCAATGAAAATGGCGACTAATTGTCGAAAATTCAATATCTTGGAAAGGATATTAGTATCTACTAGAAGAAAAACCTATTTATTTTACTGTAAATGTAGTAAATTCATTTCATTATATAAGGAAAGTCATTTGTTGCCCACATCAGATTTTTACTCCTTGAACAATGTAAATTATAAAACAAATATAATTGTAGTTTGAATTACACAAAATTCCGATTAATGGGGTTCGGATTATCTCATTGTTGCCGCTTTTTATAATATTGCGATTAAAAAGAGGAATTCTTCGAGGAGTTATGATGGGGAATTCCTTGCATCGCTCCTGGGTGGGGCCTCAAGAAACCTCGGGACGCCACTGATGGGATTGGCCTTATTATTTTCATCATTAAAAATTAGGTATAATATAAGCATTTAATTGATACATTTGAGCATACGTAGTTTATTATTTTAAATTTTAACGATTTTTACAGGCCATTCTCCAAAAAAAAAAAAAAAAAAAAAAAAAAAGAATTTCTTTGGTCAATTAATTTTTCAGCTAGAGTGGATACATGCGATTTTGGCTGTCCAATTCGCAAGAAAGTTAGGTTCTTTTATCCCAAACCGTGCCGAAATCTAATCAGCACCAGGATTACATACAAGTGACTTGTCTATAAAATGTTATGAAATAGGGTCAATTTGTTTTTGAGTTAGAGTGGATATATACATTAGATATACACACACAGACAGAGATACAGGCATCATGCTAAAAATAGTTTTATCGTCTTCCAGAGGTCCCAAAATATGCAGATCTGTCGAAAATTCGAGTTGCGATATTCGATACGATTTCAGTACTTTCCCTCTATATTACCATGTATAGTAGGGGACGTAAAATTAGTTTTGCAGCAAACATCTATTGCTCATGGATCAGGTTAAAAATAAGTAAAATAAAATAAAATAACGAGTTTTTGTGCATTATACGTTCGAAGAGGTTCCATTAGGTTCTGTCCCATTGTTGATGCTATATATGTGTGCTGAGATTTATCTTTCTAGGTCATCGGGTGGGCTTATGATTGGTCTAGGAAGACTTTATCAAAATCTTTTCTCCGCGGGAATCGAAAATCCGTCACCATTAAGTTCTGTCCCATGCTTAATACTATAAACGTACAAAGTTTCAGCCATTTAGGCTACTGAGAAGAGGGTTTCATAAGGTGAAAATAAAAGCACGTAAGACAATTATAGATGACAAAATGTATAATTTTATGAACACGAAGTTAAATAGACTCGTACACGGAAAGACTTTCCACCAAAAGTCATTCTTCCTGTTCTTACCATCGTTATCTACCAACTTCGTATACCACCGAATCCAATCTTCCATCCACCCTCGCCAAAATCATTAATAACGCCGCCCCTCTTCCCCTCCTCCTTTTTTAACGAATAAATCACACCACGGCGAGCACGAATGGCGGCAAAAAATATGCTTATGTGAGAAATTACATCAGAGTCATCTTCTTTTCACAGATGTCATGGTAGCATTGACGAATTCACACTGAGCAACCATGTGAGGGGGGTGGTTGCTCTATCTGTTCCCTCTCACTGGGATGGGGGAGGGACTGTAGCAGAACGTGGCGAAGTCCGATGGCGTAGATGGAGCGGTTTTGCTCTCGGAGATAAGCGGTAACTTGGCATGTGTGACCGACTTGAGTGATTTTTCAGGGACCATGTGTGAAATAAATGCGGAACGAGATGGAGTAATGTGTCTTTTATTTTGCAGCAGAGCGTTAAGAAGTTAAACTACTCGGCCATTTCTTCACTACTCTTAACAGGTTTAGATTTTTTTTAACACTTTCCAACATAGTTGAAAAGTGTTTATAACTTTGTTCATTCTGTCCGACTGTCTATTTGTCTGTTCGCACAATAACTGTTGTAAAAATGGCTTTATCAAAATGAAATTTTAGTATATTGTTGAAACGATCTGTGGAACACATGGGAATGTAAATGAATAATATCACCCAATTAGTTTTGGATTGAACCCGGGTTGAAAAAGTGAAATACATTGAACCCTATGGGACCTAATTTTTCAAACATTTTTTAAGCGAAGTAAAAATACACAAATTTCTTCAAAAATTTTGGGAAATATTCAAATTATCCCATAAAATATATAAAAAAAAAATTCAGAAAAATATGTTCAGTTGTTTTTAAATAAAAATTAAAATAATAATTACACTTATATTATATGAAGAGATCACGTGACCCATTTCAAAATAAAATATGGCATGCATCTTTTATTCCCAGAGTAAAATCGTGATTTTACTTCTTCTTTGACCCAGACCGTCCGACCTACCAGAAAGGTATAAGGTAGATCTATTTGGACGGCCGGGAAGTGCCACTCAATTTAGACCGGAACAGAGTGGGGGAGGCATCCACAGGGACCGTACCCTCCTTCCTCTACCACCAACTTCTCAGAAGGACTTACGGACCCATATGTTTAACGTGATCATACTCTGCGTGAACACGACGGCAGATTTGGCAGTGACGGGAATCGATCCTGGCGTTCGCTGAGCCTGCATTGCGAAATCTTTCGTATCGTCTGCTATTAAGAACGATTGCTTACTGTATTACGAACAGACTGCAAAATTTCATAACTGTGCGTTTTGTCGTTTGTTTGTAATACATTGGAAAAATGACGTGTTGCATTAGACGTCAGTATAGAGATTTATAACAATAAAATATATATAATTGTATGCAATATAATAATTAAATAGTAATATTCATGACAACAATACTTGCAAAACGCTGTTTGTTTGTAAGAATAAACGATAAGGCATATGATTGTCAACAGTTCCCTTTGTCCCAACCGCACTAACTACCGTTGTGGTCATGTTTAGAATTAAATATCTGTACTTTTAATGTTTTTAATGCTTCAATAGGCCTCGGCTATTTTGTGACATTTTTGCCAGAAACCAATCAGAGAGAAGATGGCAATCGGCTCGACTCATTAAATCTTCGCCCGAGAAGAAAAATTTTCACTTTAGAAGTACAAAAAAAATTGAATAACTCATTAACTAAATAGAAGTTTAAAAAGAGGGCTACGAGCTGCAAAAATCCAACATAAGTACATACAAACAAAAATTCTTGTTTTGCTAGTCAGTACAGGACGCGAACTCGCATAGTTCTTCCTTTGACTTTCACATTAAATGTTTCCTAAATTAAATTTTAAATGGAAAAACGGTTTATGTCAGTGTATTTCTCTAATATTTCTTTACAAATGTACCAAATTTCATATTTCTGTAAGCAATAGATTTTGCGGTATATGACAGAGAATCTCAAGAAACGCGAAATTTGTCACACAGCAGCTTGGGCGGCTTCAGCTACTTTTTTTAATGTAGAGAGAAAACAATGCATACTTTTATGATACATGTTCTGACCATTATGAATGCATCAAGCTATTTATAATTATTTTAAATTGAAAAAAGCTTTAGCGATACAATAAAATAATAAATGGGATATTTGTATTCTGAGAAAAAAGTAAATGAAGTTTTCATTTTATTAAGAGGATAATGAAATAAGACTTTATAAAATCGCTTTTAAAGAGCACTTTGGTTTAAGATAGAAATCTTGAATTTTGGAAAGTCAGTTTTAAGACTATGTAGATTTGAAATTGAAAAGAAAAAATAGATGACTTTTTGACGTTAAATTTTAAATTTTTGTGTAGCGAACCCACTTAATATTTAATATTAGTTGAAATTATTTATAAGATTAATGTAGCTTAAAAGATCTAACACTCTTGTAAATATAGGCAGTAAACAATCTTGTCATTTTCAACAATCAACAATACCATTCGTAGCATTATCTTTAAGTAGTTGTAAAATTATTTTCAAAATTTGAGTAAATTATGAATATTCAATAGTGTGAGGGTATAAGTGCAAAATACAAAAAAAAAATGTGGGCATTTAAAAAGTACTTAGTTTAATGCGTTTAACAATTTTAATTACTTAGTTGTTTTTGAAGTAACTAGGGGGCTCTGCTCCGTGCTCGCACCGCTCGCGCAACCCCCTTCGGGAGGCTTCGCCTCCTACTCGCTGCGCTCGCTTCATATATATCCTTCCTAAAAATTCTACTTTCAAAAATCTCTTTTCTATCTCTGCCTATTTTCTGCAGACGGGGAAAGCAGGGATTTTTCTTAGCCCAGGGAATCCAAAAACTGAATTCCTTGATCATGAGATCGCTTCTCGAGTTATTTCATGCCAAAAAAGTTTAAATCGATAAACGATTTATTTCATCGTGTTACCCTGTTATTTCTCTATAAATGTATCAAATTTCATATTTTCGTAAGCTATAGTTTTTACGGTATGAGCCAGAGAAATCTCTAGACGTGCCGATACGAAAAAGAAAGTTCACTTCAGAAGTGCATAAAAAGTAAAATATTTCAAAAACTACATCGAAATTAAAAAAAAAGGCTCCGTTCTGCAAAAATTCACCCATATATATCTGCCTGCAAAATTTCATGGTCTTACTATTGTTATCTATCCAAGACGCGAACTCGCAGCTCAAGTATTTTGTCTTTGACATCAAATATTTGTTAAACTACAATATGTACGAAACAACGGTTTATTTCAGCGTATTTCTCAAAGCGTTGTCTACAAGTGTACTAAATTTCATTATTTTATATGAAATAGTTTTTGCGGTACGAAGCAAAGAATCCCGAGAAACGAGAAATTTGTCAAACGGCTGCGGCAGCGTCAGCTACTTTTTTTTAATATAGAGAGATACGCTATAGGGAGTAAGAAAAAGATTGCACTCAATTTAAAGAAAATGTTAATGCGTATTTCAAAGTTATAATTTTCATCCATCACAACTTGACATATTGTGTAAATTGTTCCTATTAGATGAATTTTGAATATAGAGAGAAATGTTAAGCTTATTATTATTTTTTTTTGGGGGGGGAGGGGAGGGGGTTCAGCCATTGAGAGGTTTGAGCCTGGCTGTACTTCGGACCCAAGTACGACAGTAAAGCGTCTCCTAGTTAGAATTTTGCCAAGTTATTAAAGATTTAATAATCTTGTTTTCATATCTTATATGGAATTTCATCCTTTTCATTTTAATAATAAATTCTCTATGTAATAATAAAATAAGAATAATACTTCAAATTTGATTTTTTTCCCCATTAAAGTCTACAAATTGTAAAGTATTAGATTATTTTAGACTGTAACATTTATTTTTCATATTATATATTATATATGTAAAGAAAAGCTATTGAGATGTGGACAAAAATTGCATTTCCCAATTTTGCTGAATTTGCATTTTTTGAACAGTCTTGATTACGAATTATTAATTTTTTTTATCATGCCTGTGGTTTGGAAAAGCGGTTCTGTTCGGTGGAATAACTATGCAAATTGTGGATTAAAGTTTTACATTTTACAAAAATTCGTAATGAAAGACGTTTATTATAATAAGTTTTAACGTCTAACACGAAACCTTGCTAGTTATCTCTTGATACTCTGTAATATATGAATTCTTCATTAGGATGATGAACGAAAATTTTAGATTTTTTATAATTTGTAGCAAAAACGTGGGTTTATAAAACACACCCCTCTTGTTATATGTATGTAACTTAAATCCAAGAAAAATGTATTTATTAAAATGTATGTAATTTAAATGAAAGGCAACGATATTCCAAGTGTGGACTATTTTAGCAGCTCCGGTTCTCGAGCTATTCCTGGAAAACAAGTACATTCCTATGGCGAGCTCAGGACCTGCTGTAATTTTAAGGTTCAAAATCCCAAAAAATTAAAACATGTCATGCCAGACAGTGATATGTCGAATATGAGCTGTCTGCTACACCAGATCTCAAATTATTTCCAAAAAGCAAGTACATTTCTATGGCAAAACCATTACGGATTCGGACGATATGGTTCAACATCCAATAAATTAAAATGTACCACAAAAGACAACTACATATCAATTTTGTCTTTCTAGCAGAAATGATTCTCCAGTTATTTTTTAAAAATGAGTGCATTCATATGGCGAGCACAGAAGAAGCTAGTTCGATAAGGTTCAAAATCTAAAGAACTAAATTATAACATAAAAGACAACATACCAAATTTGAACTTTTAGCTACCCCAGTTTTCGAGTTATACTAAAAAAATAATAATAAATAAATAAAAAAATCGAGTATATTCCAATGGCGGGCCCAGGATGGGCTAGTCCAATAAAATTCAAAATCCAAAGAACTGAAATGCATACCATAAAAGATAACGATATATTAAATTTTATATTACTATAATTATAGCAACTTGATAAGTTATGTCCTGAAAGATTTGAAGTACAAACTCTATATAAAGTTAAACAAGAAAAATCAATCATACATAAAGCATTGATTATGAAACACTTTCCAACTGCAATGAAATTTTACTTAAACATCTCTAAAATGCGATATATTCAGCGGTAATGTTTTTAAAATTATCACAATAGTACAATAATTTATTATATTTGAAAACTTAAAACTCCGTCGAAAAAATGAACTTTTTTCAAATGACGTCATCGAAATATAAATCGCCTGGCTCTCTATGTAAAAGCAGTAAATATTTCATTCATACATCTTTATTACGTTTCTTTCATTCATCAGAATACTACAATAATTTATTTTGTTTAAAAACTTAAAACCATGGAGGTATAAGTGATTTAAGATGCTTAGAAGTTCATAGAAAAGTTGTCTGCACCTCTATGTAAAATCAATAAATGTTTCATTCATATCAGCTATATTGCAAACTCTAGAGCTAAATAATTTTGCGTTAAAGAAATGCAGCAATTCTTATACAACTCATCCTACATCTTTTGGTGTTTACATTCTCCATAAGTGAAAAATAGGCTTCGTTGTAGAAATAATCAAAGTTGGATGATCATTTAAACTCAAATATATTGTAATTGCGTTGTTTCAGAATGTAGATACACAGAATTTAAACTAAAATAAAACAGTTTTAGGACGGATACAACACTAAATATAAATTAAAAGGAATTTTAAAAATCACGATTTTGACACAAGATGGATGCCATATTTTATTTTGAAGTGGGTCATCACGTGATCTCTTCATATAATATGGGTGTAATTATTATTTTAATTTTTATTTAAAAAAACTACCGAATATATTTTGCTGAAATTATTTTCATATTTTTTATGGGATAATTTGAATATGTCCTAAAACTTTCGAAGCAATTTGTGAATTTTAAATTCGCTTAAAAATGTTTGAAAAATTAGGTCCCATAGGGTTCAATGTATTTCATTTTTTCATCACGGGTCCAATCCAAAACTAATTGGGTGATATTATTCATTTATATTCCAATATATCCCACAGACCGTCTGAACAACATACTAAAATTTCATTTGATAAAGTCATTTTTACAGTAGTTATCGTGCGAACGGACAGACAGAAAGACAGAATGAACAAAGTCATTAACACTTTTCAACTATGTTGTAAAGTGTTAATAAAATGTTGTAAAATTAATAACTAGTAAAAAGCAATGCTTTGTTAGATCGCAGAAGTGATATAAAATTGAAAGTTATTTATTTTAAAAAGTAATCCTGTATTTTAGACATTTATCAGGATGACGAATAGGAATACTCCTTTCAGCTGAAGGCCCCCCCCCCCCCCGGAGATCATTAGAAAGCTATATATGGGCCTTACAGACCCTGACCGTGATCTCTTTTAACACCTTCCAACATAGTTGAAAAGTGTTTATGGCTTTGGTCATTTTGTGAAAGTGAAGCGAAAACTCTCTTGAACAAAAACTTTTTATCAAACCGCTAATAAGCAAACTGGATAATAGTTGCCTGTAAATGCGTTTTCACTACCCATTGAGTTAGCGAGCTGTGAAGATGTTTCAGTGAGTTTCTGTCATAGGAAAAACATTGCTGGCAATTAATTCGCAGTGAGCTTGATGTAATGGAAATACTAATTTTGGCTCTAGAATGCTTTTTAAGGCTTCATAATCTGCAGTAAAATATTTAAAAATATATTTGATAATTGAAATTTAAAAACGTGTTGTTTCTTGAAAATAAAAACGTTTGAGATATATTACATTTTACATGCACACTTTTGTTTCATTTTGAATTCTTAAGCATATAAATTAAAAAAATATTTCTGATTCTATTTTGGATTTTAAAATAATTTTAAAATAATTTACGTTTGGGATTATTAGAAATTTCAAAATGAATTTAAACATTAAAAAGTATGTTTACATGTAAATATTAAAAAATAATTTTAACTACATTGGAATATCTAAAGTGAAGTAATAAAATTAAAAAAAAAAATGTATTATTTCATTTCAATTTCAAAATTAGTAAAGCATTTAAAATTTAGAATGCATTGGTTATATAAATTTATATTATATAGATTCGCGATTTTTGGTTTAATTTAAGTAATCAAGTAAAAAATCGAGTTTTTAATATTTAAATTACACTTTGACTTTTATAATTATTAGCAAATGTAATTATGTTTTAAATTAAAAATGATTTTTATACATTTAGAATGTGTGACAATTTTAAAATGAAATTTAGCATTAAAATGTTGGCTTACATTTAATAATTTAAAAACAATTTTAAATACTATTATTACATGTATATTTAAAATTAATTTTTTACACTTTTAATTATCAAATAATTTTAAATATTTAGGTATTAACATTTGGACGGGTTTCAGAATTAAAAATAAGTAAATAGGTTGTATCTGAAAACATTCGAATTTAAGAAGTGTTAGTTTTTTATAGGTAAGAAAATTTACAGTAAAGCTGTCAATTTGAAAATATTTATATATTTTAATTCACAAGAGTTTTTGTACATTTAAAATTATTATAAATTTATACATTTAAATGTTTTAGTTTATGGCAAATAATTTGTAAAAGAAATTTAAATATAAAATAAATTTAAATATATTTGTACATTTGAAGTTAAATCTACTTTTGTCTATATTTTTTATTTTTAAATAATTTTACACAAATTTGTGTTTTCAAAAATTCAAATTCAAAATATTTCGATTTACATTTAAAGTTTTAAACAATTAAAACAATTAAATTATACAGTTAAATTTAACAATGAAATTTAAAAATATAGAGCTTTTTTGTTAGTGTTTTTAAATAGTTTTTGTATTTTGACTGTTTGTAAATTAATTTTGTTTTAAAATTTACTATTTAAAATAACTTTGATCTATTTAAATATTTAAATATTTTCATATTAAAGTATATGTTATATTTAGAAATGAAAAATATTTAAAATTTTTAATTTCGAAAATATTTGTTTCAATTAGAATGTTTGAAATGCTTTTCAAATTTCTAAATGTATTTCTCTTTTTAAATCTGATACACATGAAACTATAATTTTAGATGTTCTTAAAATTAACGTACAAAAAGAGTCTTAAAATTTTAATGGTTAGTTCTTAGTTTTGATTGTTTATGATTGTCGAAATGCTTATATATATTTAAATAATTTACAATATAATAAGTAATTTTGAATAAGGGTAAATGCTTAAGTTTCGCAGTTTTCATACGATTAGGATTATTAGAGGATTTTGAAATAGGTATAAACATTAAAATATTTGTACACTTTGAATTAAAAAATAATTTTGATGAAATTAAAATATACATAGCTAAGCGATAATAGTAAGCATATCTACAATACCGTCTATTCAATTTTCCTGCCTTAAGATATAGTATTTCCAGAAATAAATATTTTAGATATGAGTACAGTATATAAAACGTACCGATTCTCTAGTGAATTCATTAACGTCAACAACGAATACGCTCTTAACGGACGATTAATTTATAAGTATACATCCCCCAGGAATGACGTTTAATCACCCCTCCGATCTCTTTTAATGGCAAAACCCCCACAAAAGAACCAGCAAAACCATCCGGGACCCTTCGTAGCAGAGATCTAATCGCACGGCCTGCGAAACCGAAACCAGAAAACTGACATGATTTAATAAATTAGCCGCGGAAAGCCCGTCTGTCTGTCTGTCCGTCCTCTCCCACCCTCTTTCCCGACAGCAGACGATTTCGTTAGTTTCACCAATTAAGTCACCGCGAGCATTTAAATGGTAGGATCCTAGCACGCAATATGCTTGCATTGATTGGGTATCAGCGGTTTCTCTGGCGGAAGTGACGTATTGTTGTCTTCCACTTCCTGTACCGTTGACGCACGTTTGGAGGGGGAGGGGGAGGGCAATTAATATCCCGATCGAGTATACAATACGGAGTGGGGGGTGGCATAACCTCCCCCCATGAGCTATAATGGAAAGCACATTGTCGGTAATTCAAAAGGCAGAGCTATTAGCTCCCAGCCATTGCTTTATTTGGGAACGTGTGCCGATAAATAGAGGTGCCGTTTAATGGAGGTGTTTTGCAAAGTAATTTTTTTTTTCTAAAAAAGAGTGCACAGGTTTTTTGGTAAAGTGCTCTTTTATTAAGCGCGTTCTTAAAAGGCGTGATCCGCGACAACGGAGAAATTCTGACATCAATCAAATTTTGAACCCAAATACTTCGTCGGGTGATATCTAGAAAGCTTGGAAAAGGTTTTTCTGACAAGAAAGATTAAAACCAAACTGAGTATACACTCGTGAAAGGCGTATCCTATTTTCTTTGGCTGCGTTGAAGGAAAACGTGTCGAAATAAACGAGCAGACAAAAGCGCCTTTCGGAAAGTTTCTCTTTATGCTTCTCTTGACTACATTTGTTGCCGCCAGAGTGTGGCTGATAAAACTGAACGCATAGCTATATCAATGCTCTTGTAGAAGTAAATGCGTAAGTGGCTGTTTTATAGGTGTTATTTATGTATGTCGTTAAATTTTTAAACACCCCAGGCTGCGAAGAATAATAGAAAGTGGAGAAAAAATTATTCTTTCTGTTTTATATGCACTACAAATATCTAGGTCTGCCAGAGAAACTAATACTATTAAAAATTCAGTTGAAACTGTTTTTCAATAAGTTTTATTTCGTTTAACAATCTTTGGCACTGAGGATCGAAAATATTGATCTTACTCGAAAATTGGGCCCAGTTTGGTTTTGTCTCCTTGGTCTTGATACTGAAGGGACACAAAACGTTAGACAATTATTATATAGATTCTATACTGCCTCCCATTATTAGACGTTAGACAATTATTATATAGATTCTATATACTGCCTCCCATTATTAGACATTAGACAATCAGATTATAGAAAATTAAACCGTAGACGTTATACAATTACACAATTATTATATAGAATCTATACTGTCTTTCTGATGACCAGTACATCGCATTATAGACCAAACGCAATTGCCGAGCAACTACACCAGCTCTGCGATCAATGGCTATCACAAAAATAGGAAAGTCGGTATTCGCCAGTAATGTGAGGCAAAGGATACTTGTCAAAGGACTGTATGCCAGGGATCCACGAGTTTGTGTCTCTTTGAGCGCTATGGCTAGAGGAGCACAATTAAATTGGTGTCGTTACTATGCGACATAGACAGTCTTACGTATACTCTACGAGGATGAAATACGATTAGCCTTTGATTTAGACAATGAACGCGTATTAAGAACGAGAAAATTAGAAACTAGCAACCAGGCCAATAACGTCATTGAGCACTACACCTCTAGGAGCTGGATTTTCTTTGGAATATTGCACGGACCTGCACTTTTTTACAGACGTGTGACGCCGGCCGTCCAAACGGTTACCTTACACCTTTCTGGTAGGTCGGACTGTCTGGGTCTCAACAGACGTGTGACGACGGAAAGGTACCGGTATCAAGTCCTTGAACCCTTCATGGGGCTCAATGCTGCAGCAGTGGGTTCATATTCTGTTTTGATAGACGTTACCACTCTTTCGCACAGAGCAGGGCTAGTGGGTGAGCACCTTGAAAGCGAAGGTATTGTTCGTATGCAGTGGCTTATTTTACGAAGCGCAATCCCATTGAAAATATTTGAGATGCCCTGAAGAGCTGTTTCTGCTCATTCACCCCTCCTACTACTCTATAAGACCTGAAACGTATGCTACGCTGAATCACCTGATTCAAGGGATGAAGCGTCGATGAAACGCTTGTGTGAAAGTCATGGAAGGTTATATCCGACTTGTTTGGTTTGTTTGTGTAGAATACAAAATTTTTTCCGAACGTACTAAGTGTGAAGTAAGTACTAAAAGAGTAAAATAGGATACCTACATATATTTTCTTTAATATTATTATTATGCTCATGAATATATTACTTAGTTGACTACCTTCTTGTGAAATTTGGAGCTAGTCAAACAAAACTTTTCGAGTCGGATTTTTTAACGCAGTGGAAGGCAGTGTACATCGAGTAAAAGAAAATAATTATTTTATAGCCTTTCTATCTCATATTGAATAAGGGATTGAAACGTATGGATGCCTATAGGGGAGGGCAAGAGGGGAAGTTTCGTCCCTCTGAATGTTCTAGGTCACAAAGGCAAGTGTCATCGTTGTTTTACGTCTCATCCTTGATTTTGTACCAGTCATCACGTAGAAAAAGTTCTATGGACACTCATACTTAACTGCCTTTCATATAGCTATACATATTGGAGACAATCAAATTAAAGACATGAGGTGGATACAGCATACGGTATATATGCACACATTTATTCCTATTTTTAGTCGGATTGGGTAGGATATGTAAGGAGAAAGTGGTAGTGAGGGTGGTCTAAAATTAAACTCACGAAGCTTGACGAATGTACATGCAGGTTTTGAGTGTCCCTGAATGCGAACCAACTATTATTCATATGATGTCTGTTGTGTGCTTATCTGTGTCTGTCTGTGTGTACGATATATCTCAAATAAATTGAGAAAATCGAATTAAATTTGGTATTAATATCGGAATCGATGAATGTCAGGGGACTCGCGGTTTTGTGAGTGATTGAAGCTTAACTTTTCAAATATCTTCTCTAAAATAAAAAAATCGTTATAAAAATGGCATGTAAAAATGTTAAAAAATTGATATTTTTCAATTCAAAACTGAATGCCAGTATTTAAATGACGTTAGCATGCTTTGTTCTCAAAATATTTTGTATCTTTAATCTACAATTAAAAATTTCTTAAAAGAAACTCACTATTATCAAATGAGTGAATGCTTTGTAAGTAATTAGAACTCAAAGAGTAGGCATCGTTGTTTGGAACTTATTACGAACTGTTCTCGAGATTTCAGAAATTGTACTCTTCTACAGCGAGTGCAAAATCTCTCGAAATAATCAGGCGAATTATATGAATTGGTTCCAACGAAGTTAGATAAGACTGGGGTATACGCCATTAAATACGGACAACTCTGGGAACCGCAAAAATTGTAGTTCATAGCTACAACCGTATGAATGGAGATCTGAGGAAGACTGCTAGAGAGGATGACGTATGAGAATCGGATGGTTGAAAAAGGAAACACGAAATGACAAAAAAGGGACGGGGAGGGAAAATGATTGTGGACAAGAAATACTTTCACAATTTTGGTTGGCAGTATCATTTTCCGTAACAAATGGCATGCAAAAATCTGATCTAGTCAGCAAGTGATTTTTCTTACATAGTCCAATGAATTTACTTTATTCACTGCCAAATAATCGTATGATAGGTTCATTACAGATTGCTTGGAATTGGAATTGGCGTTGAATTGGAAATTAAAATTTAGCGTTGTTCTTGGCGTCATACAAAATTATTCCGAAGAAATTAACCTATTTGGAACACATCTCATTTTGCTGTAGTGGTACAGGAAAAACCTACTTGACAATACAGGTAAGTATTTCTATTAAGCAATACTCTATGTATTAAATGCTTTTAAATATTAAAAAAAAATTCTGCCTAGTTTGATAGTTTAAGTTGCAATCAATCGAGTTTAAGTTGCAATCAATCGAT
Source organism: Amaurobius ferox (assembly GCA_951213105.1). Lineage (NCBI taxonomy): Eukaryota > Metazoa > Arthropoda > Arachnida > Araneae > Amaurobiidae > Amaurobius > Amaurobius ferox. The sequence goes on from OX578140.1 coordinate 20,904,108, forward strand.
AGTTTAAGTTGCAATCAATTAAGTTGCAATAAATTTCCTAAACGTAAGTAGAAACTACTTACGTTTTTCATATTTCAATGAATACGTATTTCTTATGTACTGCTTTTTTTAATACAAAGGACTTGTACCCAAGTATCATCCACCATCGAAACGTCTTAATTTTATTAATATAATCTGAAACAGATGAAATTTGTCAAATTTTGCTGGAGTCAAAATTGAAAACTATTTCAAGGCGTGTTTTTTCTAATAAATGGAGTGAGGTAGATCCATGAGAATGATACTAGTAGATTTGTTGTTGCCGCATGTGACAAGATTTCAACCAACAAGGACAGACTGGCAGATTGTCTGAATTTTTATCTACAGATCGGCGAAATTCCGTATTTTTCCAAAGGATCGAAAAAAATGTGATTTTTTTTTCAATTTTTAATCACTTTAAAATAAATACAATTAACAGGACAAAGCAAAGTGTGGTCCCTTTATAGTACATATAAATACACAAAGAAATATTTATGCTCTACAGGGCAGTCATCCTACGGGACAGCTGGGTGCGTATTGTGTATGGTGTAGTTTATGATAAATCATCCTCAGAATATTCCTGTTTATATGAAATTTAGCGGATTTTCGTCATTTAAAATACATATATCGTTAAACAAAATGAAAATAATATATGAAACTAATTATATACAGCTAATTTAAAACTCTTTTTCTACACGCTTTGTAATCTCTTCATGTATTTTTTTTTTAGCAGCGATTTCCTTCCTGTATTACCTGATGTAACTGTTTATTGAAAAATGCCTTCTTCGGTATTCTAGTTTGGTAGTTCTGTCTTTTTATTCAAAACAAAAAGGCTTTATTTATTTATTTTATATTTTAGATTCATTTATATTTTGTCTCTAAAATTGATTGATACTTTTAATCAACTATTTATGTTTTTACTAACAAAGTATTATAATTTATATATATACATATACATATATAAATTCGCTCAATATATATATATATATATATATAAATTGTTGTTTTATACTTTTATTTTGTAGGTTTGTTAGAAAGTTAGGTTTTTCGAGTTGCAGCTTCTCACTTTTCTATCATTGGACGTTAGAACTATTATTATTATTATTATTATTACACACACACACACACACACATATATATATATATATATATAAGATTTAATTTGAAAAATTATTTATTTTGTACAATATTTTAAGCAATGAAATTAATATATCTTCTTTCAATGAACCTAAATAGAGAAAAATCCTATTTGAATTTGTTTGAAACGGCCTATACTGCCCACATTTGACTTTATAGTTTACAGCTCTAGAAAATGACTAGCCTCTCTTGAATTACGATGCTCCGAAATTAAAAAGACATCAAGCCGACCCTAAATCCAACCATTTAAAAGCAGCTTAAACTCTCTTTATTTTGTCTGCGAGTAACATCCTCTTTCCGTTCTCAACCCCAGCTCGGAAATTGTTATTCCTGGGGCGACCGGCAAGTGACACAAAGTAGCCGTCGGGGGCTGATCCCCGGGTCAGCGGCTGCCCAGGGCTTTATTCTGCGCATCAGCCCCTCTTAATAAAGTCGCCACTGCGCTTGATCCGCCAACTCTGACCTCAAGTGACTAAGCGACTTTTTCCGCCAGCCACCCTTCCTGGGTTTGGGGATGGGTTTATTAGCAAGGTTCTAATGTGATGGATGAGGTGAGTTGTATTAAAGAGAGCGTGATAGAGTGATGGAGGCGATAGATATGTTTCAGAAGTTGGGTTGGGTTTGGGGAAATAGAAAAAAACGTGGATCGCCAGTTAAAATGTACGGCGCCAGTGATGGAGCTTTTCACAGAAACCGAATCTATGTTGGCATATTTTAATGGGTGGCACATTTAATAATGTGAAAATGTTTTGAATTATGATAGGGATAATATGTGTTTCAAATAGAAAAAGAGAACTCATAAATTAATGCATTTGATATGCTTAATTTTAATATGCATTAAATTTAATATGCATTAAATTTAATATGCACTAAATATTATAACCTTTTTTTTTAATTTTTGGGATTTCTAATTCTTTAGATTTTAAATGTTATCATGTAGTACTCTTGTGAACCTTATAGAACCGATGTTATTGTGTGATAGTAATTCTCATTTTATCATGTAAGCCTGTAAAAATTGTTTTCCGCTGTATGAAGATTGTATGCAGTAGAAATCATGTAGGATATATATATACGCAGTGTATTGGTAGTTTTTATTTTATCGTACTTACCTGTAAATTTGTTTCTTGTCATATAAAGTTAATCTGCAATGCATAATGAATTGAAGAATCTATATGTACAGTGTGGCAGTAGTTCTCATTTTATCATATTTGCCTGTAAATGTTGTTTCTTGGCATGCAGAATGAGTCTGCAGAGAAATAGCTGCAGGGTGTAGTATAATAGTAGTTCTTGTTTTATCATATTTGCCTGTAAATGTTGTTATTTGGCATATACAGTGTGTGCACTGAAACGGAAGCAGGTTTTATATGTGTGAAGTGAGGACAGTTCGGTTTTTTATTATACCGGTTAGTAAAAATTTTTACTTGGCATGTGAAATTTATCTACAGAGGAAATCTTGTGAGATTTATGTGTGATGGTAGTTCATATTTAATGTACTTGCTTGTCAAAATTGTTTCTTGGTACATGGAATTTGTCTTCTGTGGAAATCCATATGTGTAGGATCAGTATCTGTATATATACAGGTAATTCTCATTTTATATTACCTGCCTGTAAATGTTGTTTCTTGCACGTAGAGTTAGTATGTAGAGAAAAAATTGTAGGATCTATATACGTAATGTGATGGTAGTTCGTATTTTATCACACTTGCTAGTAATTTTTTCCCTTGGTATATGAAGTCTGTCTAGAGTGGAAATTTTGTACAATCTATAAGTGGTGTTCATATTTAACATACTTGCTTGTCAAAATTGTTTCTTGGCACATGGAGTTTGTCTGCTTTGGACATCTGATGGAATCTATATGTATAGTTGTTGTTGTTGAGACCCAGACCATCCGACCTACCAGAAAGGTGTAAGGTAACGGTTTGGACGGCCGGGAAGTGCCACCCGATTTAGACCGGAACCCAGTGGGGGAGGCATCCACAGGGACCGTACCCTCCTTCTCCTACCACCAACCTCTCGGAAGGACTTACGGACCCATATGTTTAACGTGATTGTACTCCGCATGAGCACGGCGGCAGTTGTGGCAGCGTATCTATATGTATAGTGTAACTGAAAATCTCATTTTGTCGTACTTGCCTGTAAAGGTTGTTTTTTGGCACATAGAGTTAGTCTACAGAGAAAAGGTTGCAGGATCTATATATATTTCAATATACGTAGTAGATTTCATTTTGATGTGCTTGCTGGGATATTTATTTCTTAGTACATTAAATTAATTCGTAGCTGAGATTTTTCCTAGTTTCATCCATAGAATCCGTAGCTGAGATTTTTTTTAATTTCATCCAGTTAATTGATCCGTGTCTGGGATTCTTCTTCATCCTTAGTTTCATCCATGCTATACTAATGATTTGACTTAACAGATGTCGTTTATTTGAAGATTCAAGAGTTAAAAACTAATTTAAAAATTTTAACTTTTCAGAAAATTATTGCCTAATTAGTTACGTATTAAGCAATCTAGATAGATGTAAGATTTAAAAACAATATTAAAATAAATGTTTACAAAATTTGTATAATAAAAATGGGGGTTGTTGTCTAGTTAGCTATTTAATTTATTTCATTAAAAATGTTTTATTATTAAATTAAGAGCGTATATTTATATATATTATAATTGTCTTCAATGCACTATTTTGATGTAAAATATCTAAAAAGAACTCAATGAAGTATTGGATTTTAAAGATGCTTTTTAATATGATACTAATTATTTATGATGACACTAAAAATGTGTGACTATTTACCAATGACTTTTTAGTGTAACGATTTTGACGATTTCCGATATAAATTCTTAACAGTCAGGTATATTTATTTAATCTTCGTAAATCCCTTTTCAGTGTAAAAAAAACTAGAAAGTGTAAAAATGAAATTGGAAGAATATGCTTTGGTAAGGAATAAATGTGGGAATAAATGTGGTCTCGGAAATTTTTTTGTTTATAGTGCAAATATGTACACCGTGGGATGGTTGGTTTCATTTTATAATTTTTGTGTATGTAAATGTTGCTTATCGGTATACTGAATTTATCGGCATTGAAAGCGTTATAAGATTTTACCATGATGGAAATTTTCATTCTATTGTATCTGTAAAACTTTTCTTGGTATATTGAAATTGTCTGTAGTAAAAACTTTGTAGGATATTAGTGAGATGGTAATTTTTATTATACCGCACTTGCCTATAAACTTGCTTCTTGATATACTGAGTTTGTCTAAAGTAAAAGCGTTAGAAGATTTTACTGTGATGGAAATTTTATTTTATCGTATCTGTCAGAAATGTTCTTTGTATATTGTAATCGTCTGTAATATAAACGTTGAAGAGTATTAATATGAGGGTAATTTTTATTCTCCCCTACTTGCATCTAAACTTGCTCTTTGATAAACTGAGTTTGTGTAAAGCAAAAGCATTATTATAGGATTTTACTGTGATGAAAATTTTCATTCTATACTGTGATGGCCTGCAAAATTTGTTTTCTCTGTATATTGAGTCAGTTCTCAGCGTAGATAATAATAAAAAAATTCAGTAATAGTAATTTTTATTTTAATGTGCTGGTCTGTGATTCATTTTGAGATCATGAGTTTGCGTGATAAAGCATTTTTAGATATTCTCTGACACGCGGATTTTATCTCAAAGCACTTTTCCTTTTTTCTGCTAGTTTGGCCATATGGATAATCCTGCTTATCTTCTTTTAACTTTCACATGCCCTTTTTAGAAATCATATCCAGGTGTATTTTAATCTTATTCAGTTAGGTTAATGCTCTCTTTGGGGGATTTTAATAGATATTTTCATATTATTCTTTCTGTTATGAATTTTATGGATTTGTTTTGTTTTATTGATTCTTGAATGATGGGAATATGTTTAATGTACATATCATTCAACATGCATATGACAAATCCCACGGTTCTGTCATCTTACATATTAAAATTGTAAATATTTTGATAATTAGAGGTCAAATTAGAGCGATCATTCGTGGATACGATAGGAACTATATACAAGGCAGGATCCAAAAGTTTGGAGACTGTGCTGATATCTCCAACCCTAATTAGAGGAAAGGGGAACTATTTTACCGTGGCATAGGTGTACCTTGGCCAGGGTGTTTTTCCAGACAATGCATGTCAGTGAACTGTAGTCGTTCGCGTTCATCGAAAATGGAAATGGCGTTTGAAGAACAACGTGTGAACATCAGATTCTGCCAGCATTTTGGGAAATCGGCGACAGAAACATTGCACCTGCAGGTGCAATGTCGACGAACGCGAACGACTACAGTTCACTAACATACAATGTCTGGAAAAACCATACACTGCGGACCTGCTTCTTCCTTTTCACATTTCGCGTCACATGTGCCTCTACGCCACGGTAAAATAGTTCCCCTTTCCTTCAATCAGGGTTCCAGATATCAGCACAGTCTCCGAACTTTTTGAACCTACCTTGTATTTATAGCTGTGTATTTAATTTAAGATTTCACAATAAAAATAATTTAATTCACTCGTCGTTCAACTGAAAAATCTTATAAAAATCTGATGAGAATAGAATACGATTATTACTTTTGAAATTTTGGTGTGCATACCTCGAACATGTCTGTTGGTAGAGACCATAACAAACTGTGGATAGAGAGAAAAAAAAAATATAACTAGAGGGTTGATTCATAAAATAGTTTATAATTAAAAGAAATTTCTATGTTATGTTATGAAACTGTCGAGAAACCTCAAGTTATAAAGTTGCAAACGAAATTTTTGAAAAATAATTTTCTTCAAAAATGCAATCCGATGCTTATAGACTAGTCAGTGAGGCATGGAAATTGCAAAATAAACCACGTGACATTTTCTCCCCGTCCGGCCCGCTTCTGGATTTTGCGTAATACTCTTCGCCACTTCGTAATACCGTTATGAATCCCACGGATTTGTCAGGCTTCTGAAAACGAGCCTGGCTGGACTTAAGGCGAGGAAAAGTACCAGGACTGCCAGCAACTGAAAGCCCGTGTTATCGTTATGAGTACAGTAGGATTCTGTTTATGGTGGCTTTAGCTCTTTGAATAGGTTTGCCTAGTTTTACGAGATTCTAAGAGAGTTTGGAAGTCAGAACAATACTGCCGTTTTTCACAAATATGTAAAATATAATATATATATTATATATATTGCTAATATATTACTGTATTTTCAAACAAACTGTATTTTTACTTACACATATTTTTATTGATAATTGTATAAAGTATTTTTTTTTTTAATATAAAATTTTCGATGCCGATATTTTCGCGGAAAAGTACACATTGAACCCTTTAGAAATAGATATCTAAGAATATTTATATTGCATTATTTCTTAAGAAGTAACATTAACTAATTCCACAATAATGACTAGTCAAGGGGAACTTGTTTAAACTTTGCCATGGCAGTAAATGGTGTTAAGAAATTAGTCGAGCCATAAAAAGTGTCACTCTTGCATTTTATATGATAACTAGAGTTAAAGAAATTACTCTAAAAACTTGTTTTACTGCATTTGGCCATTCAATTCTCTACAAATATGTATATTTATAATTGTTAACATAATTTCCATCATTTTCAGAAGACGCTTTAATTTAGAAGTCTAAGAGTTACAATTTTGATGCACAATAACTTCGCCAACTAACGATTTTTTGGACGTTTCACAATCCCAGTGAATTTAGTGAATATTTATTCCATAAACAGTAATGTTATGGGTTCGAATCCGAACTACTTGGGGGATAGTTTACAGCTGTAATGAAATCAGGAAAAGGATCCTTGCTCCATTTTTTGTGATTCCCGATGGCTGTGAGTCCAAGCTCGGTCATACCGGTAGTACCGATGATTAGCAAACATATTTTTACTATATTATTTCCTTATATCCATAGTATAATGTATAGAGAAAGTATTATAACGGGGTCGAAAATTCAAATTAGAGTTTTCAAATAAAAGCACGTTTCAAGCCTCCCTGAACTTGAATAGAACATTTTTGAGGTGATGTCTGTATGTATGTATAATATATATATATATATATATATATATATATGTTCCAATCTTTATGCTTGTCGTCCATATAACACAAGTTTATAGATAAAATCTATCTTGTGTTTCAGAAACAAGCATTTTTGTGTTCATTTCGAAAAGATATATGGACCCGATGAGAATTTTTTCGAAATGAACTTTTCGTAAGCCTAACCTCGTAAGCCTAAATCTCCTCCATGTGCAAGCTTTTTTTGCTTGATTTTTTTTTTTTTTTTTTTTTTTTTTTTTTCCTTATTTGCATTCCTCATTTTTGAAATTTGTTGATTGTCTTTGTCCTTATGACTTGCATTATGCTTTATTATTTCCTCTTTTTGTCTTAATTTCTTTGTATTTGTAGAAAATTTTAGGGGGGATGGGTGACTTTCGTGTATTCTGGTGGTTTTTGAGGTCATGTCGAACGTTTTTTCGGTGCATGAGGCTCCTGATTGCCTATTTTGATTTGTGAATCGTTTGAGTAAATCATTTTCGGATAACTAGATGTATACATATATAAAAAATTATAATAAAACAAAAAAAGACAAAAATTGTAAATACAAATATAATATATTAAGTATTTATTTGTACAAAAAAAGTAATAGATATTGTAAAAAGTATGGGATCGGCTTCTCCTGGAGTGATGATATATCGAATTTATAGGTTATAAGGTGGATGAGTTAGAAGATAAATTGTTGTAGTTACGAAGATAATTGGATTGGAAGAGGTAAAGCTTTGGGGAGATACCGGAAGTGGTTAGATTATCATTGGCTTTGGCCGGGTTTGAATTTATTTTCGAACCGGTATGCGTTTCTTCTTAAACTTTTTTATGAAATGTACAATAATAAGAATTTAGCGACTGGCAACTTCGGGGTCTCTACCACGATTGCTCGGTCGTCAGATGCAAGGGGCGTAGGACGACCGTCATCCAGTTACCCTCTTGTGAATTCTATTAAAAACTACTTAAACGTTATTCATACAGGAGTTGCCGTACCTAAAAATAACGTGGTTGCTTTGAGTGTGCCTGTTTCTAATGTTATACAGTTTGATTCTAATATGGAATGTCCGGGCTCTACGTATCGCACTTATTATAAAAACTTTGGAAAATTTAAATACAGTAAATGTAGTTCAACAAAATGTATGTTGTGTTCTAAAGCAAACAAGATACAGATTTCCAATGTTGGAAAATATAAGAGTTTCTGTAAAACATATAATTGCGTGTACTCTATCACATGCGATATATGTGGAAAAGAGTATATAGGGCAAACTAAGAACTGCCTTAATATCAGAATAAATCTGCACCGTAGCATGATATATAAATGTATTAAAAATTCGGAAAGTGAGGTGTCTTTGGAAATAAGACACTTTGCTAATCACGGAGTTGAAGCAATGAGGGTTACTATTTTGGATGTTGTGGTGGATACAAATTTAAGATTATGGTGGGAAAATACACATATAGCACAACATAGATCGGTTTATCCGTATGGTCTCAATACTGTTATGTACGGTAATAATTATAACAAGGAATATTATCCAAGCGTAAGGACGGACAGTATGGTGAAGCGGGACTTGGAAAGGTCCAGTCGTAAACAACGAGGAGGATGTAGGGGAAAAGTGTGCTTAAAAAGAACAGTGGATAAAATTGATAGGGTTTTGCGAGATATAGATGTTGGAAAAGATATTCCCGAGACATGGCTGAAGAATATGGCTTACGGAATTAGATTGAAGTTTGTTAACAGAGTTTGGTGTCATTACAGAAAAATATATGTAGAATGTACTGAAAGCGATCGGTCCAGATCCTTGTGTATAATGTTGGATTACATCAAATTTAGAGCCAGGATACATGGAATAGTTTTAGAGGATATTAAAATAAAAAAACATATTGACGAATATCTTATATTGAAATATATTAATAAAAGATACGATCTGATTCCTTTTAATAGAATTTTAAGACTAATGGCTCATACTTTACCAGTTAGGGACCTGAGGTTAAAAGTGGCTTTCAAATATGATAAACCTTTGGGGAGAAGGTTTTTTAATTATAATTTTATTGGTAGTAATTTACATACAGAGAGTTGTGTAAGTTGCAAATGTAATACATCGATATACAGAGACGTACATCATGGACATATTGTAACAGGAGATCTGGGTATAATAAAATCGAATATTAAAAAATACTTTGAATTGGGTACTAAATACCGATTTAAGAGTGACGTTTCCATTAAACGAGCAATGGAAATTGATATTACACATTATATTCAAAAAGCGGCAGTAAAATTCAGTTTGCCAACTGAGACATTTGAAGAATGGAAGGTCTTAGTGATAAATGAGTGCATTTCATGGTATCGCAGGAACGTACGGTGTAATACAATAGGAAGTGAGCTAAAATATAATAAAAAAGAGCTGGATGAAATACAAAGTATGTATGTAATTACGTACGTAGACAAGGTAACGTCGAATTTTGCAATGACTTGTAAATGGTACTATGTTAGTTTATTAAGACAAGCATACGAAGATCATAGTATGTACTCGTTGTTGAATCAAACTCAGTTGGAAATCAGTAACCGGATAAAAGCTTTGTACAAAAAATCTGGCATATGTGTGGGAAAAATTAGATATCCCTATTTAACGTTAATACCTAAGCTACATAAAAATCCAGTTAAATTCCGACCAGTAACCATCGGTTTTAAAACTTATTTAACAAGGGCCAATAAATTATTATTGGAACATTTAAAATTGGTATTACGGAAACTATATGACCAGGGTAGCTATTTTATAAAAAACAGCCTCGAAGTAGTTAAGAAACTGAAAGAATTGCCAAACATCGGTATATACAGGAGTTATGACTTTGCTGACCTTTTCAATAATATAGACATTAAGGATCTATATAGCATCCTAATAGAATCATACCATAGATGTGATTTGCAGCTATATATAGCAATTGGAAAGTACAAGGCTTTGGTGGAGTTGGTTTTATTCGAGACAGTTTTATACAATGGAGAAAACTTTTATAAACAAATTAAGGGTATCCCAATGGGGGGTAACTGTTCGTCAATTATGGCAGATATTTACCTAGATAGATATGAAAGGGGAACACATCTTTTAAATGAGATGTTATTCCTACGTTACGTGGATGATATCCTATGCGGATTCGAGGATAGTGGTTATACAATGAAGTTTGACTTTTATCCTCCATGTTTAACTTTAATAGAAACACCATGCAATGAGGATGAAAGTCTGGATTTTTTAGATCTCACTATAATGAAGCCTGCCACTATACAATGTTATCGTATTTACGATAAACGTAACACCTTTAATTTTGATATCAAATATTTGACGTCATGGACAACTAGTCTACACCGTAACATATTCAGAAATCTGATAGTAAATCAAATGAAACGACATAAGTTGTTGAATTTTACTAACAACGATAGATACAAGTGTGATTGCCGTTTTCTGGAGGAGGCTATCAAGGAGGGTTATCCTCCCGCTTTTCTGATAAGATTGGTTTCCAATTATAATGGTTTAACTGCAGCCGTAACCAGGAAGAGATATTTTGGAATGATAACAACATACGACTTTTCGGATATAGCCTAATGGCGGGAATTGTAATACGCAGAGGGTGACGTGTTTTTATGCCAAATTGAGGATCATAAATCAGATAGCTCAATATGGCTATACACCGGAATTTTATAGCTAGGGCTATTTTTATGTAGAAACATTATAAGCGTTATCCAGATTGTAAGTTCGTGATTATAAGGGTTTTCTGAAATATCGGACGAACTTTTAATAATTACTTTAGTCATATGTGAAAGTGGTATAAAATCAAAAAGTTATGTGTTGTTCCATGGGAAGGTGTATTGCGTAGAGTTTGGACTATGGCGTATTTATGTGTCTATATATATGTATATATATTTATAAGGTGATAATATTGTTTAAATGTCTTGTATCCAATATTTAAAAATAACTCTCTGACTGGAATGTCTTTGGAATTGAATATATCGATTTATGAGCATTAAACTATCACAAGTGAAGTAAATTCAAACATTAGGATTTTTATGGTGATAAAGAAGCCAATAGGTTTTGGTATCCAGAAAGGATTTTAATAATAATAACATGGATTTCAATAGTCTTGAATATATAGTTTTTAAAGTAATAATTAACCATAAGTGAAATGATTTCAAACATTAGTATATATATGGCGATGGAGTTGCCAATAGGTCTTGAGTCCATATTTAAAAATACAGACACTTTGACTAGTATTTCAAACATTAGTTTTGAATAGAAAGGGTTTAAAAGGATTAAATGACTAATTGTGAGGTAATTTTACACACAGATTTTTATATGGAAATAATGCGGTTTATGGGTCTTATATCCATTTTTTAAAAAATATCCTCTCAGACTGGGATTTCATTAGTCTTAAGAATTTTGTATTTTAAATTATTTGTTATATTTTTACAGAATGCTTCATGGATAGTTTTAGCGTAGAAAAGTAAACTTTTAGATTTTACATGTTATTGAAATTGTATATGTATGTATTTTTGCGGATTTATAAAAGGTCATGAAGGAAATCGTGTAGGGAGTATCGGTTACCGGGAGCGTTTGCCATGGCGGAAAAAGCTTTAACCGGAGTGCTGGGGGTCGCAACTCCCCCCGGCCGGTACTTCTGTCACACATCTAGAATCTGTACGAGTACATTGCTACTTGTCCTTTTTGGGAATTTATATAGGAATACACATGTAAATATTGCAGCATAGCGCTTTACAAGATGTATTATAAATTATTTTTTGCTTTTGGCTTTTTAATCTGTTCACTAAAATTGAAAATAAATTTTTCAAGTTTTATAATGTATATATATATATATATATATATATATATGTGTGTGTGTGTGTGTGTGTGTGTGTATGCATGCGCACGATATCGCAAGAACGAATGGATAAATTCGAACGAAATTTGGTACAAATATTACAATCGGTGAGTACTGGAACTTTATCGATTTTAAATGCAATCAACTGTTCAGAACACCAACAAATTTTCGAATGAGATTTAAAAAACATTAAAAATCAGAACTTTTAATACTGTTATACAAATGATCATTTCTCGCATAATATATCGTTAGAAAACAAATGCCATAAACTTTAGAACTCTAGCGTGAACTGTTCTCGAAATATTGTACATTTTTCAAATAAATTAGTTAAAAACATTACATAAAATTAACAAAAGTATTAATTATTGTGGAATATGTTCACTTTTTATATGTAATATTATGCAAAAATTTTATTAACATCATTCTCATAGATCTAGTTCCTTTCATTCCCAAGAAGGTAATTTGGGTAATAATTATGGTATTTTGGTACCCAACAGTTCGCCAATAATCATTTATAAGAAATGCTCTTCTATCTGACTGTAACGCTTGGCAATATATTTGTAAACTTCGTGACTAATGAGTCGAAATATTGCCAACACAGCGTTATGTCACCCCAGATTGACGAAAATGTCGTTAATATTCCAAAATGACGCCAAATTAACGAAAATATCACCAAATGGATGAGTTAATTTATTAAAATATTTCAATATATGGACTCTATTGCTTATTGAGGATGCTAGCAATATTGATAATGGTCAGATTAGAGTTGCTCAAAATATAAGGGAATTGGATACTTCGAACTATTTTTTATTTTTATATGTTGTCACCCGGAAAAGCACCAAATGTATAATTCAACGTTTAAAACATTGTGAAGTGGATTTTATACAGCTTTTTATTTCACCATGAAAGAAGAAAATTCAGTGCATAATATAAAGAAATTCATGTGCTGAGATATTATCAGATTTTTTTTTTAATATTGGCACTACATTTTATCTTGTTACTGCGTTGAAGCTGTCTTATTTTTTAGATTGAGACGCTATTTAATTGCCTCCTTGAGGCGCACCGATTAGAAAATATCATTTGACTTTTACGACATGATCTACATTTGTACGTCATGTACATTTGTAAGTTAAAATCTCTAGCTCAATACACCTGGTGCTTCACGTTCATTTAAAATTTCCATATTTTTTTTTGTGGCACATACTAAAATAATAAATATTTGAAAACATCAATTATATTATGCATGTTGAATTTATTATATGATCTACCAAACTTAAAGTCGCTTCTTTAATAACCATGAAGTTTCACGTTCACTCGGCAATTCGAATATTTTTGTCTATGATATCTCCTAAAATAATAAATATTTTGGAAACGTCAATTATTCATTCTGATTTTATCCTATTACCTACCTTTGTACCCAGTTTCAAGTTCCTAGCTGAATAAACTAGGAGTTTCACTTTTACTTGATAATTCAAACGCTTTTTCATATAACGCCCCTAAAACAATATATATTTGAAAACAACAATTATTAATGTTGATATTATCATATGATCTACCTTTGTGGCCAATTTGAAGTTCTTAGATCAACAAATATGACGTTTCAAGCTCATTCAAGAATTTGAATAACTTTACTTATGTCCCCCCCCTAAATTAATAAATATACAAAAACAGAGATAATCCATGTTGATCTTACTATATGATCTGCATTGGTACCAAATTTCTAATACCTAGTTCAATAATCCTTGAGTTTCGAGTTTACTTGGCAATTCGAACATTTATGTTAATATCAGCACCCTCTAAAATTCAATTTTTCATATTTCCGTAAACTATATACTGTTGGTTGAATTTTTAACTGTGCATTAAATTTCAACACTTTACGATATCTGAAATTACATTTTACACTTGAATAGAACATTTTATTCTCCCGAAAATTCCCCCAGAACAAGTATGTCGGCTTTCAAGTCCCCACTATGCTCTATTGGCCAGTTTAGTCAGAATACCAAATTTGGCTGAGCTGGGATAAACCATCTGGATATGGGTAGACTTTAAGGATTATAGTATAGAATTTCATTGAAATATATTTCATTATTTTGATAAATATAAATAATATTCTTTTTTTAAATACGTATTTAACTTTAATGAATATATTTCATTATAACTCATTTTAATAGATATAAATAAAATCCATTCAAATTCATTCATATATTTCATTATAACTCATTTTAATAGATATAAATAAAATCCATTCAAATGTATTTCATTTTAATGAAATATATTTAACGAAAGAGAAAATACAATTTGACTATAAAGTAAGTTATCACTTTAAGTGTATGTCTGCATTGATATGCTACGTGTACGTACAGTTATGTGTATATAGATACCTTAATATATAGTATTAAAGGCAAAGAAAGATTATAAACGAAAAACATTTTAATGTATATTACACAATATCTACATCACATCTTACAGAAATGATATGTTTGAAAACAATAACTTTTAATCCATTTCTTACAAAAAACCTTCTGAATCAACAACTACTTATAACTATTCTTGATGTCATATCTACACAGGAAATGTCTAACGTCAGAGTTTGTAAAGGGTGCTGTCCCAACAAACTCAACTCTTCTGCATGTACTCATTTGTACTGGAAACTGCTGCAAAATCTTGAGTTTTGTTATATAAAATAAAAGCATGACACCACAGACCACATTTTAAAATTTTGTAACAGTTGTTAGTGTTGGACAGAAATGAATTTGAGATATTTGAAAATAACATCTTATTTTTTTTTTACTTTGACTACAATATATGGTAATGTATAGGGAAAGTATTGGAATCGTATCGGAAATCGTGACGTCTGTGTGCATCTGTGTAATGTATGTATCTACTCTAACCCCAAAACCAATTGACCAAATTTCATAAAATTTTATAGGTAAGTCACTAGTGCGCTACCCTGCTGCTGGTTAGATTTTGATATGATTCGGGATAAAGGAACCTGCCCTTTTTTGCAAAATGGCCCACAAAAATTGCATGTATCCACTCTAGAAAAAAAACTAATTGACCAAATTTCACAAAATTTGGTAGACAAGTGACCTGCTGCTGATTAGATTTTGGTACGATCCGGAAAAAAAGAACCTGCCTTTTTATGAAATAGCCCGTAAAGATCATCAAAATCTAAAGTAAAAGACTACGCATGCTCAAATGTATCTATTAAATGCTCGTTTTATACGTAGTTTTTGACGATAAAAAGAATAAAACCAATTTCATTACTCTAGGACTAACTGTTCTCGAGATATATTAGTTTTTGGCATTTTTGCTACATCGCCTTTAAAATACGTCTAGTTACCAAATGAAAACCAAAATTGAATTAAAAGTGCAAATTTAGTGTCATTTCAAATAATTATGCGTGTTAATTTGTGCATTTAAACAGAATGTAATAAATTATTAAAGAAATAGAGAAAATTAATATCTGTAGGGAAAGTCAAGTGCTGTACACATCAAATTTTTTCATTTTGAAATTATAAGAAAGGAACGTTTAGTTTTTCATTTCATTTACCATTACTAAAACGGTTGTAGTGTAATGAAGAACTTGTAACCACCAACGGTATTAAAGCAGACTTAAATAATTTGGTTTTCAAACTTAATTTAGATGTTTGAAGGAAGTGCTCTTTTGTTGTCAGGAAACATCTTGATATATGCCAAAATCGCCAAAGATTGAGCCATGATGCATTTATGTCCAAAGGGGATAATACATAGAAGGGGAGGCTAAATATTTTGTTGTTGCTTGTTTTACTTATTTCGAAAATATCTTAATGGGTAAATTTAATGATATGACACTTAACAGTTTCACCTAATAAACAGATGGAATACTGATGCGAGAAATCGAAAAACTGTTCCGGAATTCAAATATCCTACTGCATCCTTCGTCTCAAACTTTTTGAGAGGTTGTTGATATATTAACCTTTTGCTTACGGCTGGGACAGCGTCTATGCCAAGCGAAGAACTTCTCAAAAAGATAGGTATTTGACATACCCTATCCCAAACAGTTCGATCCTCCTTTGCAGGCATTGGCGTCCAAATCGCCGACAGAAACATTGCACCTGCTGCAGCAGGTGCAATGTTTCTGTCAGCCTGCAAAGGGGGATCGAACTGTTTGGGGTAAGGTATGTCAAATACCTATCTTTTTGAGAGGTTCTTCGCTTGGGATAGACGCTGTCCCACCCTTAAGCAGAAGGTTAAAAAAAAATACTTTCATAGAAAAAGCATTCATTATGCAGATGATTTTTCACCTGAAGCTTTATTTGAAGAAAATAATATCGAGGCATTGAAACTCCTAGGGATAAAACACTTGAAAATGCTTTATTGCTTTGAGAATTATATCTAGGTGCCGCTAGTGTTGATCAAGTAGCTAAATAGTCGCTTAGTGTTACTTTATACAACAGGAAGGCATAGTATATGTATTTTGGATTGTTTTTAAATTAAGGTCCTCTAATTATGAGTATAATTGATCAATATTTTTTCATAGTTGTATAGAACATGGTACAGAATTAAAATAAATGGAAATAAAAATAAATTGAAAGGTAAAATAGTTTTGAATATTTTTATTGTTCCAGTTCTCATTTGCATTGAGCTAATAATTTATTTAAGTTATCAATTCTGTAGAAATAAATATTTTAGGCCTGATTTTTGATGTAGATTAGCAAAATATAATTATAAAATAATGTTTTGGTTTATAGCGCCTGTAAAGATTTTCATCATAAACGCAATTACGGAATTAATTTTCTAGAAAACGAGTTTTTAAATCTAGAATTGGCTTGTCACAAAATTAGATTCACCAAATAAATTTAAACCGAATTCAAATTTTGAACGGCCATTAATTTTGAAAGTGATAAAGACGTGTTTTATTAAAATAAGATTATAATTTGAAATGCAGTTTTAGAAATGGGTTCATTTAAACTACATTCATCGGATTCATGCAAAATATTTAAGGTTTTAACTATTCACAATGTTAAATACATTGGACGTTATTCCTTATCGGAAGTTTACAGTTTTTCCCAGAGTTAGAAAGAAGGACCTAAAACTCCTATGGATGAAGCGTTTGAAAATGCCATAATGTTTTGAGAATTATATTTAGTTGTCGCTTGTGTTAGTAAAATAGCTGTTATTGCTAGTTGACACAACAGAAAAGCTATTTAGTGTAGTATGTATTTTTGAATATTTTTTAATTAAGGGTTCCCTTATTATGAGTATGATTAACCAGTATTTTTTCATAGTTGTAGGATAGAATGCAAAATATAAGGAGATAAAACTAAATTGAAAAATAAAATAACTTTGATTACGTAGAAATATTCTTTATTGTTTCAATTCTACTTTGCAATGCGCTCATAATTTATTTTTACAAAATTGGCAGTTTAAATAAATATTTTAGGCCTTTCGCCGTAGAAAAGCATACAATGCTGGGCTACTTATCTTATCCCAGCGGCACCTGGATGATTGTCTCAAACGATATTGGCGTTTTCTTAATATGAAGTTTTAACTCCTTACTTTTACCTCCGTGGTTTTCCCTATTATGAAGTTAGGTTTGTCGCAAGTATAGTAACAGACTTAAGCTTGAAATATCGAAATAGTCTGCTTGCTATTTCACTGATCAAACTATTGAAAAATAATGTTATATATTTTAGATTAAAATGTCTAAAAACATTGAAAATAAGGCAAATAACAGTGATCGAAGATGATATATTGTTTCACATACGGCAGTTTCCCTGTTAACAAAAATATAAAATGTGAGCCCTTTTTTATGTATTTCTTTGAAACTGTTTTTGGTATTCAGAACGTTCGAGTGTATAGGTGTTACATTTAGTGACCACTAATCATTCGCCCGTACGATTTGGGGGTGGACATGGTTAGTGTTTAATACTCATCTGATACTCATCTGATTGAAGCGATGAAAATTTGGAAAAATAAACTTTTTAGGTGTCTATGAAAATGAAAGTAACTTCGTTAAAGATTTTAAATCCCATTCTTATACATATGATACAGAGGAACCTAAACAATATGCAGCGAATGCATGAGTATGTCGAGTGAAGTCTCATCTTCTTTTAATCTAGTTTTGCAACTGTATTGACCACTTAATACTTTTAGGCACTGGGCCTATTCATTTTGTTCCACATTTATTAAATTCGCAACCCAACCATACTATATTGCCTATATATTTAGTCCTTACTGTATTCAGTCTAGTACAGTACTAAATGCAAGACAGGACGAAATATATAAAATTTAGGACTAAATGCTGTATAATTTTTACCATACTGTATTTAGTCCACCATGCTGTATTGTTAAAAATAGTGATCAATACAGTTAGTGCTGTATTCTCACACTATATATTTTAGGCGCTGTGCTTGTCGCCTTTTTCATCCATATCTTTCAGAGTTATAGTCCAACAAGTCTATCTTTCTTAGTTCGCCAGTTCCCACGTTTGTCACCACCACCTATGTTGGTGAATTAGAGGATGTGTGTAAGTAGGCATCATGCTGAATGTCCCTATGCATGAGTTGCTGATGGCCGCCATATTTGTCATCGAAGTTATGGATGACAAATCCGCCGGCATGTTTGAACCGTGTTGATTACCATCGTGCTGCTGCTGCTTCATGGCTGAACTGGCTGGTTGACAGGGCTTGCCATCCCGTACCAGGACTGGTACAGCCACTCTTCGCGGCGAGGGAAGAGGCGTGATGTCCAGTCCTTTTTCTTGTCTGGCCCTCTTCGTCTTGTACCTATGGTTCTGGAACCATATTTTGACTTGTGTAGGAGTTAGGCGGATGATACTGGCCAAATGTTCACGTTCAGGAGCTGAGAGGTATCTCTGTTGGCGAAACCTGAAATACGAAAAAATGAGTACTTTATGAATCAATAATGTTTACAAATAAACACAAAGGTATATAAATATTTTGTCTATATCAGTGGGAGTTAAGGACTAAGCGTATTAGCATGTCCCCGCGAAAGATCAGCTGAATATGATTCGAAATATTTTAAGGAAAGTAAAATTGAAAGTGCGGTCCCAGTAACGTCCGTTGACAAGAAGCTATATCAACTTAAAAATTTGTATTTTATTAACTAAGTGTACACATAAAATTAATATAAAAAGTTTAGGTGGAAAATATCGAACTGGGCGTTAATGGATTTACTCAATTGTTCATTACTGCTATTTAGAAAAAAAAACACCATGGAAATGCATGTGTTGCTCATATCAGACTGAATCTCAAGTAAAATGTATGAAGTTAAATTTAATTAGAAACTATTAAAAATAATAAATTAAAGTACGGTAATAAAAGCTTTACCTCCTCTCTAACTCATAAGTTTGTGCCTTGGAAAACAGCACCCGTCTTTTCCTTTTCTTCATCGGAGGATTCGTGACATCTCCTGATGTAGAACTGGTGGGTGTGTTATTGCTGCAACCACCACTGTTGCTGCCCGTGTTTGTGTTCACGCCACAATTTCCTGCACTGGGCTGTTGCGATGACGTGACTTCGTCCGAATCAGAGTCGTCTTGCCTCCCGGTAGCAGATGAAGGGTCTGATGGCTGGCGACCATGTCTGGAGTCTTCATCGTCCACGATCTCTTCGTCATCGTCGTCCAGCACTTCGTCTTCATCATCGTCCAGTTCGTCCGTGCTGCGCGTCAACTCCTGGTGGTGACTGAGGAAGTTGTGCTCGCTGGAGGCTGTGAGACAAGGATCCAGTCCCATGTGCGCAAAAGCTGGGGAGAGACAGTTTTGGAAGATTAATGTATGGTTAGGGTAAAGCTCTTATATATACAATCTGGCGCAACAGCAGCCATATTTACTTCCAGTTGAAGCGTTGACAGTACATGGCGAAAACAAAGTTACTTTCTGGTCCTTTTCTCGGGATCTCGAGAAAATCTAAACAGTCTAGACAACTTTCTTGAATGATTGGTATAATTTTTGGAAAGCAGAAGGACCTGTTTTACAGGTAAATTGTATATAAGGAATCAGCTATGTCACATGCACGCCATTGAAATAGCACAGGCAGATGATAATTGAAAGGGCCGGCTGGAGTAAACATGGCCGTTGCGTCAGCCTGTAGATTTAGGAGACTTAGGTTAAGGTGTAGATATATCAAATTCGTCAACTCAATCATCAATCAACTCTAATATTAAATTTATCAATATTAAAGGAAACATAAATGAAGACATCCACCTGTTTCTTGTTTTCGGCAACTCTGTTATAAGTCGGTTACCCCGGCTTTTCAGATAACCTCTGTTTTATCCTAATGTTGAAGCAGGGGAAGTTGACAACAAACAATCCATTTTTACTTTCTCATACTATGTACTACAGTATAGAGAAAGTATTGTTTTCACGAAAATTTTTGAATTCGAAATTTTGAGGCCAATATACGTTTTAAGACCTCTTGAATGCGTTTTGACTATTTTTAGAGTGATGTCCGTCTGCCTGTGTATGTCTGTGGTCGATTTCTTATGCACATGATAGCTGCCACAAATATTAATGGATTTTCACGACCCTCCTATAACGTGTTACTTTCATACTGCGATTTTCATATAACTCGGAACAAAAATTGTTCATAACGCGGTACTCATAAAACGCGGTTTCTCTATAATACAACTCAATTTGCTTAAGTTGTCTCCCTGTAGCATGAATTTTTCTATTACACTTTTATGGTTGAAATTAATGGGGAATTCCCCTGTTTTTTCATCCACGTATATCACCATTTTACGATTTCAGTTATTAGAGAAATCCCCTGTAAAAAAATTAACGTATTCACCTCAAATTTATTGGTACACAAAAATATGGGTAAATACTGGGTTGCAAATTTCAAATTAAATGATGTGAAAAAGAAATTGGATTTGGGTAAACAATTAGAAAATTACTTTATTGAAAATGATCCTTCAACAGTGCGAAGTGAAAAGTTTAAAATATAATTACAAAAATTGTTTAGCTCCTTATAGAGAAATTTTTGTAGAGTTACAAAATATAACTACATTTGAAAACGAAAATGAAGATATGCAAAGCAAGGTTGGACTGGCCTATCTAGAGATCGGGTAAATCCCGATGGGCCGCTGGGTTTGAGGGCTGTTTTGGTTCCAGAGTATTCTAATCAACATAGAGGACATTCCAATAAACATAATTATCCAATCATAATCACGGTTTGGAAACATCCATGGGTTTCTAAATTAGCCCAGTTCATATATTGAATATGTGCTTGCACCTTATACAATAACGGGACGGTCCGGGTTGTCGAACTTTTACAGCTGGCACCTTGTTAATTAATAAAGGCTTGTACTGGATATGTAACACTAGGGGGGGGGGGTCAATCGCAACGTAGATAAATTTTCGGAGTAGATAAATTTAGTTTGACCCTCATGCCAAACACGGGTTGCGCGGAACATTGTTGCACTCTTTCCGTTTCGACCGGATCCTTTTCATTGGAAACATTTATTTTAAATTTTTAAGATACTTATATAAGATAGTTTTTAATAACTATTTTATTTTTACAGAGCTAAATCAAATGTTTTGTTTACGAAGATATTTTTAATTGTTTCACCATCGGTGGTGAAGCTTGAAAAAATAATTTGGAGAAACATAAAATCAGGAACCAAAATTAACAAATAAAATGATTTTAAATTGCTTTCTACTTTTTACTTCAATTTAAAATAAATGTGTGTGGATCTATTAAATGCTTTTTGCTTTCTTGAATTTCCCCCCAAAATTTGAACTTTCCTATGGCGAGTTATACTGGCAAGGTTAAATATCCAAAGTGAATATATCACGAAAGACAAAGGGTACCGAATTTAAGCTTTCTCGCTGCTTCGGCTCTCGAGTAATTCCCCAAAGCATGTAACTTCCTATTAAGGGCCCAGAACGAGCTGTACTCAACATTCAAAGAATCAAAATATACAACGAAAGATAAGTTTAATTTCAACTTCGTATCTGATCCGGTTTTATCAAAAATGGAGTTAGACAGGGAGATACACTTGCTTTCAATCCCGAACATGGAGAAAGCAATTATTGATTCTAATATCAACACTAAAGAAAATATCTACCACAAATCTATTCAAATTCTTGCATATGCTGATGACACAGATATTATAGCCAGAAACACTAATGATCTAAAAGAAGCCTTTCTTGCCTTGGAAAGCGCTGCTCGTGAAATGCATCTGAAAATTGACCAAGACGAAACTAAATACACGGCTTTTACCAGAATTGGATCTATCTCTCTCGTATTTGAGGTTGGTTTGCACAAAATTGAATCTGTCGAGCATGTTAACTACTTGGGATTTCAAATAAACCTTAATAGCATTAGGTTATAGATCTAAAAATGAATTATAGTTGCAAATAACTGTTTTCATAGATAAAGAAATTTTCAGGACACGCATGATTGGTGGAACAACAAATTACAGCTATATAAAGTACTCTAAAAACCTCCTTCAATTTATGCTTCAAAAACCTGGATTCTCACAAGATATGATGAGAAAGGTCTTTGCTATTTGAATAAACATTTTTGCGCAGTAATTTTGGCGGAATTCAGGAAAATGATATTTGAAGAAGATACAATTATGAACTATACAAAGATTTTGGCATAATTAAATACATTAAAGTTAAAAGAATGCAATGAGCAGGACTAAGAGTGTATAAGCAAAAAATCACAACGAAAATTTTTATGTCCACACCGATCAGTAAAAGACCTAGAGGACAACCAACATTGAGATAGACCGATTATGTGGATAAGGACTTAGAGATGTTAAAGGTTAACAAGAAAGATCAATCATGTATAAAGCATTGATTATGAAACACTTTCCAACTTCAATGAAATTTTATTTAAACATTTCTAAAATGCGATACATTCCTCGGTAATATTTTTCAAATTATCACAATACTACATTTATTTATTATATTTGAAAACTTAAAACTTGAACGAAAAAAATGAACTTCATTCAAATGACGGCATTGAAATATAAATTGCCTGGTTTAAGCATCTCTAAAATACGATACATTCCTAGATAATATTTTTAAAATTGTCATAATACTACAATAATTTATTATATTTGAAAACTTCGTCGAAAAAAAATGAAATTTATTCGAATGACGTCATCGAAATATAACAAGCCTGGCTCTCTCTATAAAAGCAGCACTTCATTGCTAAACATTTTTCCATTCATTTCATTCGACACAATACTATAATAATTTATTTTATTTAAAAACATAAGACCATGGAGATACAAGTAATTAAACTCTGTGCTCAAAACTTCATCGAAAAAATCGTCCTTCTGTCTGCAAAACCAATTGATATTTCATTCATATTAGCTATATTGCAGACTCCATGAGCTAAATAATTTTGCATTAAAGAAATGCAGCAATTCTTGTACAACTCATTCAACATCTTTTGGTATTTATATTTTCCATAAGTGAAAAATGGGCTTCGTTGTAGAAATAATCAAAGTTGGATGATCCTTTAAACTTAAATATATTTTAATTGCGTTATTTCAGTATAGATGCATAGAATTTAAGGAAAAATAGAGCGGTTTTAGGACGGATACAACACTAAAAATATGAATTAGAAAGACCTTTAAAAATCACGATTTTGACACAAGATGGATGCCATATTTCACTTTGAAGTGGGTCACGTGATCTTTTAATATAGTGGTCACGTGATCACTTCATATAAAAGGCGTAATTATTATTTAAATTTTTATTTAAAAACTACTGGATATATTTTGCTGAAATTTTTTTATATATTTTATGGGATAATTTGAATATTTCCTAAAATTTTCCATGTAATTTGTGAATTTTAAATTTGCTTAAAAATGTTTGAAAAATTAGGTGCCATAGGGTTCAATGTATTTCGTTTTTTCAATCCGGGTTCAATCTAAAACTAATTGGGTGATATTATTCATTTATATTCCCATAGGTGACTGTCTGAACAACATACTAAAATTTCATTTTGATAAAGTCATTTTTACGACAGTTATGATGCCTACAGACAGACAGAATGAACAAAGCCATAAACAGTTTTCAACTTTGTTGTAAAGTGTTAAAAATTGGAGAAGCACTGGGGGGCGCAGCTTAGAAGAATCTTCTGAGGAAGGTCAAAGGGGCCGTCGACTCATTGATGATACATGCTCCGGTTCTCGAGTCATTCCAAAAAGACATACACCTTACTATTGTGGGCTCAGACCGGGTTGGACGGTAAGGTTTAAAATCCAAGGAATTGAAATAGTTCCACGAAAGGCAACGATATACCTAATTTAAGCTTTCTAGCTGTTTCGATTCTGGAGTTCTACCCCAAAACATGTAACTTTTTATTAAGGGCGTAAAACAGGCTGGACTAGCAAGGTTGGAATTCAAAATATACAATAAAAAGCAAGATATACCTAAGTTGAGCTTTCTAGCTACTCTGGTTTTTAAGTCATTACCGAAATACGTGCTCTTTATTATTGGGGCCCCAAAACGTGCTGGACTGGTAAAGTTCAGAATCCAAAGAATAAAAATATATACGCCACAAAAGACAACGACGTATTACATTTGGATATTTTAGTTGCTCCGGTCCTCTAGTTCAAAATCCAAATAATCAAAATGTGCCACACAAAACGACATGCCAAATTTTAAGTCTCAGCGAAAAGTGGAACTTAGGACCTCAAAGATTGAAACGTGGCAAATGCGTGTAATTATCAAGTAGACGTGCCTATCAAATGGACACGTTTACATAAGAATTGTTGTAACTAGGGTATAATCTCATGCTCTTTCAGCTCTCAATAAAAAACTGACGGGAAGAGATACTTTAAAATGCCTCTCCTAAACAATGGGTGCTTCGAAAACTCGAGGTGCGATTTTCAGCACGATTCCAATTCTTTCCCCATGTTTTGTAGGGAAAGTAAAAAATACCCAATTACTAGAATAAATTATTAAAATCTTTACTACCAGTATTTTTTAAAAATACACCACCAGTATTATATTTATTTAGAACAGTTGTAATACGTTTGGGACTTCTGTTCTCGTTTTATATCTCGCAACTTTGTTGCGCGTATAAAGAAATGCGCAAAGAGAAAAGGAAGTAATTAAGTGAAGGTATTGCTGTCAATGTTGTACTTTATAACATTTAAAAGAGCGGGAGATCCGTGGTTCTAAAACCTGAATTGCATTTGATTGGAATCAAATAAGTAGCACCACATATCACCAAATAGGCCACGACAAGTATCTGGCGATATACCGCATTTTGATTTGTATCAGATTGTTAGAAAAAGGTAGAAGGGTTCTCTTTAATAATTTTTTAGCACTTTTAAATTTGCTCTCTAGAAACTGTAGTATCTCTGTCTCATATAGCCTGTCTCATATAGTTAAGCGAGATCGATAACGTAAACGATAAATTTGAAGCCCACATTGCTGAACACGGGCTTCAACATTATCTGCGTGTCAAATTTAGTAACTGAGCTCGATCTGGTTATTGCTCTAGAGGAGTAATGAACACACAGACAGACATTGTATTTTATTATTATAGATTAAGATATATTATTTTATAACTTTACCTAGAAAATCAGGTTATTTTTTTTATTATATTGATCCCACCCCATCATCACTGAACTAGGGTCGCTACCTAAAAATCGCCCGAGCCGAAAAACACGCCCAGTTCAACCCTGATACAAAGTGAAAAGGGCATTAAAAGAAAAAGAATTAGGCCACTAATATTTGACAGTGGTGATAAATGCTAATAGGATTTTTGTTGGAAAAAAGTTATTAAGTTTATATTTAACATTGCTTTTTTAATTTCTTTATATGAAGTCTTAATAAGAATTATTCAAAATTATGTAAACATATATTTATTGCCTTTTATATCTATAAACTTATATTTCATAACCGTATTCATCGTAACATGGTGCTCTAAAAATTCAGTTTCATATAACGTAGAACAAATCAACCTGATTTATATGTTCTGAGTTTCATTTAATGCGGTTTCCATATAACGCTGTACGAATTATTTTGTTTTGTACTAATTCTGAGTTCCTTATAACTCAGTTTTCATACAACAACGGTATGTGGTTTCTATATAACACGGTACAAATTAATCTGATTTACACTTATTTGAGTTTCTTACAATGCGGTTTCCATATAACACGGCACGAATTAATCGCGTTATAGGAGTGTTGAATTTAACCGTTTTAGTATCGAAACATCTAGAACTAGATCGAATTTATTTTAATTCGCGCGAAAACTTTTCGAAATTTATTCGAAATTGTATATTGTTTTAACATGGCAGCATAGGACAAAATTTGACATAATCATGCATAAAAGGGGTTATTTATGGCCGAATGATTTCGGGACTTAATAGTTTCAATCAATGATGCGAAAAATAGCCTCGATACAATTTTTGTTTTTGTGACGTTATTAACCCCTCTCGGGGGTGGGGGGCAAGCTGCCCCCCGGGGGTACATGTTCAAATAGAGTACCAACCGAAAGATTTTTTCAAGTCCTTTAAATTGAAGGGTAACACGTTATAATTGTAATCATTCCGACCAACAATACCGATTTTTGAAACATTTTTTTTGCAAAATTTGAAGAATAAATAAATAAATAAATAAATAAAATAAATAAAAAGCTCACATGCTTTTTAAAATGGATTATGGTATGAGAAAGTAGAGTTGTGCCACACTTCAATTTATTTAACTTGCTCACACTGCTGATCACTTATCAATTTATATATGTTTTTATGAATTAAGAAAACCTTTAAAATAACTTGCAAACGAAAGCTCACGAAGAGATATTTTTAACACTTTACAACATGGTTGAGAAGTGTTTATGACTTTGTTCATTCTGTCTGTCTGTCTGTCCGTTAGCACGATAACTGCCGTAAAAATGACTTTATTAAAATGAAATTTTAGTATGTTGTTCAGACGGTCTGTGGGACCTATGGGAATATAGATGGATAATATCACTCAATTAGTTTTGTATTGAACCCGCGTCGAAAAATTGAAATACGCTGAACCCTCTATGGGACATAATTTTTCAAACACTTTTTAAGAGGATTTAAAATTCACAAACTGCTTCGAACGTTTTAGGAAATATTAAAATTATCCCATAAAATATATAAAATAAATTTCAACAAAATATATTCAGTAGTTTTTAAATAAAAATTAAAATAATAATTACACCTTTTACATGAAGAGATCGGGTGACCATTATATGAAGGGATCATGTGACAAACAGGGCTATAGTGGAGAGTATACGGTGGTATACGCCGTATACCCACTGGCTTTTCCAGCAAATTCCGTATATCCTCTGTTTTTTCTTAAAAACTACGTACACGCTTTGCAAAACGCTTTGCTTAATGAACAACATAGTAACAGATTTGAGATCATCTTTATTGATTTCAAAAGTCTCCAATCTAATGTTTATTAATGCAAATGAACCACCTATAGAACACTTTCAACTGAAAAGATTTGTAAATTCTTGGTTGGCCAACCACCGCTCTTCAGTTGACAATAGTTCAAGAGTATGCGCTACAAAAGGACACAGAAACGGATTTTTTTCGTCAATCAG
Organism: Amaurobius ferox; assembly: GCA_951213105.1. Lineage (NCBI taxonomy): Eukaryota > Metazoa > Arthropoda > Arachnida > Araneae > Amaurobiidae > Amaurobius > Amaurobius ferox. The sequence continues at coordinate 20,931,719 of OX578140.1, forward strand.
TTTCGAAAATATTTCAATGAAAATGATAGAGATAGGCCTTAAAATTTGTTAAAATAAAACAAAATTACATCCTACATTAATGTATTTGCCCCCTCCCCCTGTAAACTGTAAGTAGTAAGTACGTGTTTCGCCTCCTCCTGGAAAAAATTCTGCGGTCGCCCATGGTATACCCTCTGTTTTTTTTACGACTACAGCAATGGTGACAAGTATATGAAGTGATCACGTGACAAACTTCATAATAAAATATGGCATCCATCTTGCATCAAAATCGTGATTTTTAAAGTGCTTTTTAATTCATATTGAGTTTGCATCCGTCCTAAAACCGCTTTAGTTTTGCTTAAATTATGTGCATCTACATCCTGACACAACGCAATTAAAATATATTTGAATTTAAATGATCATCAAACTTTAATTTTTTATACAAAGAAGGCTAATTTTCCTTTATGGAGGTTGTAAACACCAAAAAGATGTAGAATGAGTTGTATAAGGGTTGCTGCATTTCTTTAACGCAAAATCATTTAGCTCATGGAGACTGCAATATAGCTGATGTGAATGAAATATTCATTGATTTTAACCAAAAAAGCAGACGATTTTTTTCAATGAAGTTTTAAGCATAGAGTTTAATTACCTGTACCACCATGGTCTTAAGATTTTAAATAAAATTAATTAGTACAGTATTATGATGAATCAAGTGAAAATGGAAAAAAATTTATGATGAAATGCTGCTTTTATAGAGAGAGCCAGGCGTGTTACATTTCGATGACGTCATATGAATATATTTCATTTGTTTTCCGTGAAGTTTTCAAATGTAATTAGTTATTGTAGTATTATGATAATTATAAAAATATTACCGAGGAATGTATCGCATTTTAGAGATGTTTAAATAAAATTGCATTGAAGTTGGAAAGTGTTTCATAGTCAATGCTTTATGCATGAATAATCTTTCTTGTTCTTCTTTATAATACAAATGGATATAAAATTTTGGAAATTGAACGTATGCGAAAGTTGAGTAGAGACCCAGTCTGTGCATTATCAAAACATTGCTTTCTCTCAAAATGAAGATTATTGCATTATTGCCATTTTTAACAAAGTTTTAACAAAGTTTACAACAAAGTTGAAAAGTGTGTATGACTTTGTTTATTCTGTCTGTCTGTCCGTTAGCACGATAACTGCCGTAAAAATGACTTAATCAAAATAAAATTTTAGTATGTTGTTCAGACGGTCTGTAGGACCTATGGGAATATAAATGAGTAACATCACCCGAATAGTTTTGGATTGAACCCGGGTTGAAAAAATGAAATACATTGAGCCCTATGGGACCTAATTTTTCAAACATTTTTTAGGCTGATTTAAAATTCACAAATTGCTTCGAAAAGTTTAGATAATATTCAAATTGTTCCATAAAATATATAAAAAAAATTCAGCGAAATATACAGTAGTTTTTTAAATAAAAATTAAAATGATAATTACACCTCTTATATGAAACGATCACGTGACCATGATATGAAAATATCACATGACCCACTTCAAAATGATATATGGCATCCATCTTGTCTCAAAATAGTGATTTTTTAAGTTCTTTTTAATTCATATTGAGTGTTGTATCCGTCCTAAAACCACTTTATTTTTGGTTAAATTGTGTACATCTACATACTGAAACAACGCAATTACAATATATTTGGGTTTAAATGCTCATCCAAATTTGATTATTTCTACAACAAAGCCTATTTTTCACCTATGTAAAATGTAAACAGCAAAATATGTAGAATGAGTTGCATTAGAATTGCTGTATTTCTTTAACACATTTAGTCCATGGAGTCTGGATAGCTGATATGAATGAAATATTCATTGATTTTACAAAGAGGACGATTTTTTTCGATGAAGTTTTAAGCATAGAGTTTAATTACTTGTAGCTCCATGGTCTTAATTTTTAAATAAAATAAATTATTATAGTATTTTGATGAATGAAATGAATGGGAAAAAGTTATGAATGAAATGCTGTTTTTATAGAGAGATCCAGGCATGTTATTTTTTCTATGACGTCATTTGAATGAATTTCAGTTGTTTTCGATTAAGTTTTCAAATATAATAAATTCTCGTTTATGATAGTTTTAAAAATATTACCGAGGAATGTATCGCATTTTAGATATGTTTAAACCAAGCAATTTATATTTCAATGCCGTCATTTGAATGAAGTTCATTTTTTTCGATGAAGGTTTAAGTTTTCAAATATAATAAATTAATGTAGTATTGTGATAAGTTTTAAAATATTACCGAGGAATGTATTGCATTTTAGACTTGTTTAAATGAAATTGCATTGAAGTTGGAAAGTGTTTCATAATCAATGCTTTAAGCATGATTGATCTTTTTTGTCTTTTCTTTTCCAGTTACTTCCAGTTTTGTTTGAGGTGAGAACGAGTTTCTCAGCATATTAATACTCCCAAATATTAAAAAACTAATAGTAAGGATATCAATTTATATAAAAATTGGGTAAAGTCATCTTTTTTTTTTCAAGACATTTCTATTTCTCGTGTTCATAACTTTCGTTAATCTTATTGCATCTAAAATAGATAGTACGCGGGAACAGAGCCGTAGCCAGAGACGACATAAGAAAGACTGGAATGAAATTCAAGGGGGACTCAACAGTCTTGAAGGAGGGGCTCACAAAAACCACAGTTAATCATTAGCATTTATTAACCATAATAGTTTCTATTTTATATTTCAATCCATATAAATTATTAACAAATAATTGCATATTTATATTTGTAAGTTAAGATTTGATTAGGAAAATCCATATAGCTACTACACACGAAAATTAATATGTAAAAATTACAATTGATTTTAATATAAGCATTATCTAGTAGCAAATCTGTTAGTTAATCGAAGAAGATTTCTGAAAGTTAATACAAGTTAACGCTTAATATGATATCTTAACTACTTAGCAGTTGATTTTGACTCTATAATATATAACAATGATACAAAAGTATGAAAATACCATTGACTTAATTTTTAAAATTTTTAAATATTTATAAATTAAATATGTAAATAAATTGATCATTAGTATAACCACAAATTCAGTTAAAATACAATATCTTTAAAACAAAGTAATGTATAAAAAAATCTCACAAAGAAAATTTTATATGCAAACTTTTGATGTTGGATAAAATTTCATATTACTACTAAAAATTCAATGTTTTATTACAGTGGCTAGAAGGGTTAGTTCTAGACACTGTAGTTTTTATCAGGGAACTGAATATACCACTTGAGGGGGGGGGCTTAGACACCTCTGGCTCCTGACTGGCTACAGCCCTGCTGGTGAAGGAAAATTATTGTGATGAGGTCAAACAGCCAAGTCTCGGATTTTAATGGATCTGCACGTTTTGATTATCCCGAATATGATTCGACCCTTTTTTAGTGTTGTCTGTGAATCTGTTTTTTAGTCCTTGTATGTCTATCTGTAGACACGATGTTTCTCAAAAAATTTGAGAAAATAGAATTAAATTTGGTATGACCATTTCAATCAATGAACATCAGAGGCCTTTTGATTTTCGGGTTGATATGTATAGATTCCGGTTTTCCGACAACATTTTCCTAACCATTTTTTGCAAAAAATTGTCATTTTATATGCATTTTTTCAGCAGAAGCGAATGGCAAACACTTTTAGAACAATAATGGTTAGATCATGGAGGTAAAAGTAAGGAATTAAAACTTCATATTAAGAAAACGCCAATATCGTTTAAGATAATCATTCAGGTGGCGCTAGGATAAGATAAGTAGTCCGGCATTGTATGTATTTCTATGACGAAAGGCCTAAAATATTTATTTAAATTGTCAATTTTGTAAAAATAAATTATTAGCGTAATACAAAGTAGAACTGAAACAATAAACGATATTCCTACGTATTCAAAATCATTTTACCTTTCAATTTAGTTTTATCTCCATCTATTCTGTATTCTATCGTATGTAACTATGAAAAAATACTGGTTAATTATACTCATAATTATAGAACCCTTAATTTAAAAATAATCAAAAATACATATACTAAATAATACGCTTTTCTGTTGTGTCAACTAACAATAGCAGCTACTTCACTAACACTAGCGATACCTAGATATAATTCTCAAAGCATTATGGCATTTTGAAGCGTTTTATCCATAGGAGTTTTATCTTCTTCTTCCTAACTCCATGGGTTAGATATTGTACAGTTGTAATCTAAAATGGAGAAAATCTTATACAATATAAATATGCTCATTTTTACACAATGACTTAATGTTTCGTAAGTACGTTCAACAAAAGTAATTGGACACTTTTGTTTAACAGCTCTTATGAGTTGCTCTTCAGTAATTAGATGATTTTTTGCACAGACAGCACGATATTTTTTGAAACAATCAAGCGAATGATATGAAAGTGTTTATTCTTATTTTAATGAGTAACAAAAATACCCCTATTGATTTTCAACGGAATCTAGTCTCCTAAAATAGTTCTAATTCATGTTATTGACAATATCAAAATTTTTTCTGTGAAAGAAAGTCATATTTTGGGTATACCGGATTTTTTTTTTCAGCTATTTGAATTGATCTTGTAATGACTCCTTTATTTATTCCGAATTTCTACTGACTCCGACTTTCATTGGCACATGCAATAAATACCACTCAAACTAAGTACATTTCGGTGCAAGTACTCGTTGTTACAACCAAGTCCGCCATCGCAAAATAATCGACACTTGAACTAAAGGACCCTCTCACGCTTTAAACAATTAGGAGACAGGCATCATTTACAATCTCTGCTTTTTTTCTCAGTCATAGATTTTCTGTTAATGCTCACGCTTGGCTGAAGTGGCCTACGATGGCCTAATTGCACTCGCTTTACACCTTTAACCTCTGAAAGCAGCGATTCCCATATGGGTGCACAATGGTGACTACCGAATTCGTCGTCCTCGGTGGACCCTCCACCCCCTCGCCACCCTAACACGCGATCTCTGTAAATAGAAAATATGCACGCGAAATGGGAATTAAGTCTGTAAGTGAAAGGTTACTTATTTTATAGTGGTGGGCATAATGGGATCTTTTGTTTCGGGGAAAGCTTTTAAAGCATTAAATGGAAATATTCTGTGACGTTTGGCGGGATTTGGAAATTGTTCCCGATCCCCCTCCACCGCCCTTTCAAGGCATGGATGATTGGCGAGAAATGCCAAAGAGTATTTTGTCATAGAAATTTCGTTTTGAAGCATGTTATGAATAGTTTTTAAGAGGACAAATATATGGAGTTTGATTCTCCACTCAATTTTCTCGTACATTTATATTATATACTGTTTGGGTTCATTAATATCATATTTTGTTTCAAAATACATTAACCTTTTCGGACGTCATGCACTTTTTGTAGTATACGGAGACTTTCGATTCCTTTAAAAAATGTTTCTTTCTAGTTTACATTCACGTAAACACGTTATCTTAAAAGTATGATTCATTCTGAATAATAATAATAATAATAATAATAATAAAATCTTCTAGCAGTGCTTCATCTTGCACTCCCTTTTGAAAGTCTGAGTGTAACCATGTAACTGAAATCAGTGTACATCGAAATTAAATAATGATCCTTGTGTATTTTTTGTTCATGACTTTGTTTGCTCTAATCTACTTAAATGCTAATCTAAGACGGTTTAAACTCAAATCATAAGTAAAAATATGGATCATATTTCCGTCAGAGAATATTTTACTTCTTTAAACTTTGTGACATGTGACGAGCGTACATTAATAAAAAGCATGTTATGAATTTAAAGTGGCATGTAATTAGGTGAACTTTAATTATATATGGTTTATAGTTGAATGTTATTCTGTAATAGTCTCTTTGGAATAGTCTATGTATATATGTACATTTTTTCCCACTATCTATTCAAGATTTGCTTAATATAAATCATTTATTTAATCTAGTTTTAATGTGTTTGCACATTGGATGAATTCCTTATTTTTAAGGTGATTTAGAAGATCCTTTATTTTGTGAGAATATTGGTAGCTTTCTTCTGTTTAATTTATGTGTTCAATTTTGTGTATGTCAAATAGTTTAATACTATGTTGATGATTCTTTTATTTTGAATGCAAGTTCATTTATTTTGGGGAACAAAGGTTACAATCTTGCATTATTTACATGATGTCTTTTTATCAAAATTTAGCGACTGGCAACTGAATGTTATCGGATATTCAACTCGGTATTCGAGAACTTGTTGGGGTTCTCCTAGATCGATATCCCGAAACCATTATTCAGTTTCAATGAATAATATTGGTTCAATGTCTATTCCATCTTCTTTCAGTTCATCCAACCACATTTCTATATGTCATTTATCTATAACTATAACTACCACTCTTACAACCATGCATCATTCAATAACACTCTTAAATTTAATGCCTGTAATTCTAATAGTTGTAAAACGTGTCCACATGCTAATCATAACCAAATCAATCCAAATCAATAGTAGTCTTCTGTAATCTAGTCTTCTGTAAAGTTTATAATTGTATTTATAAAACTGTTTGTAAAATTTATAATATATCACATTTGGGCCAAACCAGTAATCCTCTGCACTTCCGAATTAACGAACACAGGAATCATATCTTTTTTTCAAATACCATTACCTCTAACCTTCACGAATCAAAATTTGAATATGATATATTTTCCTACACATAGGTTCGAAAACATTAAAATCAGCATTCTTTCTATTAAAAAAATTATAACTGATTATTTATAGAAAATGAACTCATATGTACACACAAAACCATATTTTCATATGGACTCAATCAATTGTTGATTTATCATAACATAGTTAAAAATCTTTAGTATGATGACTTTAATATATATAATTTCCTCTATCTATCTAATAATAAATCGAAAAGATCTGAAAGAGCAAGTAAATATAATAAAAAATTGCCTTTAATTTCTGATAAAAAAATAACGTTCTACAGCAACATATAAATTTTAAAATTATTTTTGATTGGAAACATTATAAGAACCAGATTTCCTCAATTAAAAAAACAGCAATTAAATCTTGTATATAACCTATTTTTTCTAATGCATTTGATAACATACATTTTAAACATATATTCTGTGCTTTGTTGATTTTTGGAAGTAAAATACTTAATGTTTATTTATATGTCACTGACATAAACTTAATTGACGAATCAAAACAAAATACTAAAATAAACGAATATTATACTTTGAATTTCACTAATCCGGTTATTAATAATTTAAAGGTTAATAATAGTATAAATCGGTATCCACTTTCTTTCTAGTCAAACGTGTAACTTCTAAATTAGCATTTAAATATGATAAACCGCTAGGACGTTATATTTTCAATTATAATCAAATAGCCAAATCAATTGATATTAATAAAAATTATGAATTGGATAAAAAGTCTTATTGCCATTGTCATTTAGATAAATACAAAGATTACGTATATTTACGCCATTAGCATATTATAATGGAAATATAAATATTATTAATTGTGATCACTTATGTTACTGGGTACTAAGTACCGTTTACCTACTAATTTTAAACATGAACTAATTTGTAAAGATTTATCCATTGACTTAAATAAGTTTATTTATAAAATTAGCTATAAATATCAAATTCTAGTAGAAGCCTTCAAACAATAGAGCGCTTTAATAGAGCAATACTTTAATCCCTTTATATATAATAATAATATTTATAAATTTTATAAACTTAGCTTATTCAAAAAGGAAATCAACGAAATGCAAAAAAGTTTTTTTATTATTTATGTAGATAAAGCTAATAGTAATTACTCTATATTTGTAAATATTATTATATAAGTACCCTTATGTCATACATTCTTAATAATTATATTTACAATTTACACAATACTGATTTTAAAATATTATCTAACAGAATTTAAGCTAAATATAAGCAAATCCATCTAAAAATAATTATTATAACATTCCATATACTGTTCAAGTATCTAAGTTTCATAAATTCCCTGTAGCTTTTCAAACAATTACTAGTGGTGATCATAATTCTTACTTTACTATTGCTGGTAAAATATTTTTTAAATGTTTAAATGAAATTTCTTTGTTAGATGGCATTTAAAATATTAGCCACATTGTTAAAAAACAGCTTTGAATTAATTAAGAAATTAAAGACTCTTAATACTTGCGATTTTAAAGAGTTGTTTAATAATATAGATACAGGTGATCTTTATAAAATCATTTTATAAATTTTTGAACAATATAATATCACCCTGAAGTATTTATTATTCCTCTTTAAAAATTGCTTTATTTCATTCACTGTGAAAATTATATTCAACATGGTAAATATTATTTTTAAGCAGCAGTTTGGTGGGCCCACATGGGAGGTGTCTTATCATTGGCTAATCTATATTTATACTTCTATGAAAAAAACTGTAATCACGGTTTGCATAATATGATATTTAAATGACATATTATGTGTATCCCATAAGGATAATCCTATTGGATTCAACTTTTATCCTAATAATTTACAATTAAATACTATTTATAATGAATGATTCCAATGTTGCAAACTTCTTAGATTTAAATTTAGATATACAAAATTATAATCTGGCTATAAACTTATATGATAAAAGACTATACTTCAATTTTAATACTTCTAAAATTTTAACATTTTAAATCTTGTTCGCATATATCAGTATTTAATATTATATATTAATATAAATATTAATCCAGGTTCTTAGAATAAATTAAATTTGTGATGACAATTATAAATTAGCTCATTTTATAGAATTATTAAATACTGCAACTAAATAATGCATATCCTCCCAAAATCTTCATTAATATTAATAATACAGTGTATCAAGTACTACTCGATATCAACTAAGACAATATTCACAATTATGTGGGATATTAATTATTAAAAAAACCAACTAATTATTATTAATTATGTGATTATATAAAGAGAAAGATCAATCACGCATAAAGCATTGATTATGAAACACTTTCCAACTGAAATGCAATTTTATTTAAATATCTCTAAAATGCGATACATTCAGCGCTGACATATTTTAAATTACTACAGTACTACAATAATTTATTATATTTGAAAACTTAAAACTTCATTGAAAAAAATGAACTTTATTAAAATGACGTCATCGAAATATAAATCGTCTGGCTCTCTATGTAAAATCAGTGAATATTTCATTCATGCACTTTTATTCTAAAATCTAGAGTTAAATAATTTTGCGTGAAGAAAATTAGCAATTCGTAGACAACTCATCTTACAATCACTTGTTTACATTCTGCATCAACGAGCATGGAGGTAAAAGTAAGGAGTTAAAACACGTAACATATTCTATTAGTGGTGCATTTTCTCGAGATCGTGATCGAGTAATTAGTTTGTTTACAAGTTTCCCTCTCAAACAATATATATCGAAATAAAAATTCTTAGTTAGCTATATTGTTCTCTTAAATCTAAAATGATTCTAAACTGGCATCCTATTTCCGACAAAATAAGTATAAAATATTTCTATTTTATTTATTAGGTTCGTAGATATAAGCTTCCAAAGCGTTTATACTTTTCGTAACGCTCCGTTTAGAACAGAATACTAGACCCGTAGCCCCCGTCACTACCGTCACGTAGTAACGTCACGACCCCGTCACGTAGTAACGGGGGCTACGACCAGACCATTAGATGCGAGCAAATTTCAAGCATCCCTAAACGCGAATAGATTCGTTTTGAAGTAATCTTTCTCCCTCCCTCTCTCTCTCTCTCTGTGTGTGGAGTTGATATCTCCTGGACGAATGGAGCGTTTCGAGTGAAATTTGATTCAAAAATTACAATCAGTAAATACTGAAAGCCTAGATTTTAAAAGCAATCGAAGGTTTGAAAGACCCCGCGATTTTTGAATGAAATTTTGAAAAAAATTCACCAAAAATTTAAAACCTTCACTGATGTTTTGTAAATAATCATTTCTTGTGTAATTTTTCAATAGAAAACTACTGATATAAATTGCCGTTCTTGAGATATGCCACTCTTAAAAATAAATTTATAAAAAAAGTATTAATTACAGCGAAATATGTTCACTGATCGATTTGTTGGAATATCGTCAACTTGGCGAACTTTTTTAAATGTTGCGAAATTGGCGAAAATATCGCACAAATTGGTAAAAATGACTCCAAATCAATGAAATTAATTGTGTTTTAATTTATTTATTTATTTATTTATTTATTTATTTACAAAGACTGCAAGCAACAGGACGTAGTCCCAGTTACAGCATGCAGGAGCAAAACTACATTCAAAATACCATGACATACATTAAAAAAGTTAAAATACATTAAAAAGTTAAAACATTAAAATTAAAAAACACTTCACAAGAATACATGTAATAAAACACAAGATGTTCACAACAAATGCTCTTTAAAATCCTTCTCAGAAGAATAAAAAATATCAAGATGATCCGGGAAACCATTGTATAATTTAGAAAAGCAATTTATAGCACAATTATTGCCAATACTCGACCTAAACTTCCTAATGGCAAATAAATTCAAGCTTCTAGTTCTATACTGTGGGACATGAAAACCAATCCCACCCAAGACATGGGAACAGTCAACTCGGCCACGAAATAACCCCCTGAAAAAAGAACACAGAATAAAATCCCTTCTTCTCTGCAAGCTTACAACACCAAACTAACTACGCAAAAAAGCAGAAGACAATGCATAACAACTAATGCCAGTTTTCCCATAATAAAGATATCTCAAGAACCTATTCTGGATGACCTCAATCCTTCTAGAGTGAACGGCCTGAAAAGGCCTCCAAACCACAGACGCATACTCCAGCCCAGACCTGACCAAGGCATTGAAAAGAACTATTCTGGAATCCTCATTTACAAAATCATGCGTAATCCTCCTGATGTAGCCCAGATTTCTGTATGATTTAGCACAAATATTGGAGACATGTGTGGAAAAAGAAAAATCAGATGTATACGTGACCCCAAGATCCGCAATAGAAAACCTTCTAGTCAAAACAGAGTTGCTAATAGCATACGAAAATAAAATAGGCACTTTTTACGAGTAAAAGATACCACACTACATTTACTGATATTGAGATGCAAACGATTTTTGCCACACCAATCAGAAAGGACAAGCAGCTCCGACTGAATATTATTACACGACACAGCATCAAAAATAGGACACAAAATCTTCAGATCGTCCGCATAAAAAAGGCAATTTCCAAAACAATCAGCAAGATCATTAATAAAGATAATAAATAAAAGGGGACCAAGAATAGAGCCCTGGGGTACACCAGATGTAGCCGAAAAGCTCCTACTCGATGACGAACCAAAATTTACACATGAAAACCTAGAACCCAAATATGACTTCAACAACATAACCAAATCAGGACAGAACCCAATACTATTCAATTTATGTATCAGAATACCGTGATCCACCGAATCAAAAGCCTTCGCAAAATCCGTGTAAACAACATCTAATTGACCCCCAGCATCAATGGCATCAATTACATACGAATTAAAACAAAGAAGATTTGTAACAGTTGACCTGCCACTCATGAAACCATGCTGATTGACAGAAATAAAAGACCTAACTTGTCTGTATATATATCTATGCAACACAAACTCAAAAACCTTGGCAAAAGGAGAAATAATGGAGATGGGCCTATAGTTATCAATACGACATTTGTCACCTTTTTTAAAAATAGGAACAATTCTCGATCTCTTCCATTCCTCTGGAAAAACATTACACCTGATGGACATATTAATAGATAATAGCATTGAAGGGAATAGTATTGCAATCCTTTTTGGTACCGTTTGTCTGTCAGTCCAACTGTTCCACTTGGCGACTTTTTAAAATGTTGCCAAATTGATCAAATTATGTTCACTAAACCCATTTTTTACTCCCTCCGTCCCTGTAGCGTTTGGCCAAAAATTTTGGCGATGGATTTGATGAGATATCGTCAATTTGGCATCTTTCTTTTTAAATGTTACCAAATTGACAAAAATGTCGCCAAATCGATTGAAATGTCGCCAAATTGATAAAAATGACTCCAATTCAATGCAATTAATTGTGTTTCGAAAAAGGATAGAGTATTGTAATGATGTTTCGTTGGTGTTTGTCAATACATCTGTCTCTCTTTCCAAGTAACTTTAAATACCAAGTCACTTTTAACGTCACTTTTTAAAATGTCGCCAATTAACGAAAGTGTCGCCCAATTGATAAAATTACGCTAAATTACTGAGAATGACGCCTAATTAACGAAAATTCAATGTTTTGCAAAATTAAGTTCAATTTCCTTGATAATATACCTGCTTCTCAAATGATTTATATTCATATTTTCGAAAAAATTATCGCCGCGTCCAATGTCACCAATTCTTCTTATTCAAAATTTCCATCTCTAAAGCTCAGCACTCACATCTGCAGTATTTGCGTCCAGAAATCACTAAACCTATTTACCATCCATTGTAAACTTCGCAACAGTGAGTCAGCCCTCTTGGTGGACATTTTAATTTAGGGTCTGCAGACAGTCCGTCCTAATCCCATTTCCGTAGTCAGGACCCCCCTTTCATTCGTAAAGGATTTAGCTCCCTCTCCGACAGTCGAAGTTTGCTGACACTGTGTAGCGTTTTTATTCCGCGGCTGTTTGACATGCTAAGTAGCGAAAGGAAGTGAAGTAATTGACTTATCACGTGTTTATTAAAGATCAGTGCGAGGGATTTGAGCGCGGGACAGGGTGCAGGGTATTTTTATTAAGTTTCGGGAGCAAAGAGATGAAAGAAGGGCTTGATATGCAAAACGTCAATTAAGTGGAAGGGGGGGGGGGGTTAGAAGGTGCCAAAAATTGTTCCTGAGATTAGGAGAGAAATGAAATCGAGACAGGCAAACAGTTTCGATAAAAACTTTATATATAAAAGCAACCGATATCAAGATTTAATGCGTGTAATATAATTTTTAAATCCTTGTAAATTTCCGGTTTTTCGAAGTTTTTTCTCCTGACTCAAGCAGATGTACTCCATATTTAATATTACGCAGCTGACATTCTTTCAATGCTCTTGCCACTTTGGTCAAAATGCCATAGATACTTTGTAAGAATTAACAAATTCTATCCCCGAATTCCTCTCTTAGCAGTACTTTTCCCGGAGAAAGAAGCATCTAAAATTTAAATGACAGCCTCGCAGATTGCGAACGGCACATGAAGCTGGGCGATCATTTTTTTCATTTGAGCTAACAAGCACGAGATGGTACATAGGTGTGTGCTGCAGCCGAACAAAAAATGGTAGAATAATGGGGCAACTTATGAATGTATATATGCATATACGCGTATTAGTGCACATTTATAATTTACGTTAGTGATGTTTTATTTTATAATTTTACACAGTTTAAGAATAAACTTGTAATTTTTTTAAAAAGATGAATGCGTGTTCATTCCAGCACCTCAAAACTTATTTTAAAAGTCAAAATTAGACATTCCTCTATATTGAGCACATAATAAAATTCACGTAACAAGTAGAACTTTTCAAACAGAATATGCCCACACACGATATTATTACACGTGCATAAGTATGCAATTGCTCCAGTCTTGAACAAAATCTATACAAATAACATTGAAAATACACCGGCTTGTCTGTCTGTTTATCTCATCCTCAGGGGAGAATGACTGCATCGAATTTCATAAAAATTTGATGGCCTTGATAGCATTTCCGTCAAAATTTAGACATATGTCTGTCCCCTGTCTGTCTAAGAGAAAAACTGTGAGTAAAAGTCTCATCATTTCAGCTGTTATACAGAATTTTATGGAATTTTGATAGATAGCCTTGATAGAGTTCCACTTGAAATTTAAGCGTCAGTCTATTTTTCGGTCTGTTTTCATACCTATCTGGACTGTTTCCTCATTTTTGAGTGTGTCCGAATTGTTATAGGAACGGGAATATCAATAAATATAGGAATTGTTATAGGAATTATCAAACAAACGGGACTCATTTATTACGGGTGTCACAAAGCGAACGGGACTTAACGTATTCTACGTTCGGACCAATATTTTCAAAAATAGTTATTTTTTCACTTCCTTTCACGGGTTTAACTAAAATTGGGATATAAAACCATGACATTTCTAAAAATTTAGTTTTACGCATCATATGTTTTTTATAAATTGCACAAATTCAGGCAAATTTAGTAAAATTTGACCAAATCGGCTAACACACTACACAAAATTTTCTTTGGACTCAAGGAACAATGACCTCTGTATTATTACTAATTTTAATTTTCACCAAGATATATATTATATACGACAAATAAGTAAACTTTCAGATATTTTCGTGATTTTATTTCACAACTAGCAGCATACCCGTTCTTCGTACGGAGTATATAATATAAAGAAACTTATAATTCGCAATCATGTGCAAATTCTGTTAAAATATTAAATTTATTGCTCCTAAAGAGAAGTTTAAGAATATATGTTCTCACTATGCAAAATTACCTTCACGGGCAGATCTGAAGAATAAAACATCCTGGGCCCCTTTTGTAAGCAAATTTGCAAAAAAAAAAAAAAAAAAAAAAAAAGGAATTGAAACAATATATGCAACCCCGTACTACTTATATTGTCGCAGATTAGAAAATATGCCAGTGTGTTAGTAGAAGATTACTCGTATTACAATATAAGTCTCAAAAATATTTGCCAAAATAAAAGAGATGACGTAATAAATTGAAAATATCAATAATCCCCGTACTCTTTATACCAGAAGGTCGTAATTGATTCTAATATATGCCAATATATATCCAAAACATATGCCAATATACCTGTACTACTTAATTCTCGTAGATTAAAACATATACCCGTGTATTTGTAGAAGATTACTTGTACAACGTACAATATATGAGTTTAAACAATTTTTGTCTTAATAAAACAATTGCATAATAACTTGAAAATATCAATAATCCCCTAAAATATCAATAATAATAATGTTTAAACCTAAAGACCGTAATTATCCAATCAAAAATGCTATAAGAAAAATCTAATCGTTCTTTTCTAAAATATATTTTTATATCCATTTATTTATTATTCAAATCGAAAAAATAATTATTAAAATTAACAGACAAATTTAATTTAATTGCGTTTCTGAGTAACATGATATAAGACAGAATCTTCCTCATAAACTCGAAATTAAATAATCATTTTGATTTCTTTATACTTTTCATTGTTTAGTAAAAGCTTGTTTACAATAAACCTTGGAGATAGATTTCCCCTTTAAATCATGTTTTAAACAATTAATGTTTTCAGAAAGTGACTAATTAGTGCAAAAAATCTCCCATCAAACTCAGAGATTAAATTTTAATTCACTTTCAAACGATTTTCAAGCTTTTTGTTTGGATAAACCACGGAGTTAGAGAGTAGGACTCCTAGGAAAAAGTTTCGGTTTTCATTAATATCTCGACAACCCCTGGTTTTAGATACTCGAAACTTGGGCTAAATTTATGAGGGGCTGTTTCAAGGCTATCCACACAATGTCATTAAATTCAGTTCAGCTGTTCTCCCGTGATGATGAGACAAACGAAAATTTTGTTTTTTACAAATATCTTGAGGACCACTGATTGTAAAAACTCAAAACATGGACTAAATTTTAAGTGGGACTATTTCCAGGCTACCCACAAAATTTCATCAAATTCGGTTCAGCCGTTCTCCCGTGATGACGGGACAAATAGACAGACAGACAGACAGACAGACAGACAGACAGATGTTCAATTATATATATATAGATTTACCTAAAATCAGGAAAAAAAGATCGGGTGTGGGTAGCACACGACTTTCCCTATATAATGCAATGGATTTACTTGTTTTACAGTGGAAAATTGATGTATACGATCTAAGGCACAGTGTTTCTAATGTTAGCGCTTCTTCGGATGACAATATGTAAAACTATTTCGAAGTACCCAATTAACTTATACAAGGTAGGATCAAAAAGTTCGGAGACTGTGCTGATATCTCCAACCCTGATTGGAGGAGAGGGGAACTATTTTACCGTGGCGTAGATGCCATGTGATGCGAGATGTGAAAAGGAAGAATCAGGTCCGCAGTGCAAGGTTTTTCCAGACAATGCGTGTCAGTGACGTATTGCACCTGCTGCAGCAGGTTTCTGTCGGCAATGTTTCTGTTCGGCTTCCCCAAACGCTGGCAGAATTTGATAATCGCAGGTTGTTCTTCAAACGCCATTTCCTTTTTCGACGAACGCGAACGACTGCAGTTCACTGGCACGCATTGTCTGGAAAAACACTTGCTTCTTCCTTTTCACATCTCGTGTCATATGTGCCTCTACGCCACGGTAAAATAGTTCCCCTCTCCTCCAATCAGGGCTGGAGATATCAGCACAGTCTTCGAACTGTTTGATCCTACCTTATATTTCACGTAACTCTAAATTGACAAAAAGCAATATGGGTAGCATCCACAATAAGCAATAGAGTCATATATCAAAATATTTTAATAATAAATTCATCAATTTGGCTTCATTTTCGTTAACTTAGTACCAATTTTGGAATCTATATAAATAAAATTGAAAATCTGTCTGTCTGTCTGTTTGTCCCATCATCACGGGAGAACGGCTGAACCGAATTTGATGAAATTTTGTGGGTAGCCTAGAAATAGCCCCACTTAAAATTTAGTTCATATGTTGAGTTTCTACGACCAGTGGTTCTTGAGATATTAGTAAAAAACGAAATTTTCGTTTGTCTCATCATCACGGGAAAACGGCTGAACCGAATTTAATGGAATTTTGTGGATAGCCTTTAAATAGCCCCCCATAAATTTTGTCCAAGTTTCGAGTTTCTAAGACCAGGGGTTGTCGAGATATTAATGAAAAACGGAACTTTTTCTTAGGAGATCTACTCTCCAACACCGTGGTTTATCCAAACGGAAAGGATAAAAATCGTTTGCTTAAAACGCCAAAAGGAAATAAAACTTTATTTCCGAGTTTGGTGTAGGATTTTTGCATTAATTAGTCACTATAGGAAAACATGAATTGTTTGAAACATGAATTTAAATGGAAAAATCTACCTCCATGGTTCATCTTTCACAAGCTTAACGATGTAAAGTATAAAGAGATCAAAATGGCTATATAATTTCGCATTTTAGGAGGAAGATTCTATCTTATATCCTGTTGCTCGGCAACGGAATGAAATTAAATGTGTTGTTAATATTTATTATTATTTTTTCTATTTGTATAATAAATAAATGGATGTAAAAATATATTTTATAAATGAACGGTTTGATTGTTCTTTTAATTATATATATTGCGGACTGCGTACATCAGTTTCATTTATTTTAGCAAAGAGGTTTCAAGCTCATATATTGTGTTTAGCTAATAAACTCATATATTGTGTTTACTCAATAAATGCATTTTGCCGATTGTTGAAGCAGAAAAACAGTAGAACGGGTGTATGTATCTTTTAATACAATTTTAGTGTTTTCATTTAGTATATACAAACGGGATCAGGATATTTTATTCTTCAGATCTGCAAATTCAGAGATACGAATTTAGAGGAATATCTCTAAATAACTTGGTAACATTTCTTACACTTTACCAAATTAGTGGAAATGTCTCCAAATTGATAAAAATGACCCAAATCAATGAAATTAAATTTGTGTTTGGATCATTGGAATTAAATTTGTAGCATTTGTCGATCAATCCATCTATCCTACTTAGTAACACATTTAACGAATTTTTTTAATATCACCAAATTTATAAAAATATTTGTAAATCCATAAAAATATCATGAAATTGATAAAATCGCGCTTAATAAATGAAATTAATTATGTTTTGTTAGGGGATATTATTGAGATGATGTTTCGTCAATTTGTCGCAAAATGGGACTATCAGTTCTACAGTCCCACTTGGCGATAAATTTGGCGATTTTTTAAGTTATCGCTAAATTAACGAAAATGTCGCCAAACCTTCCATAGAAATAGCATTATTCAGACGATATGATTTCCATCGATTTATTTGAAGCAAATGATATCATGTCTCATAGCAACGGATCCAATGTGTTATGTGCCATACGATTTTTATTAAATCTTTTCCGATTTGAATAATAAAGATATGTATATAAAATAAATTTCATTGACATTGCATTTTTGACTGGATAACATCAATTACGGTCTTCGGGTTTAAACATTATTATCATTGATATTTTCGGGGACTGTTGATTCAGGGATTATTGATATTTTCAAGTTATTATGCCATTGTTTATTTGTGACGAAAATTGTTGAAACTCATATATAGTACGTTGTACGAGTAATCTTCTACAAATGCACGGATATATCTTCTAATCTACGAGAATATATAAGTAGTACAGGTATATTGGCATATATTTGGATTTATATTGGCATATATTGGAATCAATTACGACCTTCTGGTATAAAGATTACAGAGATTATTGATATTTTCAATTTATTATGTCATCTCTTTTATTTTGGCAAATATTTTTGAGACTCATATTGTAATACGGGTAATCATCTACGAACAGACTGGCATATTTTCTAATCTGCAACAATATAAATAGTACCGGGTTGCATATATTGATTCAATTCCTATTTTTTTGTAAATTTGCTTACAAAAGGGGCCAGGATGTTTTATTCTTCAGATCTGCCCGTGAAGATAATTTTGCATAGTGAGAACAGATATTCTTAAACTTCTCTTTAGGAGCAATAAATTTAATATTTTAACAGAATGTGCACATGATTGCGAATTATAAGTTTCTTTATATTATATACTCCGTACGAAGAACGGGTATGCTGCTAGTCTATATAAACAAGAAAGATCAATCATGCTTAAAGCATTGATTATGAAACACTTTCCAACTTCAATGCAATTTTATTTAAACATGTCTAAAATGCAATACATTCCTCGATAATATTTTAAAACTTATCACAATACTACATTGATTTAATATATTTGAAAATTTAAACCTTCATTGAAAAAATTGAACTTCATTCAAATGACGGCATTGAAATATAAATTGCCTGGTTTAAATATCTCTAAAATGCAATACATTCCTCGGTAATAATTTTAGAATTATCATAATACTACGATAATTTATTATATTTGGAAACTTCATAGAAAACAACTGAAATTCATTCAAATGACGTCATAAAAAAATAACACGCCTGGCTCTCTCTATAAAAGCAACATTTCATTCATAAATAATTCCCCCATTCATGTCATTCATCACAATACTATAATAATTTATTTTATTTAAAAATTAAGACCATTGAACTACAAGTAAGTAATCTTTATGCGTAAAACTTCAGCGAAAAATATCGTCCTTCTCTTTCTAAAATCAATGAATATTTCATTCATATCAGCTAAGCAGACTCCATGGACTAATTTATTTTGTGTTAAAGAATTACAGCGATTCTAATACAACTCATTCTATATATTTTGCTGTTTACATTTTACATAGGTGAAAAATAGGCTTAATAGTAGAAATAATCATATTTGGATGAGCATTTAAACTGAAATATATTGTCATTGCGTTGTTTTAGTATGTAGATGCACAGAATTTAGGCAAAAATAAAGTAGTTTTATGACGGATACAACACTCAATATGAATTAAAAAGAACTTTAAAAATCACGATTTTGACACAAGATGGATGCCATATATCATTTTGAAGTGGGTCATGTGATCGTTTCATATCATGGACACGTGATCGCTTCATATAAGAGGTGTTATTATTATTTTAATTTTTATTTAAAAAACTACTGAATATATTTCACTGAATGTTTTTTTATATATTTTATGGAACAATTTGAATATTGCCTAAAATTTTCGAAGCAATTTGTGAATTTTAAATCCGCTTAAAAAATGCTTGAAAAATTAGGTCCCATAGGGCTCAATGTATTCCATTTTTTCAACCCGGGTTCAATCCAAAACTAATTGGGTGATATTATTCATTTATATTCCCATAGGTCCTATAGACCGTCTGAACAACATACTAAAATTTCATTTTGATTAAGTCATTTTTACGGCAGTTATCGTGCTAACGGACAGACAGACAGACAGACAGACAGACAGACAGACAGAATGAACAAAGTCATAAACACTTTCAACTTTGTTGTAAAGTGTTAATAAAATTGAAAATCTGTCTATCTGTCTGTCTGTTTGTCCCATCATCACGGGAGAACGGCTGAACCGAATTTGATAAAATTTTGTGGATAGCCTGGAAATAGCTCCACTTAAAATTTAGTCCATGTTTGGAGTCTCTACGATCAGTGGTTCTCGAGATATTAGTAAAAAACGAAATTTTTGTTTGTCTCATCATCACGGGAGAGCGGCTGAACCGAATTTGATAAAATATTGTGGATAGCCTTGAAATAGCCCCCCATAAATTTAGCCCAAGTTTTGAGTATCTAAGTCCAGGGCTTGTCGAGGTATTAATGAAGAACGAAACTTTTTCCTAGGAGTTCTACTCTCTAACTCCATGGTTGATCCAAACGAAAAGCTTGAAAATCGTTTGAAAGTAAATTAAAACTTTATCTGTGGGTTTGATGGGAGATTTTTTGCGCTAATTAGTCATTTTCTGAAAACATGAATTGTTTGAAACATGAATTTAAATTGAAAATATATCTCCATTGTTTATTTTTCACAAGTTATTACTCAACAATGAAATGTATAAAGAAATCAAAATGGTTATTTAATTTCGCAGTTTATGAGGAAGATTCTATCTTATATCATATTGCTCAGAAACGCAATTAAAGTAAATCTGTCTGTTAATTTTAAATATTATTTTTTCGATTTGAATAATAAATAAATGGATATAAAAATATATTTTAGAAAAGAAAGGTTTGATATATATTTTTTAATTATAAATTTTTTAATTATAATTTGGGAACTGTGTATATAACTTTCTTTTATTTTGGCAAGGAGTTTTAAGCTTATATAGCTAATAAACTCATATATTGTGTTTACCCAATAAATTCATTTATCCGATTGTTGAAACAGAAAAAGAGTAGAACGGGTATATCTTCGAATAAAATTTTAGTGTTTTCACTTAATATATACAAACGAGATCAGGATGTTTTATTCTTCAGATCTGCAAATTCAGAGCTACAAATTTGGCGGAATATCGCTAATTTGGCAACTTTTCTTAAACTTTGTCAAATTGACGGAAATGTCGCCAAATTGGTAAAAACGACGAAAATCAATGAAATTAATTTTGTTTTCTTAGAAGAGAGTACTGAAATGATGTTTCGGTAGCATTTGTCGGTCAGTCCAGCCATCCTACTTAGTACCACATTTAGCAAATTTTTAAAATATCACCAAATATTTTTTAAATATCACCAATTGATAAAAATGTTTGTAAATCCATAAAAATATCATGAAATTGATAAAATTGCGATTAATAAATGAAATTGTGTTTTATTAGGGGATAGCATTGTGATGATGTTCCGTCAATTTGTCGCAAAATGGGACTATCAGTTCTACAGTCCCATTTGGCGATAAATTTGGCGATTTTTTAAATTGTCGCTGACGAAAATGTCGCCAAACCTTCCATGGAGATAGCATTATTTAGACGATATGATTTCCATCAATTTATTTGAAGCAAATGATATCATGTCGTTTAGCAATGGATGTAAATCCAATGTGTTATGCGCATACAATTTTTATTAAATCTTTTCGGATTTGAATAATAAAGATATGTATATAAAATAAATTTCATTGACATTGCATTTTTGATTGGATAATATCAATTATTGATATTTTCAAGTTATTATGCCATTGTTTTATTATGACAGAAATTGCTTAAACTCATATATTGTACGTTGTACGAGTATTCTTCTACAATGCACGGGTATATCTTCTAATCTACGAGAATATAAGTAGTACAGGTATATTGGCATATATTTTGATATATATTGGCATATTACGACCTTCTAGTATAAAGATTACGGGAATTATTGATATTTTCAATTTATTACGTCATCTGTTTTATTTTGGCAAAGATTTTTGAGACTCATACTGTAATAAGGGTAATTTTCTATCAATACACTGGCATATTTTCTAATCTGCGACAATATTAGTATGGGGATATATATATATTCCCATATAATTTTAGTGCTTTCATTCTGCGTATATTGGAGTCAATTACGGGTTTATTGATATTTTCAATTTATACATGTAATGTACTAATACAGGTTATATTTTCTAATATTCACGTATATAAGTAGTGCGGGTCCCATACAATTTTAATGCTTTCATTTTGCATATATTGATTCAATTCCTTTTTTTTTGTGTGAATTTGCTTATAAAAGGGACCAGGATGTTTTATTATTCAGATTTTCCCGTGGAGATAATTTTGTATAGCGAGACCATAGATTCTTAAACTTCTTTTTAGGAGCATTGTATTAAATATTTTAACAGAATATTTTGATTAAAATGTCATTTAGTATACTATAGTAATTTGCACATGATTATGAATTTTAAGTTTCTTTATATTATATACTCCGTACTAAGAACGGGTATGGTGCTAGTCTTATATATATATCTGACTGTTGGTGAATTGTTAAACGTCAAAATACGAAACGATACCCAGATTATCCGATCTCGTGAATACAAAGGTCTAGATCCACGAGAATGATGTAACTTTATCGCATAAAGTGACATATAAAAAAACAGTTATTTTTTTTAATTGTATGTGATTTTTTTGATACATTTAATTGAAAAAGTGCAATATCTCAAAAACGGTTCGTGCTAGCTTTCTAAAATTTATGTCAATCATTTTCTAATAAAAGAATTACTTAAGAATTGATCATTTGAGTAATATTATTCTCAAGGTTCTGATTTTTTAGCGATTTTTAAAAAATTTCATTCAAAAATTTTGGGGGTTTCCGAACATTTGATTGCGTTTAAAATTAATAGGTGTGCAGTATTCATTGATCGTAATTTTTGTACCAAATTTCGTACAAAACGCTAAATTCGTACGTGAAATATCGTCTCCATAGGCGCATGGACACACACACACACACACACACAGAGAGAGACAGACATCACCTCAAAAATGATCGTTTCGATTTCAGGGATGCTTAAAATGTGCTATTCTGTCGAAAACTTGAATTCGAATTTTCGACCCCATCAGAATACTTTCCTTATACATTATATTTACTAATGTATATAGGGAAATCAATAACTGTTTTAAAAGATCTGGTCCGAACGTAGCTGAATACCTTAATAGTTTTTTGAGCTTCTCTACGAAAAATTACAATTCAAAATCAGATAACCTGACCCGATTGTTGCTTTTGGCCTCTATTACTAAAGTTATGGAAGCTTTGTAGATGAATGAACGAAATAAATAAACCTTTTAATCTGCAGACAATACTAAAATAATGAAAATTGCATTTCTTTTATTTGAGATTTTTATCGTCTGTTATAAAACTATATTATTATATATTTGCATGTATTTTTGCAGCAACAGCTAAATTTTAATTCTTTTTTGTTTTACTGAGTGGCAATGTTTGGTTATTTGTTATTATCAATAGTTTCGTTTCGAATATTCTATGCATAAAATACTGAGTATTTTTTAACGACAGCTTCGTTTAGAATTATGCAAAAAATGGTGAGTGTTCTTTTACTTTTAGAATTATTTCGTTTTTCGCAGTTTTATATTTTTTTGTAATGGTCATATATATATATATATATATATATATTAATTTTATATGTATTCTTAATGATCATATATTTTGTTTATTGAACAAGATTTTTAATTTTATTTATATAAATTTCAGAAAGAAAGACTCCAAATATTACCGAAAATTTGTAAATTAAATTCTTTATTTTATGCATATTCCATATGCAAAATGCATAAATTAGTTTAAAATTAGGTGAAAATGTTTTATTTTTGTCTACAAGTGCATTTTATGAACATTGTTATTATTACTATTAACTAATAATAAATAATTTAAGTTAATTTTTTATAAATTAATTTATCAGTTTCTATTAATTATTAATCACCACGACTAATTAACTATTATTACTAATGTATAAGGATTATGACAAATTAATTATTGTTAATATGTTTGAGCTGCGTGCAGAAAGTTTCTAGGTATGTTAGTGATAAAAACCTATTTTCTCGCTACTTGTGTAGTTTTACTGACTGACTTTTAACTTCCTGGGAAACAATATTTTTCTTTTATTTAGTTTTACTTTCCCTATATGGTAATATATAGGGGAAGTATTGGAATCGTGTCGAAAATCGCAACTTGAGTTTTCGACGAATATACATGTTTTGGAACCTCTGGATCACGAAAAGAATTTTTTTTTTAGTGTGACTGTGTGTGTGTCTGTGAATTTCTCTGCGCGCAATATATGTATCCACTCAAACTCAACTAATTGACCAAATTTCATAAAATTTAATAGTTAAGCCACTTGTGGGTAACCCTGGTGCTGATTAGATTTTGGTACGATTCGTGATAAAAGAACCTGCCGTTTTGTATGAAATGGCCCACAAAAATCGTATGTATCCACTTTAGCTAAACAGTTAATTGATAACATTTCACAAAATTTAGTAGATAAGTCACTTATAAGTTACTCTGGTGCTGATTAAATGTTGGCACGATTTGAGAAAAAAGAAACTTCTTTTTTGCGAAATGGCTCTATAAAATCGTCAAAATTTAAAATAAAGGATTACATATACTCAAATGTATCTATTAAATGCTTGTTTTATACGTAATTTTTGACGATGAAAAGAAAAAGATTAACCCCGTTACTCTAGGATCAGCCATTAGTTTAGTATTTTTGCATTTTTACTACGTAGCTTTTGGAAATATGTCCAGTTATCAAATAAAAATGAAAATTGAATTGCAATTGAAGTGCAAATTCAGTGCCATTTCAAATAATTATGCTTGTTATTTTGTGCCATTAAATTCAATTCAATGAATTATTATAGAAATAAAGATAAAATTAATTTGAGTCTGAAGGGAAAGTACTGTGCTGCCCACATCAGATATTTTTTATACATTATCATACTGTTATGTAGAGAACGCCTTGGTTTCACAAAAGTTTTCAGATGTGAGATTTTGCCTGATTTTAAGACCTGAACCAATATCGAACACGTTCTTAAAGATGCACGTATGGGTACTTGTATACAGAGCCATTTCCACCGCGGAAGATTCTACCGTGGAAGCCATTTCCACCGTGGCTCTTCGTGTGGGCGAAGTGGCTAGTGGTCATGACACTTACACACTTAATAGAAGTTCCAAATATTAAAAAACCGTTTCAAATTTAAACCGGGGAAAAAGTGCACATTTTATAGCTCTATTAACATGGTAAGAAATATTTCATCTCTTATCTGCCTTATTTTCAAAAATTTCAGATTTTTTTAATCGAAAAATGAATTAATTATATAATATTATTTTTCAATGGTTTGATTGGAAAAATAGCCGGCAGACGATTTCGGTGTTTAAAACGTAATTTTGTTACTAAGGTTACAAGTGGAATCGAAAACTGTATAAAAATATAATAAAAATAGGCCGCTATAAATATAAATTAAAATGTCTCAAAACACGGTTAGTTGTATGCCAATAAAGTTAATTAAGAAAATTCAGGATACCTTACTTTACTCGTGATGATAGAAACACAAATTTTGTGCGTCTAGCTGTTGCCGAGTTATCATTGGAATAAAAAACGCTGATATTGTAAAATTTTTCTAACAAACTTCCAAGATTGCAGATTTTTTCACTAATTTTAAGTCACGACTGACGTGTATGCAAAGCTTCAAATTTCTAATTTCAGTGGCAAGGGGCTGTAAGTGTATTTACTTAGCCATTGTCTCTCAGCTGCATAATAGGATAATGCCTGTAATGTGTGGACGCTATAACTCAAGAACAAATGTCCATATCGTTATAAAATTTTTATGTGTGGATACTTGATATATTAATCTAGAATTTTATAGCAAGTTTTGTAATTTGCATGATTAAAAATTGAACTATTCAAAACTTGAGATTTTAATAGCATTCTTTTCTTCGGAGAAAATGGAATAATTTCCCGATCAATGTTGAAATAATGACACTTTGAATTTCCTTATGGATATAACGCGTATTAATATAGCCTATAATAGCTATATGATTCCAGTTTATTGGCGTGGGAGACCTATTGTCAACTTTGAAATGTATTTTTTGTACTAAATGTCTAAAAAATAACTTGAGAAGGAATGCTAATAAAAATATCTGTCGTGTTATGAGTCTCTGGAATTCATTCGATTTTCTCATGCATTCATACTTTATAGTATTTAGTTCTACTTGTATCACAATATAAGAATGAAAAAAAATATGTGTCCTTCTTCAGATTTAGCATACTTAAGTTATTCTTAAAATATTTCCTATAATTTTTTTATAATTTTTTTTTACGTTGGCAACAGGTTAGTGAAGGCTATGGAAGCAAATGTGAGTTAATAAAAATATTGGGGTTTGCAGTACACCAAAAGTACTAGAGTTATTTACGATAACTGAAATACCTCTCAAGTTATTCGTCTGGCCTATTACATTCTTTTACATCCGAAAATTTTTATTTCCATTTCAATTTGATTTATATGAGTGTCATATACTATAGTTTTTGGTTGTATTTTTAACCCCCACGTTTCTGCTCTGTCATATCTTATTATTTTATATATAATCTGTCT